>JAZKJV010005446.1:0-600000 GCA_037367405.1 Ottelia alismoides
TATCATGCTCAGCTTGGAAGAACATCTCTGAAAAGGTCCTCTGAGCAACGGCTTGGTGAATACGTCAGCAGTCTGATCCCCTGAGCTCCATGAGCTGTAGATATCAATTCTCTCTGAATCAAGTCTCTAGTGTAGTGGCAGTCGACTTCAATATGCTTTGTTCTTTCATGAAACACTGGATTGTTGGCAATAAACAAGGCTGCTTGATTGTCACACTGAAGCTGCATGGGAAGAGGTACGGCTACATGTAGATCTTCTAGTACAGATCGAACCCACATCATCTCCGTGCTTGCTTGCGTCATGACCCTATATTCGGATTCAGCACTGGACCTTGCCACAACAGTTAGTTTCTTGCTTTTCCAAGAAACCAGAGAGCTCCCAACAAAAACTACAAATCCTGAGGTTGATTTTCGATCCTTAGGACATCCGGCATAAGCGGCATCTGCGCATGCTGAGATAGATAAATCTGTGCCCTTTTGAAACAGCAACCCTGAACCTGGAGAAGACTTCAGATACCTCAATATCATGTATATGGCATCCATATGAACTTGTCTTGGTTGCTCCATAAATTAACTCACCCAGCTTACAGCAAAGGCAATATCGGGACAAGTTATGGTAATATAAAGGAGCTTACCCACCATTTCTCTAATTCTCCTCTTGTCCACTTCAGTTGTGTCATCATCATACAGCTTCATGCTTTGATCCATGGGAATACTTGATGGTTTGCATCCAGCCATGCTTGTTTCAGTCAAGAAATCTGTAATGTACTTCCTTTGGGTCATTACCAGACCCTGTGCATTCCTGGCCAAATTCCAACCCCAGAAAGTATCTTAGGGTTCCAAGATCCTTCGTGACGAACTGACGGCCTAGGAATGCCTTCGCCCTTTCTATGCCCTGAATATCATCTCATGTAACCAGAATGTCATCAACATAGACCATGATAACAACCGTACCTGCCGATGATTTCTGAACAAACAACGAGTGGTCTGCATTCGACCTCTTGAATCCATGTCATTCTATCAGATTGGAAAGCTTCTGGAACCACGCTCTTGGACTCTGTTTGAGGCCATAAATTGCCTTGTGAAGTCTACACACCATATGCTTCTCCCCCTCAGCAGTAAACCCTGGTGGCTGCTGCATGTAGACTTCCTCCTACAGATCTCCATACAAGAAGGCATTCTTGACATCCAATTGAGATATACTCCAGTCACGTACCACAGCAACTGATAAGAGAATGCGAAGAGTAGAATGACGAGCCACTGGAGAAAATGTATCCATATAATCCACGCCATAGGTTTGTGTAAAACCTCGCGCAACCAGTCGTGCTTTGTACCAATCTAGACTGCCATCAGCGTGGTATTTAACTGTGAATACCCACTTATAGCTCACAATAGATGCATCAGGAGGAGCAATAACTAAGGTCCATGTGCCACGAGACTGTAAGGCACGCATCTCATCTTCCATAGCCTTCCTCCAGCAATCAAACTTCAGAGCTTCCTGGTAGGTCCGTGGTATGTCCACAAAAGATAAAGCTGCAGCAAATCTCTGAAAGTCGCCTATGAGGCGATGAAAAGACACCTGTGAAGCAAAGGGATAAGATGTACACGTCCGCTTCTGCTTCTGGATAGCAATAGGAAGATCAAGACCATCTTCCGCTGTACTGGATGGTATAGTCTCCTCCTGCAATGAAGAATCCTGCACATGTACCATGCCTGACCCGTCAGTAGTAATGCCATCTGAACATACCTGAGGCGTGATAGATGTCTGACGTGTAGCTTGAGCAGGACCTGACCGACACGTATAGAATTTTGGTAAAGGTGGAATAGGAGGTCGAAGAGGTGGTGGAGGTGGAGGTGGTGGTGGTGAAGATGACGTAGAAACAGGAATGGACTCAGGTGAACTCCAAGTAGGAGGTGGAGGGACATAGACATCATCGTTGGTAGTGGATGGTACCAGTCTGTCACCTGCAGGGGGAAAATACATAACAAACTTGTTAGGGTAAAAGAGTACTGAGATAATTATTCCATAGAGCCCTCGAGTCTCTTATATATGGAGAGAGCCCTTGGGTAAATTACATGAGAGGTACATAAAGAAACTGAAAATAATAAATAACATAAAAGACGATCAACTCTCTCTACACTCCCCCTCAAGATGGAGCATAGATATCTATCATGCTCAGCTTGGAAGAACATCTCTGGAAAGGTCCTCTGAGCAATGGCTTAGTGAATATGTCCGTTGTCTGGTCCTCTGAACTGACGTGAGACGTGGAGATGAAGCCCTTCTGGATCATGTCCCCAGTGTAATGACAATCCACCTCTATGTGTTTGGTTCTCTCATGGAAGGCTGGATTGTTGGCAATAAATAATGCTGCCTGATTATCACATTGAAGGTTCATAGGCAAGGGAACATCAACATTCAGATCTTCTAAGACTGCTTTAACCCACATCATTTCTGTGCTTGCCTGTGCCATGGCTCTGTACTCGGATTCGGCACTGGATCTCGCCACAACAGTCTGCTTCTTGCTTTTCCAAGAGACTAAAGAGCTTCCTATGAAGATAGCAAATCCAGAAGTAGACTTACGATCCCTTGGACATCCTGCATAATCTGCATCTGCACAGGCTGAAATAGACAGATCTGTACCTTTCTTGAATAGCAACCCTGTGCCTGGGGAAGATTTCAGATATCTCAATATCATGTACAAGGCATCCATATGTACTTGCCTCGGCTGCTCCATGAATTGACTCACCCGGTTTACTGCAAGGGCAATATCCGGTCGAGTTATAGTGATGTATAAGAGCTTACCCACCATTTCTCTGTACCTTCTCTTGTCCACCTCCTCTGTATCATCATCGTACAGCTTCATACTCGGGTCCATAGGTGTACTTGAAGGTCTGCATCCAGTCATTCCTGTTTCAACTAGCAAATCTGTGACATATTTTCTTTGAGTCATCACCATTCCTTGTGCATTCCTTGCAAATTCTATCCCCAGAAAATATCGTATTGTGCCTAGATCCTTTGTAATGAACTGGCTGCCCAACATAGACTTGGTTATCTCAACCCCCTGTGCATCATCTCCAGTAACCAATATATCATCAACATATACCATAACAACAATGGTACCTCTAGGGGTCTTCCAGACGAACAGTGAGTGGTCCGCATTTGATCTTCTGAACCCCTGTCGTTCAATAAGCTGGGAGAGCTTCTGGAACCACGCTCGAGGACTCTGTTTAAGGCCATAGATAGCCTTATGAAGTCTGCACACCTTCTGAGTCTCCCCCTCAGCAGCAAACCCGGGTGGCTGCTGCATGTAGACTTCCTCCTGTAGATCACCATACAAGAAAGCATTCTTAACATCAAGCTGGAATATGGTCCAGTCACGTACCACTGCAACAGAAAGAAGGATGCGAAGGGTAGAGTGTCTCGCCACCGGTGAGAAGGTATCCAAATAATCTACACCATATGTCTGAGTAAATCCCCGTGCAACGAGCCTGGCCTTGTATCTGTCTAGACGGCCATCCGCATGATATTTCACTGTAAAGACCCATTTGCAACTTAAAACTGAGGCACCTGAAGGAATGGGGACAAGAGACCAAGTTCCCCTAGATTGCAAAGCACGCATTTCCTCTTCCATTGCAAGACGCCAGCAGTCAATCTTCAAGGCATCCTGATATGTCCGCGGAATTTCAACTGACGAGACAGTAGCTGCAAACTTCTGGAAATCCCCAGTGAGTCGATGAAAGGAGACTTGAGAGGCAAGGGGATATGTGGCACACTGTCTGCGTTGCTTCCTATGAGCAATGGGCCGGTCCAAATCATCCAAGACTGTGCTGACCGGTTGCTCCTCCTCCTGTAGTAAAGGTTCCTGCACAGGTGCATTATCTAAGCCATCGTTAGTGTTAATTTCAGAACAAACCTGAGGCGTGTTGGATGGTTGACTTGTAGTTTGAGCAGGGCTTGTCCGCCTCGTATAGAACTTAGTGAAAGGGACAACTGGAGGAGGTGGTGGTGGTGGTGTTGGTCGAGTAGATGATTGACTCAGGCTTGCCGGTGGTGGAACAAAGACATTGGAATCTGGAGAAGTGGAGGAGGCCAATCTGTCACCTGCAGGTGAGAAATACATGACAGGTTCGAAAAAAGTAACATCTGCACTCACATAGTACTTGTCATGGACAGGATCATAGCAACGGTATCCTTTCTGTGTCCTGGAGTAACCCACAAAAACACACTTGATAGCCCTAGGAGAAAGCTTATCAAGTCCTGGAGATAAGCGGTGGACAAACGCAACAGTGCCGAAGACCCGAGGTGTAAGTGCAAACAAATCTCTGTCTGGACAAAGAACAAAGATTGGGGACTTTTCCCCAAGAACAGTTGTAGGCATTCGGTTGACTAGATAACATGCTGTAAGTATAGCATCTCCCCAAAAAGACAATGGAGCACAACTTTGAATGAGTAATGTGCGAGCAATATCAAGAAAATGTCGATGCTTTCGTTCCGCAACCCCATTTTGTTGTGAGGTGTAAGCACATGTGGTTTGATGAACAATGCCTTTTGAAGAAAGAAAGGTAGCAAGAGAGCGAATGCAGAACTCCAATGCATTATCAGTTCGCACATACTTAACAGTAGAAGAGAAAACATTCTGGATTTCATTAATAAGATTTTGGATAACACTTCCTGCTTCAGATTTATTTTTAAGAAGAAACGTCCAGGACACTCTAGAGAAATCATCAACCACTATTAAATAGATCTGGGACACGACTTGGACCCCAAATGTCTACATGAAGTAATTCAAACGAGGAGCGACTGCTCCGACTCTGACGACCTGGGAAGCTAGATCGATGGTGCTTCCCTAACTGACATGCTTCACAACGAAAGGAGGAACTCGGAGAGATCTGAGGCAGTTGGTGACGCATCTTCTGCAGGGGCAGATGACCGAACCGAAGATGCCAGGTGTACGGAGATACGGCGCCTTGGGAATGCAGTGAGACACCAGCGTAGGAGTTACGGACTAGACGATAGAGGCCATTGTGCTCAGAACCACAGCCAATCACCCTTCCTGTCAGTATGTCCTGAAAAATAACAGACGATGGATCAAAAATAGCACGACAGTGCAAATCACGTGTAATCTGACTAATGGATAAGAGGTTCATAGAGAATTCTGGAGCATGTAGGACATTCTGTAAATGCATAGAGGGAAGCAAAGCCGTCTCCCCCTGACCGATGATAGGAGAATGAGTGCCATCAGCTATGAGTACAGAGCGACCAGGCTGTACCGCTCTGTAGGACTGCAGAATATCTTTCTCACGGCATAGATGATGGGTAGCTCCAGAGTCGACAATCCATCCTGTGAGATCATGACAATGAGATGAAACTGAAGGACTACCTGAGGCACTGGCAGAGGCGGATGTACTAGCGGACGCCGAGGCTGCAACATCAGAAACTTCAGCACCCTCTGGCGACGATTGTGGCATGATATCACGAAGTCGTGCCACCAACTCTTCGAACCTGTGATCTGTAGCAGGAGCTGAAGGACCCTGAACATGATCCGCGACACGTGCAGAAGGAGGGAAGCCGTGCTTGGAATAGCAAGTATCCTCCGAATGACCAGTACGGCGGCAGAATGAACACGTGGAACGTATGCGACCACCGCGTCCACGTCCACCACTTCCTCTGCCACGAAACGAGGACGAACCACCACGTCCCCTGGAAACTGCCATTGCAGACGGAGGTGCAGTCGCTGTAGTAGATGGAACCGGTACACGACTGAGCCTCCTATATACCTCTTCCATCGGCGGGATAGTGGCATCTGCTAGGATCTGAGAGCGTGCGGCCTCGTACTCCGGGTCTAGGGCAGCAAGTAAAACGCCAACCATAGTGGCATTGCGGAACGTCTTCTGTTGTTCCGGCGTGGCTGTGAGCGGAATGGTGCTATAGAGCTTCTCGAACATACCACGAAGCGACGTGTATAGTGAATGAAGAGGCCTCCCATTCTGCTTCGTGGTAAATATATCATGCTGCAGCTGGAGCATCTTCGTCTCGTTGCGGACCTGAGAATACGTCATGGCCAAAATATCCCACATCGCCTTGGCGGTGGGCTGGTGAAGAACGTCATTCGCTATCTCTGTCGTGAGCGTACCTGAGAGCCAAACTTTGGCGTACGCATCATCAGCCTCCCATGAGGCATAGACTCCTGTCTTCTCCGGCGGTTCATCCTCGGTAAGAATATGCTTCTTACCACACGACTTCATGAGACTGAGGAACTGCATCGCCCACAGTTCGTAGTTTGTCCCATCCATTTTGGCGATCGGTGCTGAACCTTTGAACGCACCTATGGCGGGCATATCGAGCTTTTGTTCGGACATAATGCCGGAGAAGAACGACTATTGATAGACCAAGAAGAGGTTGTCTACCAAGACTTTAAGGATTCAAGTGCATATGTAGAAGTTATGCACTTGAATCCATCATCTATCCGAGACCGAGTGAAGGAGCGGCACCCGGCAACAAGTAGAGGCTCCGGAAGCCTCTACCAAGGAAGATGGTGGCTGGGCGGGGACTGGTCGGGGGCTGGGCGAGGGTTGGACGGTGTAGACAGCCCCCGGCGACGGCTGGAGGGAGCCGGGGCAGAAGGTGGGGGGCTCCGGAGGCGCGTGTGCGGGACGAGGAGAGGGTCCCGGGACTGGTCGACGGTGCCCTGGGGGCTAGGCAGAAACCTGGGGGCGGCGGCGGAGCTCTGGGCGGCGCCCTGGGGGCGGCGACGGTGGGAGAGAGTCGGCGGGAGAGGGGGGGGTGTGGGCGGCGGTGGAGAGAAACCCTAGATTAGGGTTAGGGCTCTGATACCATGTTAGGGTAAAAGAGTACTGAGATAATTATTCCATAGAGCCCTCGGGTCTCTTATATAGGGAGAGAGCCCTTGGGTAAATTACATGAGAGGTACATAAAGAAACTGAAAATAATAAATAACATAAAAGACGATCAACTCTCTCTACATCAAAGAACGTGACATCAACACTGACAAAGTATTTCTTGTTTATAGGATCATAACACTGATAGCCCTTCTGAATCCTAGAGTAACCGACAAAGACACTTGACAGCTCTAGGAGAGAGTTTGTCAAGTCCAGGAGTCAGAAGATGAACAAATGCCACAGTACCAAAGACACGAGGAGTAAATGAGAATAATTCCTTATCTGGAAAAAGGACAGAGAGAGGAATTTTCTCACCAAGAACAGAAGATGGCATACGATTGACCAGGTAGCAAGCGGTAAGAACAGCATCCCCCCAGAAAGAAATAGGAGCACAACTCTGAATCAGTAGGGTTCGAGTAATGTCAAGAAGGTGGCGATGCTTTCTTTCTGCCACGCCATTCTGCTGAGATGTGTAAGCACAAGTGGTTTGGTGAATAATGCCTTTTGATGAAAGAAACTGAGAGAGGGATCGTGTGCAGAATTCAAGAGCATTATCTGTACGAACATATTTGACAGTAGAAAAAACATATTTTGCACTTCATTAATCAAATTCTTAATCACATCGCCTGCTTCAGATTTATTCATTAAAAGGACCCAAGAAACACGAGAAAAATCATCCACTACCACAAGATAAAATCCGTGTCCCTGATGATAGGGTACACGACTTGGACCCCATATATATGTGAAACAACTCGAACAGGGAGCTACTGCTCCGACTCTGACGACTAGGAAAGCTCGACCGATGATGCTTTCCCAACTGACACGCTTCACAGCGAAAGGAAGAACTGGGAGAGATCTGAGGCAGAAGATGTCGCATTTTCTGGAGCGGGAGATGACCAAAACGAAGATGCCAAGTGTACGGAGAAACTGGTCCGACAGAATGAGAAGAGACGCCAGCATAAGAATTCCGGACCAGTCGATATAAACCATTCTGCTCAGAGCCACAGCCAATCACCCTACCCGTTAGTATGTCCTGAAAAATAAGAGAAGACGGGTCAAATATAGCACGACAATGCAAATCCTTCGTAATCTGACTAGTAGACAACAGATTCATCGAGAACTCAAGAGCATGTAGGACATTCTGGAGATGCATAGAAGAAGATAGGAAGACCTCGCCCTGTCCAACAAGGGGGGAATGAGTACCATCTGCAATTTGTACTGAGCAACCATGGGGAATATCCCTGTAGGACTCAAGTCTCTCTCGATCTTGGCAGAGATGATGTGTGGCACCAGAATCTATAATCCAATCAGAGATATCATGAGAAGATGTAAATGCAGTAGCACTACCTGAGGTACTAGCAGTAGCAGAGGAACTGGCAGATGCTGTAGCAGCAACATCTGAAGGTCCACCAGAAGAATCACCAGATGATTGTGGCATAATGTCACGTAGACGTGCCACAAGTTCCTCGAAACGATTGTCTGCAGTAGATGCCAATTGGGGTTGAGAATGCTCTCTACTAGGGCTGTTAATCGAACCGAACTGTAACGAATGAACCTATGTTCGAGTTCGGTTCGATAAGGAAGTTTGAATGTTCGAGTTCGAGTTTGATTCGATAAATGTTCGATAGGATATGTTCGAGTTCGAGTTCGTTTAGAAAACGAACGTTCGAGTTCGGTTCGATAATAGTTCATTAACGATTTAACTTAACTAAAACTTGTTTATACGAACAAGTTCGAAACTAAAGTTCGATAATAAAGTTCGGTAAGCAGTAAAAATAAGAAATTATTTATATTAAAATAGTACAATGCCCAATAAATACCACAATCTCTTTAACCTCAAAATTTATCATTTGTATAAATACAAAATTACACACACAAATAAACATACATATACACATATCGAACTCGAACTTTTATCGAACGAACATATGTTATGTTCATGTTCGGTTCGTTAAGCTATCGAACTAAAATTTGAAGTTCATGTTCAGTTCGTTTAGAAGTGAACGAACATTTTCCGAACTATTATCGAACGAACTCTAATCGAATACGAACATGTTCAGTTCGATTAGCAGCCCTATCTGCTACACGTGCCGATACTGGGAAACCATGCTTAGAGTAGCATGTCTCCTCCGAGTGGCCTGTGCGGTGACAGTATGAACACGACTGACGAAAATGACCACTCCTACCCTGGGGTCCACGTCCACGACCACGGCCAGAAGAGTGACCACCTCTCCCACGCGATACCGCCATCGCCGATGGGGGTGGAGTAGATGAGCTGGAAGAAACTGATATGCGACTGAGTCTCCTGTAAACATCCTCCATCGGAGGAATAACTGCATCAGCCAAAATCTGAGAGCGGGCGGCCTCATACTCAGGATCTAGGGCCGCAAGTAGAACACCCACCATGGTGGCATTCTGAAATGTCTTCTGTTGTTCAGGAGTTGCTGTGAGTGGAATGGTACTGTATAACTTCTCAAACATCCCTCTCAAGGATGTGTACAAGGAGTGAAGAGGTCTGTCGTTCTGCTTCATCGTGAATATATCATGCTGAAGTTGTAACATCTTGGTCTCATTTCGCACCTGAGAATACGTAGCAGCTAGAATATCCCACATTGCCTTGGCGGTGGGCTGATGGAGGACATCATTGGCAATCTCCATCGACAGTGTTCCTGACAACTAGACCTTGGCATACGAATCATCGGCCTCCCACGAGGCATATATCCATGTCTTCTCTGCGGGCTCATCTTCGGTAAGAATGTGCTTCTTACCATTCGACTTTATGAGACTCATGAACTGCATCGCCCAGAGCTCATAGTCTGCCCCGTCCATCTTGACTATTGGCGCGGGACCTTTGAACGCGCCTACGGAGGGCATATCAACCTTTGATTCTGACATATCGCCGCTGGAGAAGAACTAGGGTTTGTAGACAAAGTGACAGATGTCTACGCAAATTACATAGGATTCGAGTGCGTATGTAGACGTTACGCACCCAAATCCATATATCTGGAGGAAGAAACGGCTATAAACACGGCGTTAGGAGTCGCCGCGGTTCCGGCTAGAACCAAAGCCAGCCAACGGCGGGTGGCAGGAGTCCGGCTAGGGCATGCCGGGACAGGGACGACCGGCGGGACTGGAGGCTGACGGGACTGGGGGCCGGCGTAACTGGGGGACCGGCGGAGGGGCCCAGGGAGGCGGAGAGGAACCTGGGGAGGCGGAGGTGCCCGGGGAGGCGGAGAGGGGCCCGGGAAGGCGGCGGGGCCCAGGAAGGCGGAGAAGCGCCCGGGGAGGCGGCGACGTCGGCGGGTAGAAACGAAGGGAGAGAGAGGGCGGCGGGTGGGGAGAGGGAGGGAGCCCTAGGGCTTGGGCTCTGATAGCATGTTGGAAAAAGTCAATGATCTGTTATTCAAAGGAACCCTAGGCTCTCTTATATAGGGAGAGACCTCAAGGGTAACATACATAGTAGTCCAGAGAGAAATAAAAATTACGAACAGGTACATAGCATATAATAATATCTATCTCTACAATTATCATTGTCAAGTTCATTAATTTTTTCGGCTAAATTGAGATCAATTATATACATTCAATTTTTTTGTAATTGGTATAGTTAAATCAATTATGGGGTTATTAGATGAGCGTAGTTTGAGTTTTCTTACAAATTTATTCAATGTTATTTGGCGAGGCAAGAAAATACATGAAGCTTAGAGGAGAACTATCATGGTGCCTCTTTATAAGAACAAAGGGGACATTCAAAATTGTTCAAATTACAGGAGTATCAAGATGAGGAGTCACACTATGAAAATTTGGGAATGTGTGATCGAAAGAAGGTTGAGACAAGTTTCCAAAGTAAAAAATAATAATTCGGATTTATGTCAAGTCGCACAACTATTGAAGCCATCCATTTGCTGAGAACAACAGAGATTAATAAAGGTAAATGGAAGAACCTCCATATGATTTTTATTGATTTGGAGAAGGCTTATGATTATATCCCACGTGAGATATTGTGGAGAATTTTGGAGGAGACAAGTATATGTCCTATACATTAACCTCATAAATGATATGTATGATAGGCCTTTATCTTGTGTAAGAATCTAGTTTGGGAAGAAGACTGACTATTTTGACATCAACATTGGATTACATCAAGGATCAACTTTAAGTCCATTTCTTTTTACTTTGTTTATGGATGACATTCAGGATGAGATACCTTGGTGTATGTTATTTGCTGATGATATTGTGTTGATTGATGAAACTAGAAATGGAGTAGATGAGAATCTTTAGGTCCGGAAACATGCATTGGAGACTAAAGGATTTCATATAAGTAGGGCTAAGACTGAATATATGGAGTGCATTTTTGATGAAGTAATGATGAAGGAATCGAGGTGAAGATTGGTGACGATAACATTCGAAAGAGAGATTCTTTTAGATACATGGAATCTATTTTGCAACATGATGGAGAAATTGATAGAGATGTTACTAATAGAATAAATGCAAGCTAACTAAAGTTGAGATGAGCCTCTGTTGTTCTCTGTGATAAGAAAATTTCTTTAAAAATCAAAGGAAAGTTCTACAAAGCAGACGAAAGACCTGCTACACTCTATGGATCTGATGGTTGGCCTGTGAACCACAGACATGTGCAGAGAATGACAGTAATAGAAATGAAAATGCTAAGGTGGATGTGTGGACACACACGTAAAGATCATATTCAGAATGACGCAATCAGAAGGAAAGTTGGTGTAGCTCTGATCGAGGATAAGATGCGAGAAAACCATCTAAGGTGGTTTGGCCATTTGTAAAGGAGGTCAGCTGATGCGCCGGTTAGGAAATGCAAGTTTTGGGATGTTGATCCAGCTAAGAGAGGGCGAGAACGACCCAAGAAGTGTTGGATTGAGAGTATACGAAGGGATCTTAGTTTTTTGTATATAAGTCCAGGATTAACCCAAGATAGATATGAATGGAGGCAAAGAATCCATGTTATCGATCCTACTTAATTGTGGGAAAAGGCTTTGTTGTTGTTGAATTTCTTTCGTGGTCCATCCTTCCTATGTAAAGGGGTAGGGGTTAGTATGTTTTCGTAACGAACAAGTTGGCTTAAGAAAAATTGAGTTTAACTCACATATCTCCCTCTCACTTGCACTCTCATCCACATTCCCCCTAAACTTATGAGGCTAGTCACGCTCTTTTATGTTCTCCATGTATCCCAAATTTATGTTTGCATCAGCAACTAATTGTAGGCACTCCATGGATATAGCTCCTAGGATGAGCATTAGTTTGAGCATTGTGGACCATGCCTGGCCAGAGCTCGGTTCTCCATGCTTCAGTGGGGTGTGCCTCTCCACCAGTTCATATTCCAAATGTGTGTGTGCGCACATGTGCGTGTGCATGCATGTGTCTGTGTATCTACATGCATGTGTTCGTATATACATGTGTGTTCTTCTATGTCCAGTACTACTTCTTAACATTTGCCTCATTAGGTATCATCTATTACTGTGTCAATTAATGGATATTACTAACCATTTTTTTAAATGTTATTCGGTGTCATGTATTACTAGTCCATGCAAATTTCCACACCATGCAATACTGTATGTCTGTGCGTGTGTGTGTGTGCGCGTACATGTGCACATGTGCGCATTTGCGTACGTACGTGCATGTGTATGTTATACAGTGTCATGTACTACTTCTTGACTTTTGCATCGATGAGGTATCATCGTCTATTAGTGTGTCAAGGAATGGATATTACTAATCCTTTTTTAGAAAAATTTTAAAAATGGCCCATGTTGAAAGTGAGACTTATAGACCGCAATAGTTGAAGCCCTCACGAAAATATGCTTACCAGTCTAATGAAAGAAAGAAGCCAGGAGAAAGATATACATCCCTTCCAACACATAAAGACTTGAGATTTTCAAAACATCCCTTTTGAACTCAATTCTATTTGAGAGAAAAACATAATCCCTTGGTGAAGAATGATTGACTATCCCAACCAAGAGTTTCACCAGCTCAGGGCAAGATTGGAAATTTTCTTTTTCGTCAAAAACCATGATATGTTTCTCGATCTCAAGCTTAAATCTTTCCCCATAGAAAGATGTGGATGGAGGTGTGTAACAAAAGGAAGCATCGTTGGACCAAGGAAGGAACTATGACAGGTGCAGGAGCAAGGGTACGAACAACTAGGGGCTACCTATGATTTACATTGCTATTTGGTGGGAGCCTACTGATGACTTTCATAGACAAGATGGGTCTGCTGACGACTTTTCATAGACAGGTTGGGCTTGTGAAATGGGAGCTACTACCCTACATAGAGAACCTGGTGCTATGTTCGGAGCAAGCGAGATACTATGGACAGGAAGGCAGCACGTGTGATTGCGCAAGCCTAAGGTGTACGAGGCAAAGTCGATTTTGAACACAATGAGAAAGGTGTGTGCTTATAATGAAGCGGAAAAAAAAGTTTGAAGGACAGAAATTCGACCCCTTTCGATGTCCTGCAGGCATCCTCCTATAGAAAACGATAGTGCGGAAGCATGTCAGAACATCGGGATTTTATGTTGGACCCTACTCCATAAGGAGAGAGATGAAACCACGAGAAAAGGTCTCTCAACAGGTCAGATACTATGTTATGTTATTCCTTTCTCTCTCAATTGATACAATGGGTGAGAGGCTTCTTATATAGCCCAACAGACAGACTAGTCTCACTAACAATAGATGTGGGACTAAACATATGGATGTGGTAATTGGACCCTAGAGGGGTCCAATTAGCCATCTTTACATATGATGCATACTCCAACACTCCCCCTCAAACTGGAGCATGCAATGCTCAACTTGGACAAATAGAATCACTCACAATACAAGACATTATAGACAATATCAACTCGATGCATAATCTACTGACTATCTGTTGAGGACGATGCTTCTCATGCTATGACGGTAAGGAGGAATTAAAGGGCTGGAGAGTGAACTGAATCAAGTCTCCATATAGAAGAACGTGTGTTCTATACTGCATCTGTCAGAGTCACTGAAACTGGTTGAATTTCCACCTGGAGAACTCTTGCATGTAACTGCCCCATCTCTCTGCAGGGTCAAACTGGAGAAAGCCGTAGAAACATCCTCGTTAAAGTCCACAGTCGCTGGAGAATGGAGTCTGAACTGAGTCTCATTAGAGAATTGAGTCATTCCTATACTAGCTCAGAGAAAGGGATCTCTACTCTGGAGTCCTTATGAAACAACATGAAAATCCTAAGACAACAATAGCTCAGAGAATGGGATCTCTACTTTGGAGTCCCTATGGATCACATGAAAATCCTAACCTGACTAAACATAGTATGGGGACCTCTCAAACAACGAACGCACACACGTGCGATTTGAACTGTAGACTCTGAAACAATCTATAGAGTCTGAATCTTGAATCTCTAGAGTCTGAAATCTGACATGTAAAACTCTACATAATACTTCTCCTTTCTACCATACTTGTCAGAAAATAAGATGCTCAACCAAGTAGAGAGAAAAAGATAAAGATGAGGAAAGAAAAATCAACCTCTATTTTTTTCTCAGCTTTTCTCCATTTTTTAAGTCATTCTCTTCTCTCTATTTTTAATGAGTCGTTCCTGTTTTTTTTTAGATTGGCTCTTCTCTCTCTCTCTGTGGGCCATTTTTTCTTTTCGGACCTCTTCCTTTTTTCATATGACTTCTTTTTGTATGACCGCCTTTTTCTCAAAACAACTCCTTTTTCAAGTCGTTCAACTTTTTTCCGACCTTCCCTTTTTATCAGCCTTTTTTCTTTGGGCCCTATTTTCAGAAAATACCCTCTTTTTTGAAATCACGATCCAATAGAGGCATGAAAGTACAGCAGCCCGATATGGGCCCAAAATAGTGACGCATCCGTTTTGTTTTTGTTTTCTTTTTTCTACACCAAACCAATTTCTCCCTCTCTACCTTTTTTTGTAACACAAAGCAGCAGCAAACCATGCCCATTGGCCCTCATGGAATATTAGAGTAAGAGGGCCTATTTAGATGATTTGCCCCACTTTCTACTCGTGAAGACTAATGTTCTCCTTGATGGATAAACCCATCACACTGTCATCGCCTTTGGAGAATGAAGGAGCGTCCTGGAGCCCAAGGCAGCTTCGTCGATGTTGCGTTGCTGCTGCTGGGAGTTCACGAGGGGTCACCTGAGCGAGGCTGGAAGAGGCAGCACAGATTGGAGATGTTTGTGCGCTATCTGGAGATGAGGAAAGGGCTGGAGCGTGGTGTCTCACTGCCACACACGAGTAGGGATCGGGGCTTGTATGCGAAGATGTGGTGAGAAGATGGAGTTTTCCAGGACTACCGCATGCATAGGAAGAGGGCATCAAACCCTTCTTTCGTCTTCGTCTTCTTCTTCTTCATCGAATCCTGGGCAACGAGCCCTTCTCCTTCGTGGTTAGGGTTTTCATGATTGGGAGAAACCAATGAGATGTGTGCAGGAAGATATCTAGAGGGTGTGCATACAAGATGGGATTCCGAGTTCTCCAGAACTCGGATGATTTTCTAAACTTGAAAACATAGCGGTGGAGGATATGTCGCTTGGAAGATCAGGATGGTTGTCTGGATGTCACTGGATAGCTTGGAGCACGAGGCATGGAGATGCCCAATGCCCTTGAATCGAACATGGAATCATTTGTTGTTGTGTGGGACTTGATATCGTTGAATATATCACGTATTCATACAGATTCAGAATTAGGATTACGAAAACCCTAGAACTCAAACTTGAACAGATCACGAATAATAAATATAATCAAAATAAAAATCTTCAAGAACAATTTCAGAAATCGAACCCGTTGTTGATAATCTAACAAAATCTTCAAAATCTTGATGATGATCTTCAAAAAATGCTGATTTAGGATTTTAGAAAATCATCCTTGAAGATCGTGCACGTTCTAGGTAAGAAGATCGATGTTGAAGTAGAAGATCAGATGGACATTGTCGATGATGATAGAGAATTAGGGATTCACGAAATCCTTGAACTGAATCTCGAAATTCAAACAAATCATGAACATAAAATAAATCCTCGAGAATCAAACCTATGTAGAAAACGACAGTGTGAAGCGTATCAGAAAAAGATAAAGAAATATAAAACATGGAAGAACACCGGGATTTTATGTGGAACCCTACTCCATAAGGAGCGGGATGAAACCACAAGAGAAGGCCTATCAACAAGCTGGATACTTTGTTATTCCTTTCTTATATAGCCTCACAAACAGACATGAGTCCCATTAAAAGTAGATGTGGGACTAAATCTATGGATGTAGTAGCTGGACTGTGGACGAATCCAATTACCCAACTATACAAATGTAATCCAACACCTCCACTCTTTTGCTTTAATCTCATTTATTTCCACTGAATCCCTCATGTGTACTTAGAATCTAGATTGGAAGCAGTTCTATTGAAAATGAGCAAGCATATGCTTTTTTTCAAGGATACAGGGCTGACGATTTACACGACACAAAATTTAAGAATTATCATTTAATAAATTAATCTAGTGTGCAAGGAGAAGGCACAAGGCCGGCGTGCTGCCTACCTTTTGGATTCCGATCTCCTTGGTTGTGCAGTTTGATTGGTGTCTCTACCAACTTGATGCCAAGAATTCGTTCTTGTAAAGTGATATGTGAGAAGTTTACATGCAGAAGCCTCAGTTTTTGTCTCAGGGGAGTTCTAAAGTCTACCTCCGGGTGTACAGCTCATCTAGACCATAGCAAAACCAGCCTGAAGTAACTCAAGTTTATTTAAGCCTTTATCATAAACAAAATGGAATTTTGAAAATCCTAAGAAGACCAGTATTTGATGGGTATTAGAAGTTTGACATGAAAACAGAAGCCTGTCCATGTAAAAAAAGTCGTGACTCGAGACTAATATAAGTGCATCTTTGTCTACAACAGTTACCGACACAAGCACATGAAGAACACTATAAATTGATGACTGAAATGACTATTACTCAGGAAATCATACTAGAAAAAAGCAGCACAACTATATCATTATAAAATTTGGATTTTGGGAAGGCACGTTACCTTTATCTCAGCATCTGTATATGGTTTTGCTCTAGATCTGCATTAAAATATAAATGGAGGATGAGCACTGGGCTGATCACCTTATCAATAAGATTGACATTATGCTCATTCAGCGTTTACTGTATGAAAAAAGAGTAACATAATTTCATGAAGTCCCCGTGTGATACAAGTGGGGTTGACTATTGGTCATTGTTGGAAAAAGAGCAAAATCTATTATTCCAAGAAGCCCTAGGCTCTCTTATATAGGGAGAGACCTCACGGGTAAAATACATAGTAGTCCAGAGAGTAAACAAAATTACGAAAAGATACAAAACGTAATAATATCGGTCTCGACACTCCCCCTCAAGGTGGAGCATAGATGTCTGTCATGCTTAGCTTGGAAGAACATCTTTGGAAGGGTCCTCTGAGCAACGGCTTGGTGAATATGTCAGCAGTCTGATCTCTTGAGCTCACAAGAGATGTAGATATCAAGCCTCTCTGGATCAAGTCTCTAGTGTAGTGGCAGTCAACTTCAATATGCTTTGTTCTTTCATGTAATGTTGGATTGTTGGCAATAAACAATGCCGCCTGAGTGTCACACTGAAGCTGCATGGGTATAGGTACAGCTATATGTAGATCCTCTAGCACAGATCAAACCAACATCATCTCCGTGCTTGTTTGCGCCACGGCCCTATATTCAGATTCAGCACTAGACCTTGCCACAACAGTTCGTTTCTTGCTTTTCCAAGAAACTAGAGAGCTCCTAACAAAAACAGCAAATCCCGAGGTCGACTTTCGATCCTTAGGAGACCCTGCATAATCGGCATCTGTACATGCTGAAATAGATAAATTTGTGCCATTTCGAAATAGCAGTCCTGAACCTGGAGAAGACTTTAGATACCTCAGTATCATATATATGGCATCCATATGAACTTGTCTTGGATGTTCCATAAATTGACTCACCCGGCTTACTGCAAAGGCAATATCGGGTCGAGCTATGGTAATATAAAGGAGCTTACCCACCATTTCTCTATATCTCCTCTTATTTACTTCAGCAGTGTCATCATCATACAGCTTCATGCTTGGATCCATGGGAATACTCAATCGTCTGCATCCAACCATGCATGTCTCAGTCAAAAAATCTGTAATGTACTTCCTTTGGGTCATCACCAGACCCTGTGCATTCCTGGCAAATTCCAACCCCAGAAAGTATCTTAGGGTTCCAAGATCCTTCGTGACGAACTGATGGCCCAGAAATGCTTTTGCCCTCTCTATTCCCTGAACATCATCTCCTGTCACCAGAATATCATCAACATAGACCATGATGACAACCGTACCTGCAGAAGACTTCTGAATAAACGAGTGATCTGCACTTGATCTTTTGAACCCCTGTCGTTCGATCAGATGGGAAAGCTTTTGGAACCATGCCCTTGGACTCTGTTTAAGGCCATAAATTGCCTTGTGAAGTCTACACACCATATGCTTCTCCCCCTCATGCAAATCTCCATACAAGAAAGCATTCTTGACATCAAGTTGAGATATAGGCCAGTCACGTACCACAGCAACCGACAAGAGAATGCGAAGAGTAGAGTGACGAGCCACTGGAGAAAATGTATCCATATAATCCACACCATAGGTTTGTGTGAAACCTCTCGCAACTAGCCTTGCCTTGTATCTATCTATACTGCCATCAGCACGGTATTTAATTGTGAATACCCATTTACAGCTAACAATGGATGCATCAGAAGGAGCATTACCCAGACTCCATGTCTCATGAGACTGTAAGGCACGTATTTCTTCTTCCATAGCCAGTCGCCAGCAATCAATCTTCATGGCTTCTTGATATGTCCGTGGTATGTCCACGGAAGACAAGGCTGTAGCAAAACGTTGAAAGTCGTCTGTGAGGCGATGAAAAGACACCTGGGAAGCAAAAGGATAAGATGCACGCGTCCGCTTCTGCTTCCTGATAGCAATAGGGAGATCAAGGTCGCTGTCCTCTGTACTGGATGGTAGAATCTCCTCCTGCAATGAAGAATCCTGCACATGTACCATATCTGACCCATCAGTAGTGATGCCATCTGACCATACCTAAGGCGTTATGGATGCCTGACGTGTAGCCTGAAAAGGACCTGACCGACGCGTATAGAATTTTGGTAAAGGTGGAATAGGAGGTTGTGGAGGTGGTGGTGGTGGAGGTGACGGTGGGTTAGGTGACGTAGCAACAGGAGCAGGAATGGACTCAGATGAACTCTGACTTGGAGGAGGAGGAACATAGACATCATCATTGGTAGTGGATGGAACCATCCTGTCGCATGCAGGAGAAAAATACATAACGGACTCAAAAAACGTGACATCAGCACTGACAAAGTATTTTTTGTTTATGGGGTCATAACAACGATAGCCCTTCTGAGTCCGAGAGTAACCTACAAAGACACTTGACAGCTCTAGGAGAGAGCTTGTCAAGTCCAGGAGACAGGAGATGAACAAATGCAACAGTACCAAAGACACGAGGAGTAAGTGGAATAATTCCTTATCAGGAAAAATGATAGAAAGAGGAATTTTCTCACCAAGGACAGATGACGGCATATGACTAGATAGCAAGCTGTAAGAACAGCATCCCCCCAAAAGGTGATAGGATCACAACTCTGAATAAGGAGAGTTCGAGAATTGTCAAGAAGGTGGCGATGCTTTCTTTCTGCCACGCCATTCTGCTGAGATGTGTAAGGATAAGGACAAGTGGTTTGGTGAATAATGCCTTAGACGAGGGAAACTGAGAGAGAGAGAGACTGCGTGCAAAATTCCAGTGCATTATCTGTTCGAACATATTTGACAGTAGAAAAAAAAACATTGATACACGAGAGAAATCATCCACTACAACTAGATAGAACCGGTGTCCCTGATGATCAGGTACACGACTTGGACCACAAATATCAATATGAAATAATTCAAACGGGGAGCTACTGCTCTGACTCTGACGACTGGGGAAGCTAGACCAATGATGCTTTCCCAACTGACACGCTTCACAAAGAAAAGAGGAACTGAGAGAGATCTGAGGCAGTAGATGTCGCATTTTCTGGAGCAGGAGATGACCAAAGCGAAGATGCCAGATGTACGGAGAAACTGGTCCGACGGAATGAGAAGAGACGCCAGCATAAGAATTCCGGACCAGTCGATACAGACCATTCTGCTCAGAGCCACAGCCAATCACCCGGCCCGTTAGTATGTCCTGAAAAATAAGAGAAGAGGGGTCAAATATGGCACGACAGTGCAAATCCTTCGTAATCTGACTAATAGACAACAGATTCATGGAGAACTCAGGAGCATGTGGAACATTCTGTAGACGCATAGAAGGAGATAGGAAAACCTCCCCCTGTCCAACAAGGGGCGAATGAGTACCATCTGCGATCTATACTGAACAGCCATGGAGAATGTCCCTGTAGGAATCAAGTCTCTCTCGATCTCGACAGAGGTGATGTGTGGCACCAGAATCTATAATCCAATCAGATATATCATGACAAGACGTGAAGGCAGTAGCACTACTTGATGTACTAGCAGCAGCAGAGGAACTAGCAGAAGCTGTGGCAGCAATATCTAAAGGTCCACCAGAAGAATCAGTAGATGATTGTGGCATAATATCACGTAGACGTGCCACAAGTTCCTCGAATCGGTTGTCTGCATTGGATGCTGACTAGGGCAGAGCATGCCGGTTACACGCGTTGATGCTGGAAACCCATGCTTAGAGCAGCATGTATCCTCCGAGTGGCCTGTGCGGTGACACAACGAACATGGCTGACAAAAACGACCGCCCCTACCACGAAGTCCACGACCACGACCAGAAAACTGACCACCTCTCCCACGTGATACTGCCATCGCCGATGGGGGTGGAGTAGATGTGCTAGAAGAAACTGATATGCGACTGAGCCTCCGGTAAACATCCTCCATTGGAGGAATAACTGCATCGGCCAAAATCTGAGAGCGGCTGCCTCATACTCAGGATCCAAGGCTGTAAGTAGAACGCTCATCATGGTAGCATTCCGAAATGTCTTCTGCTGCTCAGGAGTCGCGATGAGTGGAATGGTACTGTATAACTTCTCAAACATCTCTCTCAGGGACGTGTACATTGAGTGAAGTGGCCTGCCATTCTGCTTCATCGTAAATATATCGTGCTGGAGTTGTAACATCTTGGTCTCAATCCGCACTTGTGGGCTGATGGAGGACATCATTGGCAATCTCCATCGACAGTGTGCCTGACAGCCAAACCTTGGCGTAAGAATCATCAGCCTCCCACGAGGCATATATCCCATTCTTCTCTGTCGACTCCTCTTCGGTAAGAATATGCTTCTTACCATTGGACTTCATGAGACTCAAAAACTGCATCGCCCAGAGCTCATAGTTTGTGCCGTCCATCTTCACTATAGGCGCAGGACCCTTGAAGGCGCCTATGGAGGGCATATCAACTTTGTTCTCTGACATGTTGCCGTAGATGAAGAACTCGGGATTGTAGACTAGAAACTGGTGTCTACAAAAACTTGATCGGATTTGAGTGCATATGTAGACGTTACGCACTCAAATCCATGGAAATAGACCTGCCGACGAGAGAGTAGGTGTCGGCGTGTAAGGGAGGGGAACCCTGCGGTTGGGGTCCCCTAACTAGGGCTGAACTCGGCGGAGGGTGGTGACGTAGGGCGGCCTACGGCACCGTTGGAGGCCCCGTGTGGAGATGCGGGCCCGGTGTCAATGGGAGAGGCCTGGCGGCGGTGGGGTTAGGGCTCGGCGGCGGTAGGGGTTGGGCCTGGCAGCGGCGGGAGAGGCCCAGGGGCGGTGGGAGGGGACCGGCGTTGGTTGGAGAGGCCCGACGGCTGGGAGGAGGGGTCTGGAGGGACCCGACGGCTGGGAGACGGAGGGCCCAGCGAGAGGAGAAGGGACCCGGCGGTGGCGGAAGGGTGGTGGTGGGGTGGCGACGGCACAAAACCCTAGGGCTCTGATACCATGTTGGAAAAAGAGCAAAATCTATTATTCCAAGAAGCCCTAGGATCTCTTATATAGGGAGAGACCTCACGGGTAAAATACATAGTAGTCAAGAGACTAAACAGAAATTACGAAAAGATACAAAACATAATAATATCGGTCTCTATAGTCATGGATGCCACTCAATAAGGGCTCGCGAACTTAGCTCGTGAGCTAATGAGCTAAGTTCAAGTTAGATATTGATCTCAATAAGCTTATGAAGCCAAGCTCGGCATAATGCTGCTCAGCCTAATATTCAAGCTCAATATATGGTTGTCTATAAATGTTGAAATCTAGAATGCGGAAGCGAATCGGAAATAAAGAAAGAATAAACATTGGACGCATAGATTTTACGTGGAACCTTGCTCCCTAAGGAGCAGGATGAAACCATGAGAGAAGGCCTCAAAATGCCGTATGTTTCTATTGAACTTTCTTATTGGGTACAGAGGATGTCGGGCTCCTTATATAGCTCCACATAAAAATCAAAGTCCCACAGATAGTAGATGTGGGACTAAACAAGAGTGAGTGGTAAATGGATCCTGGAGAGATCTAACTACCACTCTATTAAATTCTCTAACACTCTCCATCAAACCGCAACTGAGAAAGATGCATCTTGCAACAAAAATAAAAGGTATACATCACATCTTCACACGATACATCACAAAAAGAATGTATGCCCCTTGCTGGTAGAAGACCTCGCTCGAGGATGGGTCTGCAACTTTCAGGTCACCGGAACGTATCTCTGCCACGCATGTAGAGTCGTTGTGATACTAGGTCATCAAAACGTATCTCTGTCGTGCCTGGAGAAGATTCGCGGTAGAAGAAATCCAGCGCAGAGTAGTAGTCGAGTAGTAAAAGAAGTATACACCATAATGAAGAAGTCGGTGCTCGGTGAAGACGGATAATCGGTAAAAATTTGAATTGTCAGTCTTTCAGTTGTGGACGGGTAGTAGAAGTCCTGAAGAATCCATCTTTGACTCCCCTTTTCTCTCATACTTGATAAAATAAAGAGCATGTAACATCAAGTTGGGAGAAACAAAATATGAGTTTTTTCCTTTTTTGAAATTTTTTTTGCGTCTCTTTTTGCACAAGGGCTTGTCGTGAGGAGGTGCTCATAAGGTCGATGGGTCACGGTGTGTTGTCGGTGCCCACCTTAGCATCGCTTGAGAGTTTTTTTGTTTCTGGGTCGGAGATTGCTTGGATATTATAGCATCACCTGGAGAGAAGGTGATGCGCAGCCGTGCCTAGGAGAGCCTTCGAGTGCCTGGGCGATGAGTGTAGGAGCAGTTTGAGAAGCCCATGCAGCCCAAAGGTTTGGCGGATATCTCGAACCACAGCAATGTTGCGTGGAGATGCGGCATGGAAGGTAGCGGTGTCGAATGGTCAATATTTGCGGGAGTTCAAACACAGGGAAACATTGTTGAAGGAGAAGCATGTGTTTGGAGAGAAGTAGGGTTCTAAGAAGACCCTGGAGATGCATTGCGTCCTCGAGCAGAATTAGGGTTTTTTTAAACCCACAAAATCAATGTCGTCAGTGATCTGTGTGCTTTAGATCTGAAGATTGGGATCGAACCTATTTGCTGCTCTGAATCTTGAAGAACATATGCAAAATTAGGGTTTCAGCAGAAACCCTAAAATTAAATCTCGAATCTTGGATATAAACAAAAAACATTAAAAAACCCGTAAGAATCGAACATGCTCTGGTATCATGTTGAAATCTAGAATGCGGAAGCGAATCGATAAAAAGAGCAGGGAAAAATGAAAGAATAAACATTGAACGCGTAGATTTTACGTGGAACCCTACTCCCTTAGGAGCGGGATGAAACCACGGGAGAAGGCCTCAAAGGGCCGCATGTTTCTATTGAACTTTCTCATTGAGTACAGAGGGTGTGGGCCTCCTTATATAGCCCCACAGATAGACCAGAGTCTCACAGATAGTAGATGCGGGAATAAACATGAGTGGGTGGTAGTTGGATCTTGGAAATATACTGTTACCACTCTATTACATTCTCCAATAATAAACATACATCGAGAACATCCATATCTAAGTTGATTCCTCAGTCAGTTCCCTTAGTCAATTGGTCTGATTTCTCAGTTTTATTTTTTCATCCAAAAAAGTTTATGCATGCAGTGCGCACCTGCATATTGGAACCTTTTTGAGGAAATATGGGGTGGACTTCATGAAGATGTACACCCTAGCCCACCTAGGGGTGTAAGAAAATTCTCAAGTTCGATATTCGCTCAGGTTCGGCTCGCTAAAAGTTCGATTCAGATTCGATTCGAAAATAAACAAACCGAACCTGAACACAAGTTTAGGCTCGATTAAATAAACGAACCGAACCTAAAAATCATAGGTTCGCTCAAGTTCGATTCGTTAAAAGCTCGATAAACATACACATATACATATTTACAAATCCTTATCCGTAGAAGTGGACTTATTTTGAGATGAGTGATTTCTATCCCAAGGTAAGTGAATTTTGTCTAGAGATAACTAGATATTTACGGGATAAGTAGGTTTTATCTCGGTATAAACTATCCAAAAATAAATAGTCACATCGTGTTTACAACATCTATCTTCTATGGTCTAGTACTTTTCCCTTCTTTATCTTCAAATCAACAGAACATGTACAAACATTACTTATCGAATATCTCCGCATTATTCTTATTCCTTATCCCCATCTGAATAGATATAAAATATATTATAATTATACTTTTTTTCAAAGAAAAGAATCCTTATTAATCTAATTTTTTCAAAAGATGAAGATGATTTAGATAAAGAAAAAACTAAATGAATATTTATTCTAACTGTAAATACACATATATATTTCCATTTCTCTTCTTTTCGCTCCCTCTTATTAGAGAATTCTTAAGTTCAATATTCGCTAAGGTTCGATTCGTTTAAAAAGAGGTTCGATTCGGATCCGGTTCGAAAATAAACGAACCGAACCTGAACACAAGTTTAGGCTCGATTAAATAAACGAACCGAACCTAAAAAATATAGGTTCGCTCAGGTTTGGTCCGTTTACACCCCTAAGCCCACCTTTATATTAGAATAGACCATGTACAGATACAAAGTTACATCAAATTACACAGACCCCTCGTCGAAAAGCACACGAGCATGAGCCAGCACATTTTTACAATAAAAATGCTCCTTAAAGATGATCCCATTTCTGACCAACCAGATAGCCTAGATGGTGGCAATGACTCTTTGCCTACCCTCCTTAGAACCCCTCTAACCATCACCGATTGAAGCCCAAAAAGATTTTTCATGCTCGAGAGATATGCCTGGTAATCTCAACTCCTCCCATAGTCGTCTTCAGTCCGGACACTTGAAAAAAATGTGGTCAATATCCTCTACGTCTTCCTCACGTCGTAAGCATCGTGAAACCACTGAGCTCTTCTTTTCTCAGTCATGATAAACCCTCTACTTAGTAGCTAAAGGAGGATCTTTATACGCAGAGGCACCTTCCAAGTCCATATATGAATACAATCACGCGCATAAATTCCATGATCAAAGATCGTGGATGAACATAGCACCTTATACGCTTTCCTCACCGAGGACTGATCGTCCCTCCAAATCCACGAATCTCCTTCGTATGTTGGATACATCATAATACGTGTGTTGCTCGACATCGGTAGAAAGTCTTCCGGTCTCTTATCAGAAAGATTTCCTATGAACGTAGGAGTACATGCTCCATTTGACCATGTATACGATAGGTTAACTTCTTTATCCATTGCCATAGCAAAAAACTGTGGGTATCGATCGCACAAAGCCCCTTCCTCCGACCAGTCATCTATCAAGAACCGAAAACTAAGCCCATCGTCTACAACGGTCCTCAGAAAATGAATTATCTCTAGTAAAATACACTTCAAATCCCTCTTCAAAAGGTGGATGGCGATTCAACCACCTGGGGGCGCACGTGACAGCTCTGGAGTGACTCCATAAATAGATCGAAATAAGTCAATATGTCATCATGGTGGCCCAAGATCCACAAGATCTACTTGGCAATCAAAGCCTTGTTCATATCCAACCCCAAAACATCATCCTCCTTGGTTTGTGTCATTGTGTTCCAACCGACAAGGTTTATGCCAGGAGCATCTGCTGAAGAAGCCCAAAAGAATCACCTCATGAAGGTCTCAAGGCGTTTTCTAACCTCAATAGGCATCAGGCGCGTAAAAATAAAGAAGATAGGTATAGCTGACAGGGTCGTATTCTCCATCACAAGAAGCCTTCTCCTGGACAAATACGACGCCTTCCAACTGGCCAATTTTTTCTCCATTTTATCTGTTAAAGGTGTGGAAAGAAAAGTTGTATATCACGCAGCCCTAGAACCCTCTTATATAGGAGAGAGTCTCTAGGGAGAAATTACATAAAGAAGATGAAAAAACTAGAGAAATATAAATAAAGACAAATATATATAAGAATTCTCTCACCACTCTCCATCAAGCTGGAGCATATATGTCTATCATGCTCAGCTTGGAACAACAACGCTAGAAAAGACCCCTCGCGAGAGCCTTGGTAAACATGTCTGCAATATGTTCTCCTGAAGCAACAAGGGAGGTGGAAATAAACCCCTTTTAGATCAAGTCACGGGTACAATGACAATAAACTTCGATGTGCTTCGTTCTCTCATGGAAGGCCGGATTATTAGCTATAAATAGAGCTGCTTGATTATCACATTTGAGGTGCATTGGAAGAGGTATCTTAACTGCAAGGTCAGTTAGAATGGACTTGACCCACATTATTTATGTGCTCCCTTGGGCCATAATCCTATATTCTGATTCAGCGCTTCGAGCAACAACAGTTTGTTTCTTACTCTTCCATGAGACCAATGAGATACCAACGAACACAGTGAAGTCTGAAGTGGGCTTCATGTTATTGGGACACCCAGCATAATCTGTGTCATCATATCCAGTAACTGAGAGTGGCGTGTCTCTTCTAAAAAGTAGAACTGCACCTGGAGAAGATTTTAGATATCTTAAGATCATACAAACTGCATCCATATGAACTTGTCTAGGTTGCTCCATGAACTGGCTAACTCTGCTCACAGCAAATGATATGTTAGGCTTGGTAATAGTAACATAAAGCAACTTTCCTGCCAGCTCCATATATCGTCTCTTATCTATCTCCTCAGAGTCATCATCATAGAGTCTAGCATTAGGATCCATTAGTGTAGTAGCAAGTCTTCAGCCTGTCATATCTGTCTCTACCAGAAGATCAATAACATACTTCCTTTGCGTCATAATCATACACTGCTGACTGCATGCAAACTCCAAGCCAAGAAAATAACGTAACTTGCCAAGATCCTTGGTCGCAAACTGTCGTCCAAGGAACTCCTTGGCAGCCTGAATACCCTGTTCATCGCTACCAGTAACAACAATGTCATCAACATAAACTAGAACAACAACCGTACCTCCCTGAGTTCTCTTAACAAAGAGAGAATGATCTGCAGTAAATCTGACAAAACCATTTTGTTCAATAAACTCTGAAAGCTACTGAAACCAAGACCTCGGACTCTGCTTGAGGCCATATATGATCTTGCGAAGTCGACACACCATAGTAGACTCCCCCTCAGCAGCAAACCCCGGTGGCTGATGCATGTAAACTTCTTCATGCAGATCACCATACAAGAAAGCATTTTTCACATCCAGATGGAAAAGCGGCCAGTCACATACCACAACAACTGCGATAAGAATCCATAATGTGGAATGGCGTACAACTGGCAAAAAATTATCATGATAGTCCACCCCATACGTTTGGGTGAACCCACGAGCAACCAACCTGGCCTTATATCTGTCAATTGTACCATCTGCACGGTGCTTCACAGTAAACACCACTTGCTGCCAACAATAGACGCACCTGGAGGAGTTTGCACAATGCTCTACGTACCTCGAGATTGTAAAGAGGCCATTTCTTCTTCCATTGCTAGACACCACTGATTAATCTGTAGCGCCTCTTGATAAGAACGTGGTATCTCCACTGCTGACAACCCCAGAACGAACATCTGAAATTCCTCGGAAAGGCGATCCAAGGACACATGGTGATGCAGCATGATGCTATTTTCTTTTTCGAACATTTGCTTTTCTTTATTTTAATTATTTATGTAAAAGGCTCATTATATGAGGCCTTATCATCTTCTCTTTTCTTTTTTATTTACAGTAAGGTAGTTGCTTGTTTGGGGAGATTTGGCCTCTATAAAGGCACCCCATTGGGAAAATTTATTTTCCCTCACTTATTCTCTCTCTCCCTCTTTCTCTCTCTCATTCCCCCCCCCCTTCTCCCTTTCTCCTCGTACCTCTCTCCTTCCCCGAACCCTAATCTTTCCCCCTTCTTCCGCCACCCTCCCACGCCTCACTTCGACCCCGACCCAGACCCGCATCCCCTTCTTCCGCCACCCTCCCACGCCATCACCCCGACCCAGACCCGAGTCCCTTTCTTCCGCCACCCTCCCACACCTTTCCCCCCGACCCAGACCCACATCCCCTCTGGCGCACCAACCCTCGTGCCTCCGCCCTCCCATCCTGCCGCCACCCAGCACCCCATCCTCTCCCCCACATGCGCCATCCACCCCTTGCGTGCCTGCATCTGTTTTCCCCTTCCCCCTTTTCAACTGTGCCCCCTACCGAGCCCCAACCCTGTTCCAGCGTCGCATGTTATCCCTTCCAAGACCGCCGTCACTTCGCCCCCCTGCCCGCAACCCGATCCCGCAACGCATGCCGCCCCAGCCCCTCCAACAGTCACGGCCCCTCCCCTCCCTGCACCGCCGGCTTGTCTCTATCCTTCCTCCAGGCCGTGAGCGACTCGGCACCAGTAACTCCAACCCCTACCGCTACTCCGACCAGCAGTTACTCGTGCCCCTAGACCGTCCTGATTCCCTGTTGTGGCCGCCCCGAAACCCGCCATTACAGACCAGGTCTGAAGCGCGTCGAAACTCTCCGCAGGTTGTGATATGAGCGCCTCTTACACGTGATTCTATATGAGTGTTATTAATAGTGTTAGTTGCTATATTGCTGCTTGAAGCATTGAGATTACTATTTTCCGCATTATCGTTATATCTTTCCTGAAAATCTTTTATCTACTAGGATTACCCTAATTTGTGGTGAGATCTGTGCTAGATTGCGAGTATCTTGTGGACAATTGTGGCTGAATTTTAGACATTATTTTTCATCGCCAAAGTTTTAATTCATCGCATCTTGGCCCCCGTAGTCTTGCATTACATGTCATTTTACTTGTTTCAGTATTTTAGTCCAATAGTTCAAAGTTCTATTATTGCAATTTAGTTCACAACTTCCATTAGATTGCATCAATTTGGTATCAGAGCACATCGATCCGTTTCGTTTGTTTTATTGCATATTAAAACTAAACAAAAAAAACACAAAACAAAAATTATAAAAAAAAAAGAGAGAGAAAAGAAGAAGGCATAGGATTCCCATGGCCGAAAAACCGACTACCTCTAAAACCGACTATACCCCACACACTGAGCTATCGTTAGAATCCTTATCTGTTCAAATACAACAAATGCAGCGGATGTACGAACAAATGAGCGGGCAATTTGCCACCCTAAGTAGTCGCATGCTAGGGAAGGATCATAGTGATGAGACGCCAAACAAAGGTCGGCGTACTAGTCGGAGAATTAAGAGATGACACCCCTTTCACTTCAAAGAATCAAGATCCACACACTCCTGGATATACTGCACAACCTGCTAGTAGATATCAATTCCCTCCACGACCTGGCCCTAGGCCCGATGACAGATGAGATCGAGGCATCCGTCTTGATGTTCCTGAATTTGACGGAGGACGAGACCCTGATGTCTTTTTGGATTGGCTCCAAACCGTCGAACATTTCTTTGTATGGAAGACTATGCCTAGCGAACGAAAAGTTCAATTTGTCACAATCAAACTAAAAGGACATGCCCTGCTATGGTGGGACCGTTTGCAATCTGAACGCAAACGAAAAGGAAAGGGTAAGATTCACAGTTGGAGCAAGATGAAGGCCAAACTAAAAATAAAGTCCGTGCCTGAAGATTACAAACGAGATTTATACGTGCGACTGCAATCATGGAAACAAGGTACCATGAGCGTGAGAGAATACACCGAAGGGTTCCAGCCCCTCATTCATCGCAACCGATTACAGGAGACTCATGTCCAGAAAGTCACCCACTACATGCAAGGACTCCGCCAAGTTATCCAAGATGAACTCTACCTCCAACTCTGTCGAGACGTCGACGAAGCCTACAAGCAAGCTGAACGGGCTGAGACTAAGCTTGCTAAGGCCCAGACAAGGAGGATGTCTTTTCCTGTGAACTCCGTCCCACGCACTAGCACCCCGATGACGACCTCCAAACTAATAGTTTCCCCATCGATTTTTACAAGTAAATCCCAGGCTAAACCATCAACTCCTGCCATCGCCCGACCACCTACAGGAAACCCCGGACCAGGCATCTTGGGGAGTCGACCTGTTGTAGGACCTAACACTTGTTTTCGATGTTATCAAAAGGGACATCGAGCGGCAGAGTGCCCAAACCCTAAGGCTAGGCCCGTCCATTTATGCACCATCGAAGACCCTGAAGACCATGACTCTGACCAACAGGAATCACCCGAAGAGGATCAAACTGCTTTGACGGTTGTCACCACGGGAGCTGATGACTATGAGCTTCTGGGAGTGGATGGAGATGTATCCGGATCTTTCCTGTTAATTGAACATGAAGACTTTATCGCCCCTGACAGCGCACCCACGAACATCTTGCTCACGCCCGCTGCCAATGACGTTGATAGTTGGCTGCGACGCAGCATATTCCGAACCACATGCACCTCAGGAGGGCGACGTTGTTCGTTAATCATTGATGGAGGAAGCGTTGAGAACTTCGTGTCTCAAGAAATGGTCGACAAGTTGGATCTACCCACTCAACCGCTCGAGAAACCATACAGTGTGGCTTGGTTTCGAAGTGCACTCAACTTCCGATCCACCGTCAGAGCCTCGTTAGCTTCTCGATTGGGCCTTCATATAAAGACGAGGTGTGGTGCCATGTAGCCCATATGGATGTATGTCATGTACTACTTGGGAGACCTTGGCAGTTCGACCGAGACATTGAACACAGAGGAAAATTGAATACTTACTCGTTTCTCATAGACAAGGTGTGTGTGACCCTTAGACCATAACGCGAAGCCCTTAGCCCTCGACAGGTGGCTACACTCCGATCCGTGACACACAATCTGGTAAAAATACTCCACCATCAAAATCTACGACTACTGGTCCAGTATTGTTGATGGAAGCACAGACATTCCAACATGAAGTTCAGGAGAGCTCTACTATTTACGCATTGATGGGACGTGAAGTAATCGAACAAGAAGCGACTATACCCGAAGTCCCGTCCGTGGTTAAGCCCATCATCCAGGAGTTTGCTGACATTATGCCTGAAGAGTTGCCTGAAGGACTACCACCATTGCGAGAAATTCAGCATCACATTGACCTAGTTCCTGGAGCAAGCTTACCCCATTTACCATATTATCGGATGAGCCCAAGTGAGCACGAAGAAATGAATAAACAGGTCACTGATCTTCTACGTCGTGAGTATGTTCGAGAAAGTATGAGTCCCGTGGCAGTTCCTGCTCTGCTTACCCCCAAAAAAGATGGTAATGGAGGATGTGCGTGGACAGTCGCGCTATCAACAAGATCACGATCAAGTATCGTTTTCCGATTCCACGCCTTGATGACATGCTCGACATACTATCGGGAGCCAAATTATTTTCCAAAATGGATCTTCGCAGTGGGTACCATCAGATTCGCCTCCGACCTGGAGACGAGTGGAAGACTGCTTTTAAGATCAAAGAGGGCCTTTATGAATGGACAGTAATGCCCTTCGGCCTGTCTAATGCTCCCAGCATATTTATGCGAACCATGAATCATGTATTGCGGCCCATCATCGGTAAGTTTGTGGTTGTGTACTTTGATGACATATTGATCTACAGCTTGACCAAAGACGACCACTTAGCCCACTTACGACAAGTCTTGGAAACCTTGAGAGCCCAACAATTGTATGTCCACCTTAAGAAATGCTCCTTCATGTCTGACACGGTCCTCTTCTTGGGATACATTGTCACTGTTGATGGACTTAAAATTGATCCCTCCAAGATTCAGGCCATTCAGAGATGGCATGTGCCCAAAACCCTCACTGAGATTCGCAGCTTTCTGGGATTGGCTTCTTTCTACCGACGTTTCATCCGGAACTTTAGCACTTGTGCGGCTCCGTTAATAGATTGTACATGTAGGTGCACCCACTTGGACTCCTGAAGCAGAAAACAGTTTTCAAAAGCTAAAGCATCAATTGACCAATGCCCCTGTCTTGGCACTTCCTAACTTCTCCAAGGTTTTTGTAGTTGACTGCGATGCTTCACATGTCGGGATTGGTGTCGTTCTGAGTCAGGAAGGACGACATGTAGCCTTCTACAGTGAGAAGTTGAATGAATCTCGATCACGGTACTCAACGTATGATGTTGAATTCTATGTCGTGGTGCAAGCTCTCAAGCATTGAAGGCACTATCTAATTCAGCGTGAGTTTGTCCTTAACTCTGATCATGAAGCCATAAGGTATCTGGAGTCAAATTCCTAAGTAAAACCTGGGAATTACTTAAATACCCAGGTCCTACAAAATGTTTTTTTACTCAAAAAATATAGAGGTGTCGCATGTTGAACATGCGACACATGTAAAGTTTTTTTTACCCAAGAACTACATGTATAGCGCATCTTGAATATGTGTTATACATAACGTATATTGGATATGCGATATTGCGGCTAAATAAGCCCTGCGCCTATCGGCCTTGGCATTTCAGGGAATTTGTCACATGTCGCATGTGGCATTCCAGGGAATTTGTCACATGTCACCCACAGTCCATCAAACTTTCTGAAATGTCCTCGTAAATACCAAACACAGCCAGTCGATCTCTGCGTACAAAAAACCGACCATATGAAGCTGGTGGATTCCTTGACAATGAAGTCAAAATGTGACAAAATGTGGAACTTCTTCACAGCATAAACCAAATCCTCCCTCCATTTGAACGTCCTACCCTTGCGAATTTCGTCAGCGACACCATCAACTCTAGACTTCCGTCGAATGTCGTCTTCATATGTTGAGCGGGTATTTGATCCTCTAACCCCAAAAAAGAGTATACGGGGTGTAATAATATCCGTGCCTTGTTCATCAGCTGGGATCTCCTCGTCCATCAGATCATCTTCGACATCTTCGCTACCTTCTTCCAGGTCATCATCGGACCCCCAAGGGATGAAATCATCCAAACAATGGTTAACCTCTCGCCGCAACGGCTCACTCATGCCCGAATCCTGATCCGTGCATGGCTGCATTACAGGCGCATCAGTTTCAAAGTAGGGTTCCATGGTTGGGACATTTCTGGGTTGTGTGCTACGGACAACTGCTGGTTGTGTGCTCGGGACTACAGACGCTCCCTGTTAGCCACATCAGTGGGGACTTCGCTCACAGATGCATCTTCAACATAAATGTCGGTAGGCATTGATTTTCCAATGGTCCGAGCATACACAAGAACTGCCTGCACATCATCAGCATCGACAATAGATGAAAATGATGGTTCCTCCCCTGGGCCTCGAGGGATGCGATGTAATAATCGGATTTTTTGACTATCGGCATCCAGGTTGAACTTACGGTAAATCAAGTTCAACATCTCCTCGAACGTCATATTAGGCATTAGCACAAACCCCCTTACGTGGGTCGACGATCCGCACATGAGTGTACCGCTCAAATGACACATACAATATAACTGCTCCATTCTAACCTAATACGTGACACAACGTACAAGCAAACGTCATAAATTCAAGAAATGAAAATATTATACATATTATACAAAAATAAGTCAAGAAAAAATTTTACCAAGTCCAAATCTTCACAACAACCGGTTTGCCCTAGTGGGATGCGGGGGCGGCTACGACAGTGGCAATCAATGAAACCACGGAAAAGGAGTGTTCCGCGGGGCAAGGAGTGACCAAAATGAACGTTTTCTAGAGAGGAAGAGATCAAAAATCGCGGTGGGGTCTCTGGGCGTCGAAGGCGGCAGCGGTGGTGGAGGACTGGAAGAGCGTGGAAATGCCAAGGCCGGTAGGCGTGGGGCTTATTTAGCCGCAATATCGCATATCCAATATGCGTTATGTATAACGCATATTCAAGATGCGCTATAGATGTAGTTCTTGGGTAAAAAAAAACTTTAGATGTGTCGCATGTTCAACATGCAACACCTCTATATTTTTTGAGTAAAAAAAAAACTTTCTGTAGGACTTGGGTATTTAAGTAATTCCCAGGTACTACTTAGGAATTTGACTCAGGTATCTGAACTCTCAGAAAACCCTTAACAAGCGTCATGCAAAATGGTTTAGTTTCCTCCAAGAATACACGTTCCATCTCAAGCACAAGGCGGGAACCCTGAATCGTGGCGCCGACGCGTTGAGCAGACGAGCACACGTCCTGAACACAATGACCGTAAGCACAACAGGATTTGACACACTCAAGGATCTTTACCCCACTGACCCTGACTTCGGATAAGCCTACGCAGAGTGTGTCGACACTGGACAGGATCCGACCGTCACTTATGTCCTTCATGAGGGATTCCTATTCAAGGCCCGCCGACTGTGCATTCCCGCCACTTCCCTTCGAGAGAATTTAATCTCAGAACTGCATAATGGAGATTTAGCTGGACACTTTGGAAGGGACAAGACCTTGACTCTTCTCCAAGAGCGATTTTGTTGGCCGCAATTGTGAAAGGATGTTACAAAATTTGTACAAAAATGCCAAACATGTCAGAGATTCAAAGGCCATAGGCAGAACACTGGGTTGTATACACCTCTACCGATTCCTCTGCGACCTTGGGAAGACATCACTATGGATTTTGTGTTAGGCTTACCTCTCACGGTACGGAAAGTTGACTCTATTTTTGTGGTTGTGGACAGATTTTCTAAAATGGCACACTTCATTGCATGTAAAAAAACCTCAAATGCATCTCATGTCGCTGATTTGTTTTTTCGTGATGTTGTTCGATTGCATGGTGTTCATCGTTCTTTCACTTCGGATCGTGATACCAGGTTTTTGAGTCATTTTTGGCGCACGCTTTGGTCTCGTCTTGGTACTTGTTTGCAATACAGCACTGCTTATCATCCACAAACAGATGGGCAAACCGAAGTAGTTAATAGATCTTTAGGGAATTTATTGCGATGTCTTGCAGGGGACTCTCCGTCCAAATGGGATCTGATTCTTCCCCAAGCCGAATTCGCGTATAACAGTTCCACTAATAGGTCCACCAGAAAATCGCCATTTGAGAGTGTGTACGACTTTCCACTTACCTAATTTCTAGACCTTACACCCACAACCGTACAAGGGAGGAGTAGTGCAGCCGTTGAGGACATGGTCGAACACCTAACCCATATCCATACCGAAATCTGAGCCAAGCTTCAAACCATGACCCAGAAATACCAAGTCCAAGCCAACCTCCATCGTAGAGAGAGCGAGTTCAGAGTTGGAGAATTAGTGATGGTCCACCTAAAAAAAGAGAGGTTTCCTTTGAGTGTCCACCAAAAATTGAGTGTCCGAAAGATTGGTCCATTTCGAATCCTCAAGAAGATTGGGCAGAATGCTTATCTACTCGATCTACCGCCAGATATCCAGACGTCGCCAGTCTTTAATGTTTCAGATCTCTTCTTATATCACGGAGATGAGCAGAGAGATGCAACCACGCCAGTAGTTCCCGCTGATGAGACGCACCAACCACCAACCGTAACTGACACCGACCAGATTGAAGATATTGCCGACATACGAGCTATGATGACTATACGTGGTCTCTTCCGTCGCTATCTAGTCAAGTGGAAGGGACGACCTCGTACAGATTGCACCTGGATTGACGAGGATGAACTTCGACAACTCCGCCCTGATATACTACAGAACTATCGCGACGCCATCTCGACGGAGCGAGATTCTTCTCAACAGGGGGGAGCTGATGCAGCATGATGCTATTTTCTTTTTCGAACATTTGCTTTTCTTTATTTTAATTATTTATGTAAAAGGCTCATTATATAAGGCCTTATCATCTTCTCTTTTCTTTTTCTATTAATAGTAAGGTAGTTGCTTGTTTGGGGAGATTTGGCCTCTATAAGGCACCCCATTGGGAAGGGTTGGATGAAAAAGACGGAATGAAAATTTAGTTTCCCTCACTTATTCTCCCTTTCCCTCTTTCTCCCTCGTTCCCGCCCCCTCCCCCCCTCTTCTCCCTTTCTCCCCGTACCTCTCTCCTTCCCCGAACCCTAATCTTTCCCCCTTCTTCCGCCACCCTCCCACGCCTCACCCCGACCCCGACCCGCATCCCCTTCTTCCGCCACCCTCCCACGCCATCACCCCGACCCAGACCCGCGTCCCTTTCTTCCACCACCCTCCCACATCTTTCCCCCCGACCCAGACCCGCATCCCCATCTGGCGCACCAACCCTCGCGCTTCCGCCCTCCCATCCCATCGCCACCCAGCACCCCATCCTCTCCCCCACACGCGTCAGCCACCCCTTGCACGCATGCATCTGTTTTCCCCTTCCCCCTTTTCAATCGTGCCTCCCACCGAGCCCCAACCATGTTCCAGCGCCGCCTGCTATCCCTTCCAAGACCGCCGCCACTTCGCCCCCCCCCCCCCCCGCCCGCAACCCGATCCCGCACTGCCTGTCGCCCCAGCCCCTCCAACAGTCACGACCCCTCCCCTCCTTGCGCCGCCGGGTTGTCTCTATCCTTCCTCCAGGCCGTGAGCGACTCGGCACCAATAACTCCAGCCCCTGCCGCTACTCCGACCAGCAGTTACTCGTGCCCCTAGACCGTCCTGATTCCATGTTGTAGCCACCCCGAAACCCGCCATTACAGACCAGGTCTAAAGCGCGTCGAAACTCTCCGCCGGTTGTGGTATGATCGCCTCTTACACGTGATTCTATCTGAGTGTTATTAATAGTGTTAATTGCTATATTGCTGCTTGAAGCGATGAGATTACTATTTGCCGCAGTATCGTTATATCTTTCCTGAAAATCTTTTATCTAATAGGATTGCCCTAATTTGTGGTGAGATCTGTGCTAGATTGTGAGTATCTTGTGGACAATTGTGGCTGAATTTTAGACATTATTTTTCATCGCCAAAGTTTCAATTCATCGCATCTCGGCCCCCGTAGTCTTGCATTACATGCCATGTTACTTGTTTCAGTATTTTAGTCCAATGGTTCAAAGTTCTAGAATTGCAATTTAGTTCACAACTTCCATTAGATTGCATCACATGGGAAGCAAGAGGATGCATAGTGCATGCACGCTTCTGCTTCCATAGAGCAATGGGCACATCTAGATCTTCAGTACTCAGAAAAGATGCAGCATCTTGGATATCCTGCACCACATGTTGTATATGCAAATCACCATTACCATCAGAAGAACTCAAATGTTCAGAACATACCTCAAACGTGCTGGATAATTGGCGAGGCACATGAGCACGAGGTCGACGCTGATAAACCTGGGGAAAGAATGGAGGTGGTGGCGGTGGTGGAGACGTAGGATGTGGTGGAGGAGGAGCAGATGATGGTAGAGTAGAGATCTGAGGTAGAGGCATATAGACCTCTTCCCCATCTTCAGAAGAAATGAGCTTGTCATCTGTAGGAGAGAAGTACATATTAGACTCAAAAAAGGTTACATCAGCACTAACATAGTACCTTCGTCGAACAGGGTCGAAGCAACGATATCCCTTTTGGGTCTTGGAGTACCCAACAAACACATATTTGACCGCTCTAGGAGAGAGATTGTCAAGACCAGGGAACATCTGACGAAAGAAAGCCACAAAACCAAAAACTCGAGGTGCGAGAGAGAAATGATCCGTCTCGGGAAATGCAATCAAGAACAGGATCTTTTCTCCCAGAGTAGAAGAAGGGATACGGTTAACAAGGTAACAAGCAGTTAGAACCGCATCCCCCCAGTATGAATGAGGAGCACGACTCTGAATCGAAAGGGTCCTTGTAACATCCAGAAGATGGCGGTGTTTTTTTTCTTTCAATTTCAGCCACTCCATTCTGTTGTGGAGTATATGCACAAGATGTTTGATGGACAATATCATGAGACGCAAGAAATGTGGCAAGCTGATTAGTACAAAATTCCAAAGCATTGACAGAACGTATATACTTGATTTTTGCAGAAAAATGTTCTTTATTTCAATAATGAAGGACTGAATAATAGGACGAGAATCATATTTGTTTCTAAGAAGAAAAACCCATGACAACCTTAAAAACTCATCAACAGCAACAAGATAAAATCTATGCACCCGATGATCAGGGACACGACTGGGACCCCAAATATCGAAATGAACTAACTCAAACAGACCATGACTACTTCAACCCTGACGACTCTGGAACGTAGACCGATGATGCTTCCCAAGCCGGCAGGCCTCGCACTAAAAGGTAGAGCGAGGGGAAAATCTGTGGAAGAATGTGACACAACCTTTGAAGAGGAATATGACCAAAACGAAGATGCCATATGTAAAGAGACGCAGACCCAGTGCGAATGGAAGGAGCACCAGCATAAGGAGATTGCACCAGTCTGTAGAGACCTCCTAGCTCACGGCCAGTACCAATCACACTACACGTTAGAATGTCATGAAACATAAGAGCAGATGGATCAAAAATGGCACGACAATGTAAATCTTTGGTGATTTGACTAATAGATAATAAGTTCATTGAAAACTCAGGAGCATAAAGAACATTCTGAAGTCTTATCGCAGGAGTTAGCTGCACTTCCCCCTGACCAGTAATGGAAGAATGTGTTCCATCTGCTATCACAACAGATCGTCCAGGCTGTGATGGACCGAATGCACTAAACTGACTTCTATCACCACAGAGGTGATGGGATGCTCTTGAGTCCATAACCATTCTGACAAATCTGCCATGTAACAATTAGTAAAGGCCTATGCTATACCTGATGAAGACGTAGCAGAGGCAGCTACCTCTGAGGATTCTGAAGGAGAGCTGGATGGTCCAAGAGTAAGCATGATCTCCCTGAGTCTGGCCACAAGTTCATCAAATCCCTGATCAGCAACCGGAGAAGAACTCCCAACCTGTTGAGTCTGTTATACAACTCTAGCGAAAGCAGGAACCCATGCTTAGAGTAGCAGGTTTCCTCAGAGTGGTTAGTCATGTGTCAAAAGGTGCACGGCTGACGTGATCGACCACCCCCTCCTCTGCCACGGTTAGATCCTCCCCTACCACAATATGTAGTAGGGTTCCCCTACCACGAGATGCAGCCATAGCTGATGATGTCTGAGACTGCACATTACCACCAGAGGATATAGATAGCCTACTCAGACTGCGATATGCCTCCTCCATTGGAGATATGGTAGCATATGTAAGAATCTGGGCACAAGCTGAGTCATATTCAGGATCAAGGGCCGCTAGAAAGACCGCAGTCATCACAGAATCTCTGTAAGCCTTGAGCTGCTCTGGCCTAGCAGTCAAGGGAATGTAGACGTGTAGCTTCTCAAACATGTCCCTCAAGGAAGTGTAGAGGGTATGGAGGGGTTGACCATTCTGCTTCGATGTAAAGATATCATGATGGAACTGCAGTATCTTCTACTCATTCTTCGTTGGAGAGTATGTCGCTGCGAGAATGCCCCACATAGCCTTTGCAGTAGGCTAACTCAGTATATCATTTGCTATCTATGTAGTTACCATCCCAGATAGGCATACTTGTGCATAGGCATCATCTGCCTCCCATGAGGCATTTATCCCAGTCTTGTTACTTGGCTCCTCTACCGTGAGGATGTGTTTCTTGCCATTACACTGCATCAGACTCATGAACTGCATGGCCCACGGTTCATAGGTCGTGCCATCCATCTTGACGATAGGGGTTGGACCTTTGAAGCCTCCCAGGGATGGGACATCAGTTTGTTGTCAACCATGATGACAACTATTACCAAGACTAGGACTGCAACAAATAAGACATGTGTCTACACAAACATATGGGAAGATGGTTGTGGATGTCAACTCATACCACAACTTCTTCCATTCTTTGAAGGCGCCTTTGGGTGGCTAGGGTGTTTTTTTAGACGATCACTACGCACCCTAGAGGTCCAAAAAGGGACCTAAACCGAGACCGAGATGAGCGGGGGCAGCAAGGGGATACCCGCGGAGGGTGGCGGCCTGCAAGGAGGCCCGCGAGAGGTGCCTACAGCCCGAGAAGGGTGCAGGTCGTGAGGGGCAGCGGCAGCCCTAGAGGAGCGGCAGCGGCAGCCCAAGCGAGGAGGCGTCTCGCGAGAGGCCCGCGAGGTCACGCGCGAGAGGTCACGTGTGCGCGGGGAGGGGCGCACGAGGGGCGGCGATGAGCGGCGTCAACCCGCGAGGAGGGAGGCGGTGGCCCGTGTGGCAACCTGCGAGTAGGAGGTGTTCTTGGTGGGGAGGGACTAGGGTTAGGTCACAGGCTTCGGCCTAAGATCGTCGCTCTGATACCATGTTAAAGGTGTGGAAAGAAAAGTAGTATATCACGTAGCCCTAGAACCCTCTTATATAGGAGAAAGGCTCTAGAGAGAAAGTACATAAAGAATACGAAAAAACTCGAGAAATATAAATAAAGAAAAAGATATATAAGAATTCTGTCAACATTATCCACTAGGGGTGCCCAATCAACTTATTGTAACCTCCCATCTACCAAATATAGCCCTGGATATGAAATAGGCAAAGCTCTGAGAGTTATCGATGAAGCCATTCTTGGCAGAAGGATAAAAAGCGACCCATTAATGGTCTTTTCTTAGAAGCGAAGAAAGCCATACGCCATGGATTGGCTTGAGCGAGAGGTCGTGAATCACTAATTGTTGAAAGTCTCAGCCAATGCTTAAGTAGTTAATACAGAATTTGGTGGGAGCAATGAGCAACCGATCCGGAATGATGCCCAACATGGCAGAGCTATTAATGAAACCATGTTATTGTCTCAAGAGGTGTCATGTGTTGGCGTCATGTCATAGCCTTGGGGGATCGAGAGAAGAGGACTGCTTGTTGGTTATGTGATGTGTATTCAAGAGAAAAATATTTGAGTGGGCTTTTCACTTTGGAGGTCGATGGTTGGATCTAATCTTTTTGGGTATCGAGCAGTGATGGCTGATGGATTAGCAAGGGGCACCTTATTGGCTTGGGATGGGGCCTTGTTCAGAAATGATGATGAAGTGGTGGGCAACAAATCTATTTCAGTGGTTCTTATTAGGGTGGCGAATGGTTTCCAGATGATGATCTCATCTCTGTTTATGGGCTAACCGGGCAACGAGTGGAAGTGTGGTTTGGAAGTAACTTCGTGCGTTGAGAAGTAGAGTTCCAGATACTCCCTGGCTTGTGGCGGGAGAATTTAATGTTACTATTTTTGTTGAGGATCGACCTTGAGGGGGTAATGGAAGGGATACAGGGTCGAGTGCTTTTCTGGATCTATTTCATGAGTTGATCTTAGAGGTTTTAGATGCTATGAATAGTAAATACATGTGGTGTAATAACTTTTCACGGCCACGATTAGATTGATTTTTGGCTTCTGCAGGTTCGATGTAGTCTTTCCGTCTAGGTTGCGTTTAAAGCCTTCCATGTTTCAGATTTGATCATATATTGTTACACTGGGATTCATGTGAGGGTGTGCAGTTGCCTCGATTTTCTGTTTTGAAAAATCTTGGCTCTCAGAGGAGAATTTTAGGGCATGGTGGACGAATATGGACTCAAATATTCATCTACTGGGAGGGTGATGGCTAAGCTTACAGATTTACGAAAAATGTTGATGAGTTATAATAACGAGATTTGAGAAAAAATGTGTGGAGGCTAGGAACACATCGTAGGCAAAGATCGTGAGGCTGAATGAGGCTAAGGGAGAAAATGAACTCATGAATGAGGAACAAGGGAGTAGAGCATGTCATCTCCATACTATGACTGAGGAGGATAAGTGACGAGAAGCTAAGTAGAGACAGAGATCGAAGCAGAAATCAATAAAGGAGGGTGATGCGAACACAAGATTTTTCCATGCCGTGGCCAAGGGTAGGTGTCGTCGTAACTTTATACATTTGCTTTCGGTTGCTGAAGAATAGTTTACGAGAGACAGGAATGTGGGCAAAGCTGTGGCAGAACATTTCAAGAGGATCAGTAGAAGGATACCTGGAAATGGTACGCGTTGGCCAAGGAGCGATTCTAGCGAGATTTCCTCGGGTCAAGTTGAGGAGCTTACAAAGAACTTCATATAGCATGAGAGTTAGAAAGTTGTGTTTGATCTAAATGTGGATGGTTTCTCCATTTTGTTATTCGGAGAATTCTGGGAGGTTTTAAAGGATGAGGTTATGAGCATGATGAATGAATTTGGACTTGGAAATACGGGTTTAAGTTGGTGAACCCTTCATTCATTTTCTTATTGCCGAAGAAGGAAGGGGCACAAAGGATTGAGGATTGCAGACCAACCGCTCTGTCAAATGCGCTCTACCTGATCGTGGTGAAGGTCATAACTAACTGGCTTAGGCTTGTGATGGATTCAATTATCTCCCCTTAGCAGTCTGCTTTCTTGCTGGGCAGGCAGTTGATGGACATCGTGGTTATGGTGTCAGAGAACATTGCGGATTGGAAGAGACAGAAGAGTTAAGGGTTGGTCTTGAAGGTCGACTTCTCTAAAGCTTGTGACTGTGTTGAGTTGAAGTTTACCTGGACATCTCTTTATCGTAGGCGCTTTCCGCATATTTGGATGGATGGATGAAGTGGTCCATCACTACCTCTGCGGCGTCGATTTTCATGAACGGCAAAGCCATGCTCACCCCAAATCCGCAAGATCTACTTGGCAATCAAAGCCTTGTTCATATTCAACCCCAAAAAATCATCCTCCTTGGTTTGTGTCACTATGTTCCAAGTAACAGGCAAGGTTTATGCCAAGAGCATCTGCCGAAGAAGCCCAAAAGAACCGCCTCGTGAAGGTCTCAAGGCGCTTTCTAACCTCAATAGGCATAAGGCGCACAAAAATAAAAAAGATAGGCATAGCTGACATGGTCACCTTCAACATCACAAGAAGCCCTCTCCTGGACATGGACAAGTACGATGCCTTCCAACTGACAGTTTTTTCTCCATTTTATCTACTAGGGGTGCCCAATCAACTTGTTGTAACCGCCCATTTCATAGGCTTGGGGGATCAGCAGAAGAGGGTTGTTGTTGGTTATGTGATGTGTATTCAAGAGAAAAAGAATTGTGATTGGGATTCTTTACTTTGGAGGTTGATGCCCGAATCTAGTCTTTTTGGGTATCGAGTTGTGATGGTTGATGGATTATCAAGAGGCACCTTATTGGTTTGGACTGTGGTCATGTTCAGAAATGTTGATGAACTGGTGGGCAGAAAATCTATTTCAGTGGTTCTTATTAGGTTGGTGAATGGTTTCCAGATGATGATCTCATCTATGTTTATGGGCTAACTAGGCCAATGAGTGGAAGTGTAGTTTGGGAGTAACTTTGTGCGTTGAGAAGTAGGTTTCCAGATGCTCCATGGCTTGTGGCGGGAGATAATAATGTTACTATTTTTGTTGAGGATCGACCTTGAGGGGTGATGGAAGGGAAACAGGATCGAGTGCTTTTATGGATATGATTCATGAGTTAAACTTGAAGGTTTTAGATGCTACGAATAGTAAATACATGTGGTGTAATAACTTTTCACAGCAACGATTAGATTGATTTTTGGCTTCTGCAGGTTTGATGTCGTATCTCCCTCTATTCAGCGTTAAGAGTCTTCCATGTTCCATATTTGATCATACACCGTTACACTGGGATTCATGTGAGGGAGTGCGGCTGAGATCGATTTTCTGTTTTGAAAATCTTAGCTCTTGGAGGAGGATTTTAGGGCATGGTGGTTGAATAAGGACTTGAATGTTCAGCCACTGGGAGGGTGGTGGCTAAGCTTACAGAGTTACAAAAAATGCTGATGAGTTATAATAACGACATTTGAGAAAAATGTATGGAGGCTAAGAACACAGCGTAGGCAGAGATCGTGAGGTTGTATGAGGCTGAGGGAGACAACGATCTCATGGAAGAGGAACAAGGGAGTAGAGCATGTCATCTCCATACAATGACTAAGGAGGATAAGTGACGAGAAGCTGAGTAGAGACAGAGATCGGAGCAGAAATGAATAAAAGAGGGTGATGCAAACGCAAGATTTTTCCATGCCATGGCCAAGGGTAGGCGTCGTCGTAACTTTATACATTTGCTTTCAGTTGCTGAAGAATAGGTTACGGGAGACAGGAATGCGGGCAAAACTGTGGCAGAACATTTCAAGAGGATTAGTAGAAGGATACCCGGAAATGATAAGCTTTCGACAGAGAGGGTTCTAGCGGGATTTCCTCAGGTCAAGTTGATGAGCTTAAAAAGAACTTCATATAGCATGAGATTTTGGAAGTTGTGTTTGATCTAAATGCGGATGGTTCTTCGGGTTCAGATGGTTTCTCCATTTATTCTTCGGAGAATTCTGGGGAGGTTTTGAAGGATGAGGTTATGAGCATGATGAATGAATTTAGACTTGGAAATGCATGTTTTGAATTGGTGAACCCTTCGTTCATTTTCTTATGGCCAAAGATGGAAGGGACACGGAGGATTGAGGATTGCAAATCGATCACACTGTCAAATGCGCTCTACCCGATCGTGACGAAGGTCATGACTAACTAGCTTAGGCTTGTGATGGATTCCATTATCCCTCCTGAGCAGTCTGCTTTCTTCCTGGGTAGGCAGTTGATGGACATTGTGGTTATCGACGGAAGGTTGAATGCCTGGTCTGGAAGGCCGACTTCTCCAAAGCTTGTGACTGTGTTGATTTGAAGTTTACCTGGACATCTCTTAGGCGTTTTCCGCATATTTGGATGGATTGGATGAAGTGGTCCATTACTACGTCTGTGGCGCTGGTTTTGGTGAACAACAAGTCATGCTCGCCCCAGATCCGCAAGATCTACTTGGTATACAAATCCGTGTTCATATCCAACCCCAAAACATCATCCTCCTTGGTTTGTGTCATCGTGTTCCAAGTAACCGGCAAGGTTTATGCCAGGAGCATCTGCCGAAGAAGCCCAAAAGAACCGCCTCGTAAAGGTCTCAAGGCGCATTCTAACCTCAATAAGCATCAGGCACGTAAAAATAAAGAAGATAGGTATAGTTGACATAGTCGCCTTCACCATCACAAGAAGCCCTCTCCTGGACAAGTACGATGCCTTCCAATTGACCATTTTTTCTCCATTTTATCTATTAGGGGTGCCCAATCAACTTGTTGTAACCTCCCCTCTACCAAATATAGCCCTGGATAAGAAACAGGCAAAGCTCCAAGAGTTATTGATTAAACCTTTCCTGGCAGAAGGATAAAAAGCGACCTACTAATGATCTTTTCTTGGAAGTGAAGAATGCCAGACGCCAAGGATTGGCTTGAGCGAGAGGTCATGAATGACTCATTGTTGGAAGTCTCAGCCAATGCTCAAGTAGTTAATACAGAATTTGGTGGGAGCAATGAGCAACCCGATCCGGAATGATGCCCAAAATGGCATAGCTATTGACGAAACCATGTTATTGCCTCAAGAGGTGTCATGAGTTGGTGTCATGTCATAGGCTTGGGGGATCAGCAGAAGAGGGTTGTTGTTGGTTATGTGATGTGTATTCAAGAGAAAAAGATTTGTGATTGGGAATCTTCACTTTGGAGGCTGATGGTCGGATCTAATCTTTTTGGGTATCGAGTTGTGATGGCTGACGGATTATCCAGGGGCACCTTATTGGCTTGAATGTGGCCATGTTCAGAAATGTTGATGACCTGATGGGCAGCAAATATATTTCAGTGGTTCTTATTAGGTTGGCGAATGGTTTCCAGATGATGATCTCATATCTATTTATGGGCTAACTAGTCCAACGAGTGGAAGTGTAGTTTGGGAGGAACTTTGTGTGTTGAGAAGTAGGGTTCCAGATGCTCCATGGCTTGTGGCAGGAGATGTTAATGTCACTATTTTTGTTGAGGATCGACCTTGAGGGTGTGATGGAAGGGAAACAGGATCGAGTGCTTTTATGGATATGATTCATGAGTTGAACTTGGAGGTTTTAGACGCTACGAATAGTAAATACGCGTGGTGTAATAACTTTTCACGGCAACCAACAACAACAACAACAAAGCCTTTTCCCACAATTAAGTAGGGTCGGCTACAAGGATTCTTCGCCTCCATTCAGATCTATCTTGGGTCAATCTCGGACTTATATCCAAAAAACTAAGATCCCTTCGTATAGTCTCTTTCCAACACTTCTTGGGCCGTCCTCGCCCTCTCTTAGCCGGCTCAACATCCCAACACTCGCATCTCCTAACTGGTGCATCAGTTGACCTTCTTTGCAAATGACCAAACCATCTTAAGAGGTTTTCTCGCATCTTATCCTCGATCGGAGCTACACCAACTTTCTCTCTGATTGCATCATTCCGAATCCGATCTTTACGTGTATGTCCACACATCCATCTTAGCATTTTCATTTCTGCTACAGCCATTCTCTGCACATGTCTATGGTTCACAAGGCCAACATTCAGACCATAAAGCATAGCAGGTCTCACGGGTGCTTTGTAAAACTTTCCTTTAATTTTTAAAGGAATTTTCTTATCACAGAGAACAGCGGAGGCTCCTCTCCACTTTAGCCAGCCTGCATTTATTCTATTAGTAACATCTCCATCAATTTCCCCATCATGTTGCAAAATAGATCTCAGATATCTAAAAGAATCTCTCTTCTGAATATTATCGTCACCAATCTTCACCTCGATTCCTTCACCATTGCTTCCATCAAAGGTGCATTCCATATATTCCGTTTTAACCCTACTTATACGAAAACCTTTAGTCTCCAATGCATGTCTCCACACCTCAAGCTTCTTATTTACTCCATCTCTAGTCTCGTCAATCAACACAATATCATCAGCAAATAACATACACCAAGGTAACTCATCTTGAATGTGACTTGTCAACTCGTCCATAATCAAAGTAAAAAGAAATGGACTCAAAGTTGAACCTTGATGTAAACCAATGTTGATATCAAAATAGTCAGTCTTCCCCGTCGGGGTCCTTACACAAGATAAAGCCCTATCATACATATCCTTTATGAGATTAATGTATAGGACAGGTACTTGTCTCTTCTCCAAAACTCTCCACAGTATCTCTCGTGAGACGGAATCATAAGCCTTCTCCAAATCAATAAAGATCATATGGAGATTCTTCCTTTTACCTCTATAAATCCCCATTGTTCTCCTCAGCAAATGGATGGCTTCAATAGTTGAGCGACCTGGTATGAATCCGAATTGGTTTTCTTTTATTTGGGAAACTTGCCTCAACCTTCTTTCGATCACACGTTCCTAAATTTTCATAGTGTGACTCATTAACTTGATACCTCTGTAATTTGAACAATTTTGAATGTCTCCTTTGTTCTTATAAAGAGGCACCACGATACTCCTCCTCCAATCTTCAGGCAGTTTCTTGCTTCGCCAAATAACATTGAATAGATTCGTAAGCCAAGTCAAACCACGCTCGCCTAAAACTTTCCATACTTCTACAGGGATGTCATCCCGGTCCAACACCTTTCCCAGGTCTCATAACCTTCAAAGCCTCCTCTACTTCTTTTCTTTGTATTCGTCTATAGCATGCACGATTCAAGTAACTTTCACTACTAGCTAGATCACCCAAAGTGATCTCTCTATTTCCTTCTCCAATGAAAAGTTTATCGAAGTATTGCTCCCATCTAATCTCTATATCCTTCTGAGTAACAAGCACGTGACCTTCCTCGTCCTTAATGCATCTCACTTGAGAAAGGTCTTTGATCTTTCTTTCTCTTGCTTTGGCCAACCTGAATATATCCTTCTGGCCCTCCTTAGAGTTGAGATTTTTATACAAAACTTCATAAGCTTTTGACTTAGCTTCGCTTACAGCCTTCTTTGCTTCCTTCTTCGCTATTTTATAGTCTGTGACAGTTTCCTCTGTTCTATCCTTAGACATAGCTTTAAAGCAAGCTCTTTTAATTTTTAGCTTCTCTTGCACCCCTTCACTCCACCACCAAGCCTCCTTTTGACCCGGAGCTCCTCCTTTTGACTCGCCTAGCATCTCTTTGGCTACCTTTCGGATACAAGATGCTACTGCCTCCCACATCTCGTTTGCAGTACCACTACAATCCCAAGATAAGTCTTCTAAAACCTTCTCCCTGAAGCTTGATTGCTTCAACGAAAGATTCCACCACCTAGTTCTAGTGATCTTAGGAACCTTCTTTTTCTTTACCAGCCCTTTTATTTGTAAATCCAAGACTAACAAGCGATGTTGGGTTGTCAAACTCTCCAGGGATTACTTTGCAATCTTTGCAACACAACCGATCTCTTCTCCTCAACGCAAAGTAATCTATCTGTGTTTTTTAGTTGAGCCACTCTTATAAGTAACTAAATGCTCCTCCCTCTTCTTGAAAAGAGTGTTTGCTATGAAAAGATCATATGCAGTTACAAAATCCAGAATGACTTTTCCCTCTTCGTTTCTATCCCCAAAACCATGTCCTCCATGCACACTTGCATACCCTGAAACATCTTTTCCCACATGTCCATTAAGATCTCCATCTATCCCCAAAACAACTTTTCACAACAACGATTAGATAAATTTTGGCTTCTGCAGGATTGATGTAGTCTTCCCCTCTAGGCAGCGTTAAGAGTCTTCCATGTTCCATATTTGATCATACACCGTTACACTGGGATTCATGTGAGGGAATGCGGCTGATATCGATTTTCTGTTTTGAAAAAGCTTAGCTCTTGGAGGAGAATTTTAGGGCAATGTAGTTGAATAAGGACATGAATGTTCAGCCACTGGGAGGGTGGTGGCTAAGCTTACAGAGTTACAGAAAATGCTGATGAGTTATAATAACGAGATTTGAGAAAAATGTATGGAGGCTAGGAACACAGCGTAGGCAGAGATCGTAAGGTCGGATGAGGCTGAGGGAGACAATGATCTCATGGAAGAGGAACAAGGGAGTAGAGCATGTCATCTCCATACAATGACTAAGGAGGATAAGTGATGAGAAGCTGAGTAGAGACAGATATCGAAGTAAAAATGAATAAAAGAGGGTGATGCGGACGCAAGATTTTTCCATGTTGTAGCCAAGGGTAGGCGTCGTCGTAACTTTATACATTTGCTTTCGATTGCTGAAGAATAGGTTACGGAAGACATGAATGCGGCCAAAGATGTGGCAGAACATTTCAAGAGGATCGGTAGAAGGGTACCTGGAAATGGTAAGCATTTGACAGAGAGGGATTCTAGTGGAGGAGCTCACAAAGAACTTCATATAGCATGAGATTTTGATAGTTGTGTTTGATATAAATGCGGACGGTTCTTTGGGTTCGGATGGTTTCTCCATTTTATTCTTCGGAGAATTCGGGGAGGTTGTGAAGGATGAGGTTATGAGCATGATGAATGAACTTAGACTTGGCAATGCGGGTTTTGAGTTGGTGGACCCTTCGTTCATTTTCTTATTTCCAAAGATGGAAGGGACACGGAGGATTGAGGATTGCAGACCGATCGCACTGTCAAATGCGCTCTACCTGATCGTGGCGAAGGTCATGACTAATTGGCTTAGGCTTGTGATGGATTCCATTTTCTCCCCTGAGCAGTCTGCTTTCTTCCTGGGCAGGCAGTTGATGGACATTGTGGTTATGGCGTCGGAGATCATTTCGGATTGGAAACGACGTAAGATTTAATGGCTGGTCTGGAAGGTCGACTTCTCTAAAGCATGTGACTATGTTGATTTGAAGTTTACCTGTACATCTCTTTATCGTAGGCGCTTTCCGCATATTTGGATGGATTTGATGAAGTGGTCCATTACTACGTCTGTGGCGCTGGTTTTGGTGAACAGCAAGCCAAGGGGTGTCCATGCTCGCCCCAGATCCCCAAGATCTACTTGGCAATCAAAGCCTTGTTCATATCCAACACCAAAACATCATCCTCCTTTGTTTGTTAGTGTGTTCCAACCGACAAGGTTTATGCCAGGAGCATCTGCCAAAGAAGCCCAAAAGAACCGCCTCATGAAGGTCTCAAGGCGATTTCTAACCTCAATAGGCATCAGGCGCGTAAAAATAAAGAAGATAGGTATAGCTGACAGGGTCGTCTTCACCATCACAAGAAGCCTTCTCCTGATAAGTACGATGCCTTCCCGCTGACTATTTTTTCTCCATTTTATCCACTAGGGGTGCCCAATCAACTTGTTGTAACCTCCCCTCTACCAAATATAGCCATGGATAAGAAATAGGAGGAAAAGCTCCCCTTGGTGTCTCCAAGACGAGCTCGTACTCTCCCACCTTCTCACTAGATATGTTCAAGGGCATAAATGTGAACTTTCTCCCATTCACATGCAGGTTAGACACCTCGTCAAAAATACCAGGCACAGCTTTTATACACTATGTACGCCCCTTCGATGAAAAAGATCGTATCATCAACATACTATAGAATAGGGATCGAGATGCCCCCCTTGGAGAAGCCTCTGCAGAAGTTTTCACCCACTGCAAGCTTGGTCATAATCATCAAAACATCAACCACAATGACGAATAATAGCGGAGCCAACGGGTATGATTCCCCTCCGGGGCTTAAAGAAACCACCCACTGGCTTGTCGTTCACCAAAACTGGTGCTGCAGGCGTAGTTATGGACCACTTTATCCAACCCATCCAAATCTACAGAAAGTGCCTGTGATAAAGAGTTGTCCAGGTAAACTTCAAATCAACACATTCACAAGCTTTAGAAAAGTCGACCTTCCAGACCAACCCTTCAATCTTTCGTCGCTTCCAATCCGCAATGATCTCCGACGCCATAACCACAATGTCCATCAACTGCCTGCCCACGAAGAAAGTAGACTGCTCGGGGGAGATAATGGAATCCATCACAAACCTAAGCCAATTAGTCATGAACTTCGCCACAATCAGGTAGAGTGCATTTGACAGCGTAATCGGTCCGCAATCCTCAATCCATTGTGCCCCTTCCTTCTTTGGCAATAAGAAAAAGAATCAAGGGTTCAGCAACTCAAAACCTGCATTGCCAAGTCTAAATTCCTTCATCATGCTCATAACCTCATCCTTCACAACCTCCTAGAATTCTCTGAAGAACAAAATGGAGAAACCCTCCGAACTTGGAGAACCATCCGCATTTAGATCAAACACAGCTTTCTAAATCTCAGGCTATATGAAGTTCTTTGTAAGCTCGTCAACTTGACCCGAGGAAACCCCGCTACAATCCCTCCCTGTCCAACGCGTACCATTTCCGGGTATCCTTCTACTGATCCTCTTGAAATGTTCTGACATAGCTTTGCTCGCATTCCTGTCTCCCGTAATCATTCTTCAGCTACCGAAATCAAATGTATAAAGTTATGACAACGCGTATCCTTGGCCACATCATGGAAAAATCTTGTGTTCGCATTACCCTCCTTAATTCATTTTTGCTTCGATCTCTGTCTCTGCTCAGCTTCTCGTCACTTATCCTCCTCAATCATAGTATGGAGATGACATGCTCTACTCCCTTGTTCCTCCTCCATGAGATCGTTGTTTCCCTCAACCTCATCCAGCCTCACGATCTCTGCCTATGATGTGTCCCTAGCCTCCACATATTTTTCTCGAATATCGTTAGTATAACTCATTAGCATTTTACGTAACTCTGTAAGCTTAGCCAACACCCTCCCAATGGTTGAACATTCAAGTTCATATTCAACCACCATGCCCTACAATTCTCCTCTAGGAGCCAAGATTTTTCAAAACAAAAAATCGATCTCAACCGCACCCCCTCACATGAATCCCAGAGTAACGGTGTATGGTTAAATATAGAACATGGAAGACTCTTAACGCAACCTAAAGGGAAAGACTACATCAGACCTGCATAAGCCAAAAATCAATCTAATCGTGGTCGTGAAGAGCTATTACACCATGTGTATTTTGTAATACGCGTCTTGTACACTATGCTTTTGAATGTTATCAAGTGATATTTCAAGGAAATATTGGATTGATAGTGTTCGCTCTTTACGGATACCATAGTCAATAGATTCGCCTTAATGCAATGATTTCATTAAAACTGGTTGTGTTTATATCAGAGACCATCTTGTATAAAATGGACTTCAAAAGGTTCTCTAAATTGTGTAGCACATCAAAACATAGTACCACATCTAGTAATCTGGAATTTTGGTAGTACCTTATAAGCAGTAGAAGCCACTACTAGCATAGTGCCCATAATGTTATAGATTTATACTCATTAGCCCTAATCACATCATTAAGACTAATTAAGCATGATTAGTGCTAATTAACCATCTTTAGTGATAATTAAGTGTCATTAGCAAAAGTAGGACACATGGAGAGGAAATCATGGGACATGTGTCGCTTTATACTCATTAGCCCGAATCACACCATTAAGACTAATTAAGCATGATTAGTACTAATTACCCGTCATTAGTGATAATTAAGCGTCATTAGCATAGATTTATACTTATTAGACAAAATCACATCATTAAGACTAATGAAAGAATGATTAGTGCTAATTACCCGTCATTAGCGATAATAAAGCGTCATTAGCATAGATTTAAACTCATTAGCCATAATCACATCATTAAGACTAATTAAGCATGATTAGTGCTAATCACATCATTAAGAATGATCAGGTAGAGTGCATTTGACAGCGTAATCGGTCCGCAATCCTCAATCCACTGTGCCCCTTCCTTCTTTGGCAATAAGAAAAAGAATCAAGGGTTCAGCAACTCAAAACCTGCATTGCCAAGTCTAAATTCCTTCATCACGCTCATAACCTCATCCTTCACAACCTCCTAGAATTCTCTGAAGAACAAAATGGAGAAACCCTCCGAACTTGGAGAACCATCCGCATTTAGATCAAACACAGCTTTCTAAATCTCAGGCTATATGAAGTTCTTTGTAAGCTCGTCAACTTGACCCGAGGAAACCCCGCTACAATCCCTCCCTGTCCAACGCGTACCATTTCTGGGTATCCTTCTACTGATCCTCTTGAAATGTTCTGACATAGCTTTGCTCGCATTCCTGTCTCCCGTAATCATTCTTCAGCTACCGAAATCAAATGTATAAAGTTATGACGACGCGTATCCTTGGCCACATCATGGAAAAATCTTGTGTTCGCATCACCCTCCTTAATTCATTTTTGCTTCGATCTCTGTCTCTGCTCAGCTTCTCGTCACTTATCCTCCTCAATCATAGTATGGAGATGACATGCTCTACTCCCTTGTTCCTCCTCCATGAGATCGTTGTTTCCCTCAACCTCATCCAGCCTCACGATCTCTGCCTATGATGTGTCCCACACATATTTTTCTCGAATATCGTTAGTATAACTCATTAGCATTTTACATAACTCTGTAAGCTTAGCCAACACCCTCCCAATGGTTGAACATTCAAGTTCATATTCAACCACCATGCCCTACAATTCTCCTCTAGGAGCCAAGATTTTTCAAAACAAAAAATCGATCTCAACCGCACCCCCTCACATGAATCCCAGAGTAACGGTGTATGGTTAAATATAGAACATGGAAGACTCTTAACGCAACCTAAAGGGAAAGACTACATCAGACCTGCATAAGCCAAAAATCAATCTAATCGTGGTCGTGAAGAGCTATTACACCATGTGTATTTTGTAATACGCGTCTTGTACACTATGCTTTTGAATGTTATCAAGTGATATTTCAAGGAAATATTGGATTGATAGTGTTCGCTCTTTACGGATACCATAGTCAATAGATTCGCCTTAATGCAATGATTTCATTAAAACTGGTTGTGTTTATATCAGAGACCATCTTGTATAAAATGGACTTCAAAAGGTTCTCTAAATTGTGTAGCACATCAAAACATAGTACCACATCTAGTAATCTGGAATTTTGGTAGTACCTTATAAGTAGTAGAAGCCACTACTAGCATAGTGCCCATAATGTTATAGATTTATACTCATTAGCCCTAATCACATCATTAAGACTAATTAAGCATGATTAGTGCTAATTAACCATCTTTAGTGATAATTAAGTGTCATTAGCAAAAGTAGGACACATGGAGAGGAAATCATGGGACATGTGTCGCTTTATACTCATTAGCCCGAATCACATCATTAAGACTAATTAAGCATGATTAGTACTAATTACCCGTCATTAGTGATAATTAAGCATCATTAGCATAGATTTATACTTATTAGACAAAATCACATCATTAAGACTAATGAAAGAATGATTAGTGCTAATTACCCGTCATTAGCGATAATAAAGCGTCATTAGCATAGATTTATACTCATTAGCCATAATCACATCATTAAGACTAATTAAGCATGATTAGTGCTAATTACCCGTCATTAGTGATAATTAAGCATCATTAGCAAAAGTAGGACACATGGAGAGGAAATCATGGGACACGCGTCGTTATATAGTCAGGACAAGTGTCAAAACCTCAATAGTGCCATGTGTCATAATCCTAAGACTAACACGTGTCATGGTGTAACCTCTTACTTGGGCAACAAGTTATCTCGTGGATAAGCCAAACCTCTTGCTTGGGCAACAAGTTATCTCGTGGATAAGCCAAACCTTGCTTGGGCAACAAGTTATCTCATGGATATGCCAAACCTATTACTTGGGCAACAAGTTCTCTCATGAATAAGACATGTGGCATGCCATGTGTCGTCATACATGGAAGAGAGGCAACATGTGGCTTAGAGGCTCCCTTACATGTTAACACATGTCACACATGTAAAGGGGGTGGAGGCCTATAAATACCCATGACCCCCCATACTCCTCACTTCATCCCACGCCCATCTCTCCACTTTAGAGCCGCAAGGCCACCGAAGTTGCGGGAGGAGCACGAGAGGAGCCACGACGAAGCCCTGTCGGTGATCGAGTTTAAAAGCCATAACGAAGTTCTGTCCGTATCGAGCCGTAGTACTCAAATCTAGGACGGCTATAGAGGGAGATTTCACAAAAGAAGGTGATCTCGACTCAAGTTAGATATCGATCAGGTGAGGGATTCTCAAGCGTTATTTTAAAGCACTAGTCTTTAGCTTTTATGCATGATTTTGAATAGAAAGTATGAAATCGTATTTTCTAAAGCTTTTACGCATGAATTTCAAGTATCATTCAGACGTCGTTTCACGAGTTTTATCTTGATAACACGTTTTAAGCATTTTGTTCTTTATGGAACACGAGACATAAGTTTCACTACTTAGATTTGAGCTTTCTATATAAAAAATATGTTTTGCACGGTTACTATGCATTATGGATCGGTTTTCAAGTTCTTAACAAGTTCTAGTTGTCAGAATATGTTTGTTATGTCAAGAGTGTTTTATGTTCATGATTTAGCTGTTATGAGCTTGAATTAGCAAAAGTACGGTTTATTAGTGGCAAGAAAAGAATCAGAATCAGAAGATAAGCACCACAGTAGCTTTTTTATAGAAATCATGTACTAGCCATTAGATATGGTGATGTCATTAGATATGACCCTGAAACCGCCATTAGATATGGCAAACCATTAGATATGGTATCAAGAGGACTTTGGGTCCGCATTCTGTATACATATAGGCTTTGGGCCGTATGCAGGATGTTTTTGGTCTTTGGGACCGTCTGCGCGTATGACTTAGCTTTGTTCCAGCGTTCATGAGTCAATAAATTAGCCACAGTGGTGATTAATACAAACAGCTTGATAGTGATGACTATGTTTCAGTTCATCTGCTTTTGAAGTGATTTCAGCGTTCAATTGCAAAACTAGTATGTTGTTATATGTAATTTCTGTCATAAAGTCTCTTTCAAGCTATTTCACAGTATTCAACATAAATTTTTGTCATGATGCTCATATTTCAGATTTTAACTATATGTAAAAAGCTTGAGATCCTTTCACTGGGCCTAAGCTCATAATTGGATTTAGACTCATCCTTTTATATTATAATTATGTACAGATCAGCAGAATCACGAATAGCAGGGGAAAGGACCACTGATGCACTTGGAGGAGGTGTCTTTTGCTTTTCGTTATTTTTGTACTGTCTGTGTTATTTTGTAAGAAGTTGTAATAGATAGAACTTGTATAATACACTTCTTGGTATTGTGAACCTGAAATACAAAGATGTTATGTTTTTGAGATTGCCACATGTTTACTTGAGGAAGAAAAAGAAGAAAGATCTTTGTCGCGGCACGTTCTGGTTAGCGGGACGGGTCGTGACAACTTGTGGTATCAGAGCAAAGGTTTTGGGACCTTGAGAAGAATAATATTAGGAGTTGGTCTTCAAATTTTGGAAGATAATTTAGTTATCATAATTTGATTTGAACTTAGAAGAAAATTGAAATTGTAGTCTTGAGGATAATTGGAATTGTTATTGGAGGATTTATGTAGATGAAGGATCTAATTGAAGTTTTTTAGAGGAAACAATGGCAGGAGAGCACCACCCAACGGGTATGACACATTGACCTTGATAGCTCAAACAATAGGAGGCATGGTTGCCCAGTCTATTAAAAGACATGAATTAGAACACCAGTTACCATTAGGACATATAATGTAGTAGGGAGCAGAACTATTTGTAGGAGACACTGACCCAAATAAATATAGAAGACTAAACAGAGTGACTGTTCGCAATAACTATCCTTTGCCCAGAATAGATGATTTATTTGATCAATTGCAAGGGGCTTCTGTGTTTTCTAAGATTGATTTGAGATCTGGCTATCATCAGTTAAAGATTAGAGGAGAAGATGTTCCTAAAATTGCATTCCGAACCCGATATGGGCATTATAAATTCTTGGTAATGCCTTTTGGATTGACAAATGCCCCAGCTGCGTTTATGGACTTCATGAATAGGATTTTCCGTCCATATCCGGATAAGTTCATGATCGTATTTATTGGTGATATTCTAGTATATCATAAAACAGTGGAAGAACATAGAGAACACTTGAGAATTGTGCTGCAAACTTTGAAAGAACACCGATTATATGCAAAGTTTGATAAATGTGAGTTTTGGTTGAAAAAGGTTGCATTTTTAGACCACGTCATATCTGGAGAAGGAATAACAGTAGATCCATCAAAGATAGAAGATGTTCTTAGATGGGAACGACCGATAAATTCATCAGAAATCCGATGTTTCCTTGGATTAGCTGGGTATTATCCAAGATTTGTAGAAAACTTCTCTAGAATTGCTGCACCATTGACAAGGTTAACTAGGAAGAATGTAAAGTATAATTAGGACGAAGAATGCGAGAAGAGTTTTAAGGAACTCAAGAGTCGCCTCACCTCAGCACCTATACTTAGCCTTCCATTAGGGAAAGGTAATTACGTAATTTATAGCGATGCCTCAAGACAAGGGTTGGGATGCGTCTTAATGCAGAATGATAAGGTGATTGCTTATGCTTCTAGACAGCTAAAACAACATGAGTTAATTTACCCAACTCATGATCTTGAGTTAGCTGTTATAGTATTTGCCTTAAAAATCTGGAGACACTACCTATATGGAGAAACTTGTCGAATCTTTACGGATCATAAGAGTTTGAAATATATTCTCTCAGAAAGAGTTGAATTTAAGGAAAAGAAGATGGTTAGAGCTAATCAAAGATTATGATTGTTCCATAGAATATCACCCGGGGAAAGCCAATGTCGTAGCTGATGCTCTCAGTAGAAAGTCTAATGGTCAGCTATCTCACTTAAAAGGAGAATATTATCAGTTGAAAGAGCTACGTGCAAAGTTAACCATAAATAGCTCTGGAGCCTTATTAGCATCCCATAAGTAAGACCCATATTATATGATAAAATTAAGGAAACACAAGTCCATGATTCTGAAATCATTAAAATGATTGAGAAGATTAAGGAAGGTGATGAAGTCGGATATACAATAGATAGTCAAGGGGTCTTATTCTTTAAAGGAAGATTGTGTATTCCGAAGAAATCTGATATAAAGACTGAGATTATGGAAGAGGCACATAACTTCATGTATACCATGCACCCAGGAAGTACTAAGACGTATAGAACACTCAAGAGTTACTGTTGGTGGTCTGGCATGAAGAGAGAGATTGCAGAGTATGTTTCTAGATGTCCTATATGCCAACAAACAAAACCGGAGCGTTTGAGACCTGCGGGGACTTTACAGCCACTTCTAATACCAGAATGGAAATGGGAACATATCACTATGGATTTTGTTACAGGATTTCCAAGAACCCGTCGCGGTCATGATGCAATATGGGTCATAGTGGACAGATTAACTAAGTCTGCACATTTCTTATCCATTAACATGACATACAGTCTAGACCGTTTGGGAAAGATCTTTGTTAATGAGATAGTTAGCCGTCATGGGGCTCCTGTCTCAATTATTTCTGATAGAGATCCACGATTTACTTCTAAGCTATGGCCTAGCTTACATAAAGCTATGGGAACAAAGTTAGCATTTAGTACAGCCTTTCATCCTCAAACAGATGGCCAATCAGAACGGACTATCCAGACTCTAGAAGATATGCTTAGAGCTTGTGCACTGAGCTTTAAAGAAAGTTGGGATGAACATCTCTCACTTATAGAGTTTGCATACAATAACAGCTATCATAATAGTATTGGGATGGCACCTTATGAAGCATTGTATGTTAGACCATGCAGAACACCTATCTGTTGGAGTAAGATTGGAGAAAGGAAATTGGTTCAACCTTAATTAATACAAAGCACAATAGAAAAAGTTGAGGAAATCAAGAGATGCTTGAAAGTAGCGCAAAGTAGACAGAAAAGTTCTACAGATAAGCGAAGGAGAGACTTAGAATTTCAAGTGGGAGACCATGTGTTTCTGAAAGTATCTCCATGCAAAGGCCAAATCAGATTTGAGAAGAATGGGAAACTAAGCCCTAGATACATTGGCCCTTACGAGATCACAGAGAGAATCGGAAGTGTGGCCTATCGTCTTCGACTTCCATCTGAACTAGCAAGGATACATGATGTCTTTCATGTCGCCACACTTCGGAAGTTTATTCCCGACCCAACCCATATGATATAGCCCCAAGATATTCAATTGAAGGAAGATCTGTCATACGAAGAGGTTCCTGTAGAAATTCTAGATTATAAAGTACAAGAGCTTCGTACAAAGAAGATTCCTTTAGTTAAAGTTTTATGCAGGAGTCACGCAATAGAAGAAGCCACAAGGGAACGAGAGCAAGAAATGAGATCTCAATATCCGCACTTATTTTCAAGCTAGCAAAGGTACTTAAATTTCGAGGACGAAATTTATTGCAAGTAGGGAGAATTGTAATACGCGTCTTTTACACTATGCTTTTGAATGTTATCAAGTGATATTTCAAGGAAATATTGGATTTATAGTGTTCGCTCTTTACGGATACCATAGTCAATAGATTCGCCTTAATGCAATGATTTCATTAAAACTGGTTGTGTTTATATCAGAGACCATCTTGTATAAAATGGACTTCAAAAGGTTCTCTAAATTGTGTAGCACATCAAAATATAGTACCACATCTAGTAATCTGGAATTTTGGTAGTACCTTATAAGTAGTAGAAGCCACTACTAGCATAGTGCCCATAATGTTATAGATTTATACTCATTAGCCCTAATCACATCATTAAGACTAATTAAGCATGGTTAGTACTAATTAACCATCTTTAGTGATAATTAAGTGTCATTAGCTAAAGTAGGACACATGGAGAGGAAATCATGGGACATGTGTCGCTTTATACTCATTAGCCCGAATCACATCATTAAGACTAATTAAGCATGATTAGTACTAATTACCCGTCATTAGTGATAATTAAGCGTCATTAGCATAGATTTATACTTATTAGACAAAATCACATCATTAAGACTAATGAAAGCATGATTAGTGCTAATTACCCGTCATTAGCGATAATAAAGCGTCATTAGCATAGATTTATACTCATTAGCCATAATCACATCATTAAGACTAATTAAGCATGATTAGTGCTAATTACCCGTCATTAGTGATAATTAAGCATCATTAGCAAAAGTAGGACACATGGAGAGGAAATCATGGGACACGTGTCGTTATATAGTCAGGACAAGTGTCAAAACCTCAATAGTGCCATGTGTCATCATCATAAGACTAACACATGTCATGGTGTAACCTCTTACTTGGGCAACAAGTTATCTCGTAGATAAGCCAAACCTCTTGCTTGGGCAACAAGTTATCTCGTGGATAAGTCAAACCTTGCTTGGGCAACAAGTTATCTCATGGATATGCCAAACCTATTACTTGGGCAACAAGTTCTCTCATGAATAAGACATGTGGCATGCCATGTGTCGTCATACATGGAAGAGAGGCAACATGTGGCTTGGAGGCTCCCTTACATGTTAACACATGTCACACATGTAAAGGGGGTGGAGGCCTATAAATACCCATGACCCCCCATACTCCTCACTTCATCCCACGCTCATCTCTCCACCTTAGAGCCGCAAGGCCACCGAAGTTGCGGGAGGAGCACGAGAGGAGCCACGGCGAAGCCCTGTCGGTGATCGAAAGCGTTTTTAAAAGCCGTAACGAAGTTCTGTCCGTATCGAGCGGTAGTACTCAAATCTAGGACGGCTATAAAGGGAGATTTCACAAAAGAAGGTGATCTCAACTCAAGTTAGATATCGATCAGGTGAGGGATTCTCAAGCGTTATTTTAAAGCACTAGCCTTTAGCTTTTATGCATGATTTTGAATAAAAAGTACGAAATCGTGTTTTCTAAAGCTTTTACGCATGAATTTCAAGTACCATTCAGACGTCGTTTCACGAGTTTTATCTTGATAACACGTTTTAAGCATTTTGTTCTTTATGGAACACGAGACATAAGTTACACTACTTAGATTTGAGCTTTCTATATAAAAAATATGTTTTGCATGGTTACTATGCATTATGGATCGGTTTTCAAGTTCTTAACAAGTTCTAGTTGTCAGAATATGTATGTTATGTCAAGAGTGTTTTATGTTCATGATTTAGCTGTTATGAGCTTGAATTAGCAAAAGTACGGTTTATTAGTGGCAAGAAAAGAATCAGAATCAGAAGATAAGCACCACAGTAGCTCTTTTATAGAAATCATGAACTAGCCATTAGATATGGTGATGTCATTAGATATGACCCTGAAACCGCCATTAGATATGGCAAACCATTAGATATGGTATCAAGAGGACTTTGGGTCCGCATTCTGTATACATATAGGCTTTGGGCCGTATGCAGGATGTTTTTGGTCTTTGGGACCGTCTGCGCGTATGACTTAGCTTTGTTTCAGCGTTCATGAGTCAATAAATTAGCCACAGTGGTGATTAGTACAAACAGCTTGATAGTGATGACTATGTTTCAGTTTATCTGCTTTTGAAGTGATTTCAGCGTTCAATTGCAAAACTAGTATGTTGTTATATGTAATTTCTGTCATAAAGTCTCTTTCAAGCTATTTCACAGTATTCAACATAAATTTTTGTCATGATGCTCATATTTCAGATTTTAGCTATATGTAAAAAGCTTGAGATCCTTTCACTGGGTCTAAGCTCATAATTGGGTTTAGACTCATCCCTTTATATTATAATTATGTACAGATCAGCAGAATCACGAATAGCAGGGGAAAGGACCACTAATACACTTGGAGAAGGTGTCTTTTGCTTTTCGTTATTTTTGTATTGTCTGTGTTATTTTGTAAGAAGTTGTAATAGATAGAACTTGTGTAATACACTTCTTAGTGTTGTGAACCTGAAATACAAAGATGTTATGTTTTTGAGATTACCACATGTTTACTTGAGGAAGAAAAAGAAGAAAGATCTTTGTCACGGCACGTTCTATTTAGCGGGATGGGTCGTGACATATTTACTATCTGTAGCATCTAAAACCTCCAAGTTCAACTCATGAATCATGTCCAGAAAAGCACTCGACCTTGTATCCCTTCCATTACCCTCTTAAGGCCGATCCTCAACAAAAATAGTAACAATAAAATCTCCAGCCACAAGCCATGGAGCATCCGGAACCCTACTTTTCAATGCATGAAAATCCTCCCAAACCACACTTCCACTCGTTGGCCCAATTAGCCCATAAACAAAGATGAGATCATCATCTGTAACCATTCGCCACCCTAATAAGGACCACTGAAATAGATTTGTTGCCCTCAGTTCATCAACATTTCTAAACAAGGCCCCATTCCAAGCCAATAAAGTGCCCCTTGCTAATCCATCAGCCATCACAGCTCGATACCCAAAAGGATTAAATCCAACCATCGACCTCCAAAGTGATGAAGCCCAATCACAAATCTTTTTCTCTTGAATACACATCACATAACCAACTGCATCCCTCTTCTCCCGATCCCCCAAGACTATGACATGACGCCAACACATGACACCTTTTGAGACAATAACATGGTTTCATCAATATCTTTGCCATGTCGGGCATCATTCCGGATCGATTGCTCATTGCTCCCACCAAATTCTGTATTAACTACTTGAGCATTGGCTGAGACATCCAACAATGAGTCATTAGCAACCTCTTGCTCAAGCCAATCCAAGGTGTCTAGCTTTCTTTGCTTCCAAGAAAAGACCATTAATGGGTCGCTTTTTATCCTTCTGCCCCACAACACCTTGCAAACTTGGCAGACCCTCACCAAATGCCCCTTCTTCCCACACCGGAAGCACAAAGGTCCATTCCAAGTAATTGCATTGGTTTTCTCCATTTGATGCCTTCTACGTTTGGGAAACCTCCACCCATCCTAATTGCAGAACCCAAGGCAGTAATTCCCTACCGGTGAATTGGTTGCCTCAAGCCCCTTCTTGGGTTCATTATGTATCGTAGCCCTCTCAAACCTACCAACCCTCAAACTCTCAAATTCAATGGCCCTCTCTCCCTAAAAGGTGACCCCTCCCAACAAAAGTAAGAAAGCCTCTCCCCCACAATCGCATTTCCTTTCTCCAGAGCGGTCATACTTCTCCTTTTAAAAGAAGCTTCATCGCATTTGATTGAGATGCAATCTTAGTCTCGGTGTCCCCCGAGGAAAGGATTTCATATATTTTAGGTTCTATAAATGACATAATTTCATGTATTTGAAGTTCTATAAAAGATATATATTGTCGACGAAAGTAATTAATTAAATCAGTTAAAATCTACAAATGCAGAAGCAAATCGACAAACAAGAAATAATAAAACATTGAACACTCAAGATTTACATTGAACCCTACTCCATGAGGGAGAGGGATGAAACCACGATGGATCTTCTATTAGAATTTCTCAATGAGTACAGGGGGTGTGGGGCTCCTTATATAGCCGCACAGACAGACTGGAGTCATATCGCTCATCCATGTGGGACTAAACATGAGTGGGGTGCCCATCTATTACATACTTCAATACTCCCCCTCAAGCTGGAACTGAGAAACCAGCAGCTTGCAACAAAAGAAAATATACACAACTCATCTTCACTCGATACATCTGAGAAGAATATATGCACGTTGTTGGTAGAAGACCTAGCTCGATGATGGGTATGCGACGCTTATGTCACTAGGAAGTATATCTGGTGTGCTTGTAGTAGTCGTTGCAATACCAAGTCGTGCCTGGAGAAGAGACACGGTAGAAGAAAGTCCAGCGCGGAGTAGTAGTCGGGGATAAAGACACCTCAATGAAGTAGTTGATGCTCGGCGAAGATGGCTGATAGCAGTATAAGTCTGGAGTGTCGGTCTGTCAATCACATGGTTTTAAAAATCGGATGCCTCGAGGCACAAAGGCATACGTCTTGAGGCGAGGCACGCCAAAAGCACCCCGAGGCGCACGCCTCAGGTCTGGTTAGTGGGGCATACGCATCAGGCTCGTCGGAGGCGCTCAAGGTGAGGCAGAGGTGTGCGCCTCACCAGAGCTGCCCTTGTTTTAATTTTTCAGTCACGTGCAAAGCACGTGACCTAACTTATACCCCAAAACAGAAACCGAATGGGGCTTCTTTCTATTCGAAACCCCATTGCCCAAGCCTCTGGAAGTCGAAGAAGAAGGGTGGCGTCGCCCCCCAACCCCATCGCCGGTGATTGGAGCCGGGCCACCTCAAGCTCCATCGAGAAGTGTCGCCGCCTCCACAGCAGGTACTTTTTTGCTTATTTTAGGGTTTTCATTTTCACCGAAAATTTTTCACATATGCTTCCTCTTTACAATAGCAGCCACGAAAACCTAGAAAAACCAAGCAAAGAGAATGTTAATAACAATGGATGGTGGTACATGTGCTTGTTCAGTAGAGTGTACATAATAGTACATTTGGCATATTCATATACACTAGTCTAGAAGAAATGCAGCCCTACTCTCTTGTCAGCATATTAAAGTTGAATTTCCCAACTAACCTGTCTACTATTGTTTTGTCCTTCAGTGAACTATCCAACTAAAAACTAAATATTGACTTCACAACACTACCTACTTATCGAGAAAAGTACTGATTTCATGGTCTTTTTCCCTAAATAGATAGAGTGATTCATTGATTTAATAACTTTATCCATAGTTTAATTCAGGGTTACGTTTTGTACCTTTGCTTTTTGTGTTATTATGTAAGTTGCAGATATGGGAAAGAAAGGCCAAAGTGGGGGGAGATCGGATCCCGGATGAAGATATTGCCGAGAGCTTGAAATGGATGAGCGTCACAGAGGGAAAGGCTATGTATATGTTGAATGTAATTTTTGTTTTATGAAGATCACCAGTGGGGTGAAGTGACTAAAAGATCATCTTGCAAAGACTCGCAAGAATGTGAGAGCATGTCCAAGCGTTCCCATTGAGTTCAACAAGAGATGAAGATGTTCATGGAAAGCAAGGGTAATGAGAAGATAAGAAGATTTGAAGAAATGGAAGAAATTTGTTGAGTTGGGATGCAAGGACCATCGGGAGGTGATGAAAATCTACCGTCACAAAGAGCAATGACAGATTCTAGATGTGTCAAGCAACTCGAGGACAGATGAATTTTTTTATTGCACAACGAAGTATGGGTGCAGGTGCTTCAGATCCTCCCATACAACAACTCACTTTGAATGCCAGTTGGAAAAAAGACAAGAGGAGGATTTGTATGAGCATTAGGAGATTTTTTTTTTGAGAATTCACTGTCATTCAACATAGCTAATAGTCCTTCCTATCTGACGATGATGGCCAATGTATGCGGGTATGGAAGGAGTTTCAAACCAACGACCATGCATGAACTATGAACTTGGATTTTGAAGGAAAAGAAATGGTCCATAACCACCCATGTTGATGAAGCAAAGGCTTCTTGGATTGTCACTAGTTGCAGTATCATGCTTGATGGTTGGACGGGCACGAAAGGACGCACATTGATCAACTTTTTAGTGAATAATTCCAAAGGCACTTACTTCTTGAATCCAATTGATGCATCTGATCAAGTAGAAGATGCTCAAATGCTTTTTGAAGTGCTTGATGAAGTTGTTGAGGAAGTTGGAGAGAAGAATGTTGTCCAAGTGATAACAGACAATACCTCAACTTATAAAGCAGTTGGGCAAATGTTGACGGAAAAGAGGAAGAACCTTTATTGGACATCTTGTGCAGTGCATTGCATAGATTTGATGTTGGAGGATATCCTCAAATTACCGCTTCATGCATCAGTGTTCAAAAAAACAAAGAAAATAATCAATTTTGTTTATGCTCATGCTTGGGTTTTAGCGGTAGTGAGAATTTGCAGGTTGTGATTAAGTAAAACCCGTCGTTACTCGATTTGCCACTGCATTTCTTACTTTGCAAAGCTTGTTTAGAGCCAAGGATTCACTTGAATCCCTCTTCGCTTCAAGAGCATGGAAGAATAGCTCTTATGTGAATCGACCCTTGGGGCAAAATGTGTTGAACATAGTTTTGAAGAGCAAGTCTTTTTCGCATGGTGTTGTATATGTTCCCAACATCACGAGACCCTTGGTGACCGTTTTGAGATTGGCGGATTCTGACAATATCCACCAATGGGGTTTATTTATGAAGCTATGGGCAGGGTCAAGGAAGAGATAGCTCATAATCTAGAAAACGATGAGACCAAATACAATATTTTTTGGGATATTGTGGATACGCGTTGGGATCGTCAACAACACAGGCCTTTATATGATGTTGCTTATTTCCTCAATCCTCACTGTCATTATGAACCAACATTCTCAAATCACCTAGAGGTTAAAATGGGATTGTTTTCGTGCATGGAGAGATTGGTCATCAATCAAGCCATTAGAGAAAAAGTGGATTCTCAACTTGATTCTTTTATGAATGCTAGAGGATTTTTTGGATGGGCGAATGTAGACAATTCAAAGAAAACAAGATGTTCAGGTAAGCACTATAAACAATTTTAGAGAGTTTTGCATATTCTTTAACATTATTACTAAAATGTGTTAACGATTTTCAGGTGATTATTGGAGATCGTTTGGAGATGAAACACCTAAATAGGCATCATTTGTGATTAGGGTATTGAGCTTGACTTGTAGTGCTTCTAGGTGTGAACGTAATTAGAGCTCGTTCAATCAAGTAAGTGATTAAGCATTATATATTTCTACGATATCGTTTTTCATTCTTTATAAACTTTTCATATTTCTATATAGGTCCATACAAAGAAAAGAAATCGCTTAGCACAAGCGAAGCTCAATGATTTGGTTTACATCATGTTCAATCTAAAATTGAAACATAGAGAAATAAGAAAGAAAACAATAGAAGATCCCTTATGTTTGGATGACATTGACTCCGGTGATGAATGGATTTCGGAAGCCCAACATGGACTTGAGGCCTATCAGGTGCTTGATGCAAGCATACCCCTTGAGCATGATTCTATTGAGGAGGAAGGAAGTGAAGGTGCTCGAGTCACTCGACAGACTCGACGTAAAAGGGGAAAAAACATGACAAAGGTGCAATACTAAAAGAATATTCAATACTTTGTTGCAATCAATTTTTCAAATAAATAAATGACTATGCATATTACTTTCTTTGATTAGGTATAGGTAAAAGTCCAATTAATGTTGACGAGGAGGAGTTCCTCGATTCCGAAGATGGAAGAGACGATAAGGCCAGTGATAATGTGCAATTGAAATACATGGATGACTCTGATGATGATCCAATAAGTACTAGCAACAGTGACAACGATGGTGGCGATATGCTTAAGAGCGAGAAGGCTAATGTTGATTCATTGAATGATTGGTGATGATTAATGTTTTTTGTTGGATCGATTCAATATTCACATGAATGTGATGGACAATATGTTACATTAGATTTACGCTTATGTTGATCTTTTTACCTACTTTATGTTGTCTTGTATAATTTTGGAATTGTAGTTGAACTTTGAACAATCATCGTAGTAGTTATTACTTTGTATTACACTTTTAGACAATATGTTGCAATAGTTTGTGTTGTTATGTTGCAATAGTTTGTGTTGTGATTTATTCCAATAAAATTTGCATCATTTTTACTTTTTATTTCCAAAAAGTGAGGCTTACACCACGACCGCATCGAGGCTTACGCCTCGACTCACATTTTAGGAAAACACCTCAGACCGCCTTACGTTTTTTTGAACCTTGGTCAATCATGGACAGGCAAAAGAAGTCCTGACTCCTGAGGAATATGTTACATCTCGGATTCCCCCTTTCTCCCATACTTGATTGAATAAAGCGTGTGGATGATCAAGTTGGGAGACGCACCGAAGGAGACGGAGATCCATGAGTAGTCGAGGCAGCAGCACAACGACTATGCGACGATGGCGGCGACCTTCTCTCTATGGTTAGAGTGGACGGACACTCAAGATAGAGAGAGAGAGGGTAGCGTGGGGCTTGAGAATGAGAGAGAGAGAGAGAGAGCAATAGTTGTTATGTAATGAAGAGCAAAGGTTGTATCTTCTTTTATAATATTTTGGGAGTCCATGGATCTCAATCCATGGACAACACAAATCCAATGGTTTAGATTGATTTGTTTTTCTTTCAATGGTCATGATTATGTTGTAAAAACACAACTTAATTAAATTAAATATATATTGAATAATTTTTAATATAAATTAATTTAAAATTAAATCAATCATCCATGGAGATAAAAGGAAAGAGGTTAGCCTCCTTCCATAAAGAAGGGGGACGACCACCAATTCCAAATAGGACTTGGTGGTCGTCCACCATCTCCACGTGGAAGGTGGCTATCACATCTTTATTCCATGAGAATATTGTTGGTGAAAAATGAGCAAGATCTTTATTCCATAAGCCCTAGGCTCTCTTATATAGGAGAGTAGCCTATGGGTAAATTATATAAAGCATACAACTAAAATTAGAAATAACAAAAAGGTACGACTACTAATATGTATGCGTCAACACTCCCCCTCAAGATGGAGCATAGATATCTATCATGCTCAGCTTGGATGCACACTTCTGGAATGGGCCTCGAAGTAATGCCTTGGTGAATATATCAGCCGTCTGATTCTCTGAGGTGAGATGTAGCAATGAAACCCTTCTGAATCATGTCACGTATGTAGTGACAGTCAACCTCAATGTGCTTGGTCCTCTCATGGAAGGCTGGATTGTTTGCAATGAACAAGGCTGCCTGGTTATCACATTCCAGCTTCATAGGGAGCGGTATATCAAGACATAGATCTGTAAGAAGAGCTTTCACCCACATCATTTCTGTGCTAGCCTGGGCCATAGCTCTGTATTCTGATTCAGCACTGGATCTTGCTATCACTGTCTGTTTCTTGCTCCTCCACGATACTAAGGCCTCTCCAACATAAACTGCAAATCCTGAGGTGGACTTCCAGTCTTTGGGGCATCCTGCATAATCTGCATCAGCACATGCTGTGATAGAGATCTCCTTTCCCTTCTTAAATAGCAAGCCTGCACCTGGAGATGATTTTAGATATCTCAGAATCATGTGTATAGCATCCATATGGACCTGACGTGGTTGCTCCATGAACTGGCTCACGCGACTCACTGCAAATGATATATCAGGTCTAGTGATCGTGACATACAGTAGTTTGCCTACCAGTTCTCTGTACCTCCTCCTGTCTACCTCTTCCGTGTCATCATCATAGAGCTTCATGCTGGGATCCATTGGTGTCGTAGCAGGCAGACACCCTAGCATACCTGTCTCACTCAATAAATCTGTAACATATTTTCTCTGCGACATTACTAATCCATATTGATTTCTAGCAAACTCCAGCCCCAGAAAATATTTAAGGACTCCCAAGTCCTTGGTGACAAATTCGGTTCCCAGTCTTTCCTTTGCCTGCTTTATGCCCTGCTCATCATTTCCTGTAATCAAGATGTCATCAACATAAACCATGATTACAATGATACCTCTAGTGGTCTTCTGCACAAACAAGGAGTGATCAGCATTAGAGCGTTTGTATCCTTGTTTCTCAAAGAGATCTGAGAGCTTCTGAAACCATGCTCTGGGACTCTGCTTAAGGCCATAGATAGCCTTATGTAACCTGCATACCTTGGAACACTCCCCCTCAACAGCAAAAACAGGTGGTTGTTGCATATACACTTCTTCCTGCAAATCGCCATATAGGAATGCATTCTTCACGTCCAACTGATGAAGTGGCCAGTCTCTAGCAACTGCAACTGACAATAAGATCCGTAGGGTGGAATGACGTGCCACAGGCGAAAATGTGTCAAGGTAGTCCACCCCATATGTCTGTGTGAAGCCACGTGCAACCAGTCGTGCCTTGAATCTGTCAATAGAACCATCGGCATTGTGCTTCACTGTAAACACCCACTTGCAGCTCACTGGGTTCACCTCTGGAGGTGTAGGAACCAAACTCCAGGTTCCTCTGGACTGGAGTGCCGCCATTTCCTCCTCTATTGCTAGCCTCCATCTACTATCCTGCATAGCTTCATGATGATTCCTCGGAATCTCAACAGCTGAAAGTGCCACAGCAAAGGACCTGAAATCTCCAGATAGCCTCTCAAAAGATACGGATGCTGATAAGGGATATGTAGCACAGCTGCTCTTCGACTTTCGCAGAGCAATGGGTACATCTAAGTCCACTATGTTCTCATCTGGTCCCTGGAACGTATCTTGCTCAGAAATGTCGTCAGATCCATCAACATTAATATTATCATTACATACCATAGGCGAGCTAGTAGACGAGTCATGACCATGAGCGGGAGGATGCCTGCGGGTATAGTGATACGGTAGCGGTGATATAGTTTGTGGTGGCGGTGGTGGTGGTGGTGGTGGTGGTGTTGACGGCAGTTGTGGTGGTGGAGGTGGTGTCATATATATGGCATCAGTGGATAGAGGTGGTAGCTGCTTGTCTCCAGAGGCTGAAAAATACATAATATTTTCAAAAAAATGTAACATCTGCACTGATCATATACCGCCGACGCAGAGGATCAAAACACTTATACCCCTTTTGAGTTCTGGAGTACCCGACAAAAACACACTTGACAGCCCTACGAGAGAGCATGTCAGTACCAGGGGACAACTGATGGACAAATGCAACCGACCCAACACACGAGGCGTAAGAGAAAATAATTCCTTGTCGGGATGAATGATAGTAAACGGGATCTGTTCATTTAGAACAGAAGAGGACATACGATTAATTAGGTAACATGCCGTGAGAACAGCATCACCCCAGTATGAGTAGGGAACATGACTCTGTATAAGGAGAGATCTCGTGATATCAAGAAGGTGACGGTGTTTCCTTTCAGCAATTTCATTCTGTTGAGATGTATGAGCACACGACGTTTGATGAACAATTCCTTTTGAGGAGTAATAACTAGCAAGAACATTTGTGCACAATTCTAACGCATTATCACTTCTCACAAATTTTACCGAAGTGGAAAAGACATTTTGTATTTCATTCAGGAAATGGATAATTATATTTCCGGCTTCAGATTTATTTTTCATCAGAAACACCCATGGCACCCTAGAAAAATCATCCACAAGTACAATATAAAATCTGTGTCCCTGATGATCAGGTACACGACTCGGACCCCAGACATCAACATGAAATAACTCAAACTTGGAGGTACTACTCCGACCAGGACGACTGGGAAAGGACGACCTGTGATGCTTTCCCAACTGACATGCCTCGCACTGAACAGATGTGTGAGGAAGACTATAGGGTAATACTTGACGCAACTTCTGAAGCGGTAAATGACCAAAACGCAGATGCCACAGTAAAGGAGATACTTGTCCAGCAGGAGAGGAAGTGGTTCCAGCAAATGGGTCTGATTCAAGCGGTAGAGGCATCCTTGCTCATAGCCACGACCAATCACGTTGCCCGTATGGATGTCCTGAAAAATCAAAGAAGGTGGATCAAAAATTGCCCGACAATGAAGATCCTTCGTAATCTGACTAATTGACAATAGATTCATTGAAAAGTCAGGTGCATGTAGCACATTCTTGAGCTGCATAGAAGATGTCAGTCTAATCTCCCCCTGACCAGTGATTGGGGAATGTGTGCCATTGGCAATGACTACTGTCCGTCCTGGAGGGATCTGAGTGTATCTTGTAAGTAGACTCTGGTCGCCACATAGGTGATGTGTAGCGCCCGAGTCCATAATCCATGGCAATGTATCAGATCTACTACTGTGAAGTGCAAGTATACTACCTGAAGCACTGGTAGACGCGGAGGCAGAAGCAGCAGCATCAGAATGACTCTCTGTAGTCGGTGCTGGACCGGATGGTGGGATAATGCCCCTCAGACGGGCAACTAGATCATCGAACCGTTGATCCAGGGTAGCATCAGACGGAGGCACTATTTGCTCAGCAGCTCGAGCTGATGCAGGAAATCCATGCTTCGAGTAACATGTGTCTTCACTGTGTCCAACTCGGTGACAGTAGGTACATGTTGGCCTAATGCGGCCACCTCTTCCACGAGGTCCACGTCCACAGCTCTGGTGATGAAACCCACGACCTCTGTTGGCTGCCATGGCTGAAGAATTCTGGCTCGCAGCAGTGGAAGGAACTGTGATCCAACTCAGTCTATGAAAAGCTTCCTCCATGGGAGGAATAGTGGAGTCCGCCAAAATCTGTGATCGTGCTGCCTCGTACTCAGGATCAAGTGCAGCAAGAAACACACTCACCATCGTCGCGTTCCGGTATGTCTTCTGCTGTTCTGGCGTGGCTGTGAGAGGCATGAAGCTATAGAGCTTCTCGAACATCCCTCTTAGTGATGTATAGAGGGAATGTAAAGGGCGACCATTCTGCTTTATTGTGAATATGTCATGCTGATGTTGCAGAATCTTCGTCTCGTTCTTGGCCTGGGAGTATGTAGCCGCCAGAATGTCCCACATATCCTTGGCTGTGGGCTGGTGTAGTATGTCATTGGCAATTTCAATAGCCAATGTACTGGATAGCCAAACTTTGGCATAAGCATCATCAGCCTCCCAAGAGGCATTAGTTCCAGTCTTCTCAGCCGGCTCTGGATCGGTAAGAATGTGCTTCTTACCCGTTGACTTCATCATGCTCATGAACTGCATTGCCCACAGTTCATAGTTGGTACCATCCATCTTGACAATAGGCGCTGGACCACGGAATGCGCCAATAGATGGAATATCTGCCTTGCTCTCTGACATACTGGATATTGAAGACTGGAACGATTGACAAACTTTGGATTTGTCTACAATGACATGATCGGGTTTAGTTGCACGTGTAGACCTCACGCAACTAAACCCATGAAGATGTTATGGGTTTTAGGGCTCGGAGCCTTGCACCCTTGGAGCACGCCTTGGAGTTACTGGATGCGTGCTAGATGCGCACTGAAAATGCGCGCGCAGCCTTGCACAGCCGCACGGCCTTGCACTGGATATGCGCACAGGATATGCACGTTATGCACACAGGAGGACACGCGCACAGACTTGCACTGGACACGCGCGTTGGAGCACAGGAGTTTATGCGCACAGGCGCACTGAGCACGCACAGAGGGCCGTGATCACGCACAAGGAGTGTGCAATCACGCACAGGAGACGTGTTGTAGATGCACGTTCACCCGAGAGAAGAGGTGCGGCAGAAATGCGCCACCGGGATGAGGTGCGCCACCGGGAAGAGATGCGCCAGCGAGAATAGGCGCACCGCGCCGACCGGAGAAGGCGAGCGCCCGGGAGAGAGGGCGGCGCTGATCGGCTGAGAGAAGAGAGAAGAGGCCGGCGGGTGTGGTGGGTAGGGTTAGGGTTTCGAGAACTCCGGTCCAGGACCGTCGCTCTGATACCATGTTGGGGAAAAATGAGCAAGATCTTTATTCCATAAGCCCTAGGCTCTCTTATATAGGAGAGTAGCCTATGGGTAAATTACATAAAGCATACAACTAAAATTAGAAATAACAAAAAGTTACGACTACTAATATGTATGCGTCAACAAATACATTATCCCATAAATTTCTCCAATATTTGCAACAACCTTTGTTGCAAATTTATTCACACAAATAATTCATAATTATTTTGTGAACATTGCAATCATGCCATTGAAAATTTGTGAATCGCATTCACAGCCCAAAATAAAATGTAAATTATATTTTCAATTAATTGTCAAATGTGAATCCAATTGACATCAACACTTAATCAACAAAATAAATTATAATTGGCTCTCTCTAATATATTATAAATCACATTTATAATATATGTGAATAATTTGGATAATGTTATCCACATTATTCTTATCCATAATAATTAAATCACATTTAATTATATTAGATCATCATTCTCATGCATTTAAATAATATAAATCAAATTCACATTATTCATGATAAATAAATCAAATTTAATTATACATTTCTTAATGCTTGGATATAATTTAATAATGGAATTATTCTTGAACTCTTTTAATGACAATGTGTTTTCTTCGTGGATACTTGGAGATAAGGACAAGGCATACGTTACACGTATAGTAACTTGGATATTGAGATCAGATATTAAATCCAGATCTCACGGACCTCACATAGATGTTTGATTAAATCAAAGCCATAGATCTAATCTTCTTATTGTATCTGAACCACATTCAGATCAATGTCCAACATTTGGACTAAGATCATATCACTTCTCTATGAGAGGAGTCACTAAAATCCAGACATGTTTCATCACTCATTCGAAATGGAAGCGTCATGGTTATACAATCGTTTATGATCGCATCACCCTCAGGTATTCCTAATACTTGTACATCATGCATACTGAAAGACCTAGAATAAACCCGAAGTTTTAGATCTATTTAGATTATTTTCTTCAGGGTTTAATCATTAAGTTTCTCATTTGATCATTGGGAGTCGGTATCGATCATATACTTTCCAAAAGCATATATCATACCAAGGTATTGATCACATACTTTCCAAAGTATATATCAAACCTACAAATTCAGTCAAGCTTCCAAAGCGAGACGACCGTGCACAAAATTTGATCCCAATGTCTCATGAGTGAGCTCACGTCTTCCGGTTCAGTAAACGAACTTGTATGATCCCTTTGAGAGATCGTATTACTCATATGCCCATGTATGCACACCAACACGTTGGTGTATAGACCTTGATTAGGCCATTAACCTATTGGTCTGACAAATATACATACTCAAACATATAGTAATGCATCTGTCTCCGGTCAGAGGATGTGTGCCTATATCGTGACAGCATACATCATAGGTCTTTGGTTATCTCGATCTCGTTAAGTCAACTCTTTGACCTAACTTATCTAACACCTTTGAATCTCTATTCTTATGCAGAGGACCTGTATCAAGAGGTCGATTAGACATCATCCCATGAGAGAAAGGATTGTCATCTCCTACTCAGGCTGGAGATCATCTCTTAATAATCATTTGACAGTGCTTGATGAGTCATCAATCTAACTCTTTAGATATTCATCCAAGCACCAGCCTCTATGATTCAACAATTGAATCAATAGCTTTATGATCATCATGATGGCCATGGTACATAACCCTAATTGTACTAAGGGACCTATTATGCAAATTAGTTGTTCTTCATTTCAGATCAGGGAATGATATTTGCAATAACATTTATTGCATAATGGCTCGTCGTGGGCTCGCATGTCCAAGATAAACATGTGTGTGCCAAGCTCCAGCCAACTATGTAGAGCTCAGTAAAGATTTGAGTTCGCAAACTTAAATTATATAAGGATGCGATCAAACAGATACATGTTTAGCTGAGCCCAACTCATTGGACTTTACATTTGGGGTAGTATTCGGTGTCCTATACTTTTTGTTGTTACTTGTTTGCATCTATGAGACGTTATCTTTGAATATTATATAAATAATGTGAATGGAATCTTGGGGTAATGTGAATGTTACTTGTTTGCATCCATGGGTCGTAATCATTAGGTGTGAAGAGACGGTTGTTTCACTGTGAAGAAGGCTTATAAGGCACTATCCTCCAGTGTAACTTTTTATCCGGGCATCTTGGAGTGTGATCACAATCTAATCTGGACATTAAAGGTCCCTCTCAAGATGAAGATATTCCTATGGCTTCACAGGCGAGAGTGAATTATGACCAAAGTCAGAAGATCGGCACAGGTGCACGGGGACGACACAATATGCTCCTTGTGCGAGAGCGGCAACGAGGACCTGAACCACCTCTTCTACTTTTGCGCATGCATCCATGATGTTTGGGTCGCTGCGAATGTTCATTGGATTGATATCTCCTCCCACACCAGATTTTGGAACTCGCTTGTGGCCAACCAGTTCATGCCCATGGAGGAGTCTTGTGTCCTATTGCTGCCATTTGAGGGATTTGGATGTCATGTAATGGGGTTATTTTTCGCTTGGATAGGTTCTATGTTGACAATGTAACACTTTTTGCTAGATTTCTTGAGACCTGGCAGTTGTAAGTCTTCGATCCTATCTTATTACTATATTTGGGACGGACACCTCCGAAGTATTTTCCCCTTTTTTAGGACAAAAATAAATAAATAATGTGAATGGTTTCTAAATTCAAGTAATCATCCTTCAGCTTTTCCAAAAATAATAACAATCTTGGAGGCAAAGACAAAAAAAATTACACTGTACGAGTAAACAGAGTCAACATTACCTGTCCAGTCCAAGAACAGCATAGTGATGAGACAAAGCATATCTTCCGCCATCTCCAGATGTTGTCCGGGAATTAGCTCTTTGGTACCTATAGGTTGTATCCGATTGCCAGTACCAGTCATCCCGTTGGAAGTGTTGATAATGTTGATAAGCACTGGGGCCATGCTCCCTCCAATTTTCATAGCCCCTTTTATATTTATTTCTTTCTCTGTTAAATACACTCTGCATTCGTCGTATTCGTTCCTAAAACAAGTAATACAATGACTTCTCGATATTTGCTTTCATGCTCGAATAACAAGTAATCAATTTAAAAAATAAAAATATAACCACGCCACCAATGTTAAATGTATACAAGACCGTCCGAAAAGAACTGTAAGAGTAATATATTAATGTTGACGGTAACTTCCAAAAATGCAATATTCAAGGTGTTAGTCATTGTTAGCTTCAAGCGTTTGGATAACAACTCATCGTACAAAAATTTCCTTCTCAGGTGCTTTCTTAGGAAGTTACAACAGAAACTCGGAAAGCAGGTTCTAATCCAGGCTCCAGACAAAGACAATCGTTAGCTATGTAGCGTATAAAGTTATACATTGTGACTATCAATACTAGAAGACTGAATATCTTTGAAATATCAACATTCGATATGGTATCAGTGAACTCTGGGAAGAGATATATCAGGGCATATCGCAGATGTTGGCGGAGATCTCGGAAATGGCTAAAAAAAGTAATTACCTTGCAAATTAAGATAACCGTAACAATAAGTGACATACAAAAAAAACTCTCATACATTAATACGTATTCTACCACACATATTTCACATATCGTATACATACATAGTTGAATGCTGAGAGATATCGGAAAAGAAATAATGAAATTAGTACAATCACATATTAAATATCTACTTGCTTCATGAAAATAAATAAAATGTAACATATTCTAAAAATAAGTAGATATTTATCTAAATTAAACAATAACAATAAAGTCTTTTCCAACATTAAGTAGGGCCGGCTACATGGATTCGTTGCATCCATATCTATATTAGATTAGTGGGTCATTCTCAGGCTTAGAACAAAAAACTAAGATCCCTTCAGATAGTCTCATTCCAACACTTCATGGGCCTTCCTCGCCCTCTCTTAACCAGCTCAACGTCTCGAAACTCGCATTTCCTAACGCGTGCATCAGCAACCTCCTTTGCAAATGATCAAGCCATCTTAAGCGGTTTTCTCTCATCTTATCCACTATCAAAATTACACCATCTTTCCTTCTGATCGCACCATTCAGAATCCAATATTTACATATAAAATCATACATCTACCTTAGCATTTTCATTTCTGCTATTGTCATTCTCTGTGTATGTCTATGGTTTACATGCCAATATTTAAATCCATAGAGCATAGCAAGGACTCACGGATGCTTTGTAAAACTTTTCCTTTGATTTTCAATGGAATTTTCTTACTACATAGAACAGTAGAAACACCTCTCCACTTTAGCCAATCTGCATAACATCTCCATCAATTTCCCCATCATGTTGAAAAATAGATCCCATGTATATAAAAGAATCTTTCTTCTGAATGTTATCGTCACCAATTTGCATCTCGATTCCTTTGCCATTGCTTCCATCAAATGTTCACTCCATATATTCAGTCTTAGCCCTACTTATACGAAATCTTTTTCTCTTTAAAGCATGTCTCTAAATCTCAAGCTTCTCATTTACTTCGTTTCTAGTATCATCAATAAACACAATATCATCAGCGAATAATATACACCAAGGTATCTCATCCTAAATGTGACTAGTCAAGTCCTTCATAATTAAAGTGAAAAAGAATGAACCCAAAGATGAACCTTGATGCAGATGAATGTTGATGTCAAAATAGACAATCTTCACAAACTGGATCCTTACACAAGATGAAGTCCCATCATACATATCCTTTATAAGGTTAATGTATAGGACATGTACTTGTCTCTTCTCCAAATTCTCCACAATATTTCCCATGAGATAAAATCATAAGGCTTCTCCAAATCAATAAAAATCATATGAAAGTTTTTCCTTTTAGCTCTATAAACTCTCATTGTTCTCCTCAACAAGTAGATGACTTCAGTAGTTGAACGACCTGGCATGAATCTGTATTGATTTTCTTTTACTTTGGAAACGTGCCTCAACCTTCTTCCGATCACACATTTCCGAATTTTCATAGTATGACTCATCAGCTTGATACCTATGTAATTCGAAATCCTTTCTTCAGGCATTTTCTTACTTCGCCAAATAACATCTCTTAGAGCCAATGATACTCTGTTGTGTTATTCCATAGAGCCCTCAGGTCTCTTATATAGAGAGGAAACCCTTGGGTAAATTACATAGACGTACAGAGATAGGGGCCTTTTCCCCAAGAACAGTAGAGGGCATGCGATTGACCAGATAGCATGTTGTAAGTATAGCATCCCCCCAAAAGGCTAAGGGTGCACAACTCTGGACAAGTAATGTGCGAGCAATATCAAGAAAGTGTCGATGTTTTCATTCCGCAACACCATTTTGTTGAGATGTGTATGCACATGTGGTTTGGTGGATAATGCCCTTAGAGGAAAGAAATTGAGCAAGAGAACGAGTACAAAACTCCAATGCATTATCAGTACGTACATACTTAACAGTAGACGAAAAAACATTTTGCACTTCATTGATAAGATTTTGGATAACACTTCCTGCTTCTGATTTATTTTTAAGAAGAAAATTCCAAGACACTCGAGAGAAATCATCAACTACAACAAGATAAAACATGTGCCCCTGATGATCTGGGACACGACTCGGACCCCAAATATCTATATGAAATAACTCAAATGGGGAGCGACTGCTCCGACCCTGACGACTAGGGAAGCTAGACCGATGGTGCTTCCCTAACTGACACGCTTCACAACGAAACGACGAATTCGGAGATATCTGAGGCAGGAGGTGACGCATTTTCTGGAGCGGCAGGTGACCAAAGCGAAGATGCCATGTATATGGAGAAACGGATCCCGGAGAGTGGAGTGATACACCAGCGTAGGAGTTCCGTACTAGACGGTAGAGGCCATTGTGCTCAGAGCCACAGCCAATCACCCTGCCCGTGAGTATGTCCTGAAAAATGACAGAAGAAGGGTGAAATATAACACGACAGTGCAAATCTTTTGTAATCTGACTAATTGATAATAAATTCATGGAGAACTCTGGTGCATGTAGAACATTCTGTAAGTGCATTGAGGGCAACAAAACCGTCTCCCCCTGACCGACAATAGGGGAATGAGTGCCATAAGCTATGAGTACAGAGCGACCAGACTGAATAGCTCTGTAGGACTGCAGGTTATCTTTATCACGGCAGAGATGATGGGTGGCTCCAGAGTCAACAATCCAACCTGAGAGATCATGGTTATGATAGGAGGCAGAAGTGCTACCTGAGGTACTGGCAGTAGCAGATGTACTAGCTGACGCAGAAGCCGCAATGTCGGATGTATCAGCACCCTCTGATGATGACTGTGGCATAATATCACGAAGCTGTGCCACTAGCTCCTCGAACCTGTGATCTGGAGTAGATGCTGGTGGAGCCTGAATATGATCCGTGACACGTGCAGAAGGAGGGAATCCATGCTTGGAATAGCATGTATCCTCAGAGTTACCAGTACGACGACAGAATGAGCACGTTGAACGCACACGAGCTCCTCGACCACGTCCACCACTTCCTCTGCCACGAAACGAAGACGAACTGCCCCGTCCTCTGGAGACCGCCATTGCCGAAGGAGGTGGATTCGCTGCACTGGAGGGAACGGAGATACGACTGAGCCTCCTGTAGACTTCTTCCATTGGAGGAATAGTGGCATCGGCGAGTATCTGAGAGCGGGATGCCTCGTACTCTAGATCAAGGGCAGCAAGTAATACGCCCACCATAGTGGCGTTGCGGAACGTCTTATGTTGTTCTGGGGTGGTTGTAAGCGGGATGGTGCTATATAACTTCTCGAACATTCCACGGAGGGACGTGTACAGAGAATGGAGAGGCCGCCCATTTTGCTTCTTGGTAAAAATAGCATGCTGCAACTGCAGCATCTTTGTCTCGTTCCGCACTTGAGAGTATGTAGTAGCCAAAATATTCCACATCGCCTTGGCGGTGGGTTGATGGAGGACGTCGTTGGCTATCTCCATCGTGAGCGTTCCTGACAGCCAAACCTTGGCATACGCATCATCAGCCTCCAAGAGGCATATATCCCCATCTTCTCTGCCGACTCATCTTCGGTAAGAATATGTTTCTTACCACACGACTTCATAAGACTCAGGAACTGCATAGCCCAGAGTTCGTAATTCGTCCCGTCCATTTTGACGATTGGTGCCGAACCTTTTAAGGCACCTATGGCGGGCATATCAACCTTTTGTTCTGACATATCGCCGGAGAAGAAGACTTAGGGATGAGAAACAAAAGAACCGGTGTCTACAAAGACACGTTTGGATTCAAGTGCATATGTAGACTTATGCACTTGAATCCATCAGCGACAGGAGGGGACCTCGGCGGGAGGGAGGAGACCTCGGGGAGAGAGGCGGCGGGAGGTGCCCTCGGGGCGGCGGGAGGGCTGGATAGGGGCGGCGGCGGTAGAACTGGAGAGAGGAGAGAGGCGGCGGCCGGGGGGGGTGGCGGGTGGAGAAAAACCCTAGACTAGGGTTTTGGCTCTGATACCATGTTAGAGCCAATGATATTCTGTTGTGTTATTCCATAGAGCCCTCGGGTCTCTTATATAGAGAGAAAACCCTTGGGTAAATTACATAGACGTACATGAGATAAATAAGAAATACGTAACAGTACATCATGACATAACTTAAACCTCTACATCAAATAAATTTATGAGCTAAGTCAAACCCACTTAGAACTCTCCATACTTCGATAGGAATGTCATTAGATACTACACCTTTCACGGGTTTCATAACCTTCAAAGCCTCCTTTACTTCCTTCCTTTGTATTCCGTTATAGCTTGCACGATTCAAGTAACTTTCACTACTAGCTAGATCTCCCAAAGTGATCACTTTATTTCCTTCACCATTGAAAATCTTATAAATATATGGCTTCCATCTAGTTTCTATATACTTATGAGTAACAAGTGTGTGTCCTTCCTCATCCTTAATGCATTTCACTTCAGATAGATCTTTGGTCTTTCTCTTGCTTTGGCCAATCTGAAGATATCTTTATGGCCCTCCTGGGAGTCAAGATTCTTGTACAAAACTTCATAAACTTTTGAGTTGATTCACTTACAGTATTCTTTGCTTCCTTCTTCGTTATTTTGTAGTTTGTGACAGTTTCCTCGGTTCTTTCCTTATACACAGCTTTAAAACTGGCTCTTTTAAATTTTAAGTTTCTCTTACATCCCTCCACTCCACCACCAAGCATCCTTCTAGCCTTGAACTCCTCCATTTGACTTGCCTAGCATCTCTTTGACTACACTTCAGATAAAATACGCTACCGACTCTCACATCTCCTCTGCACTTCTGTTACAATCCCAAGATAAGTCTTCTAAATCCTTGTCCCTAAAGCTTGATTGCTTCAATTGAAGATTCTACCATCTAGTTCTAGTGATATTGGGAACCCTCCTTTTCTTTACAAGTTGGTTTATTCATCTAAATTAAAAATAAAATAAAATCTTAAAGGCAATCAAAACAAACAGTAGTGTAGAGGATCCATATAGCATTCCCTTCCCTGTCGCTCATGTTGCATTACTAAATCTATATGATCACAATAATTCACCCATGTCATATAAGAGTACAAAGCCATGTAATCCATCATGTGTTGCATGTATTCATGTTCATCCACGTCTAAAAGAATAGAAGGCGACGATAAGTAGTGTCGGATTTGAAGTCGAAGTTACACGTGTGGCATAACAGAATTGTAAAGGAACCTGAGAACCTCGTTATGATTATGGTGAAGTTAGAGACGAACTTTTAGGTAAAGGGGATCATTTGAGAGAAGGTATTTTGTATAAAAAACACACGAATTCATATCGTGGAAAGTTTCTGATGTCCAAATGATGCAAATGACTTCTACTTCATGCAGCTTGTGAATACCATTCAACAAGATCAAAAACATCGTATTCCGAATTTCTTAACTCAAGTTAAGAATGTTTTAGCGTAAATGAGTCGAGATCCGCTAAAGGATCCGAACTAAAATCAAAAATGCCCCTTGGACTATAAAAAAGAGGGATAGGCGTCTATTAAAGCCAATCTCCCCACTCTCCATGTTAGCCATGTGAGCCCAAGGCGAACCATTCCTACAATAAATGTTATTGTAATGTTTGATATATAAATAAAAGTTATTGGTTTACTTCACTCCCTATCTGAGCAAATGAATGAATGCACTATGAGGTCCCTTAGTACAATTAGGGTTATGTACCATGGCCATCTTAATGTTCATATAGTTGTTGATTCAATTGTTGAATCATAGAGGTCGGTGCTCGGATGAATATCTAAATAGTTAGATTGAGGACTCATCGAGCACCGTCAAATGATATTAAGAGATGATCTCCATATTGAGGAGATGGCAATCCTTCTCTATTGGCCAATATCTGACCGACCACTTGATGCAGGTCCTCTGCGTCGGCATACATTTCAGAGTTGTTAGATTAGTTAAGTCAAAGAGTTGACTTAACGAGATAGAGATAACCAAGTCCTATGTCGTATACTGTCACGATATAGGCATGCATCCTCCGACCGGATACAGATGTATTGATATATATCTAAGTATGTACATTTGGCAGACCGATAAGTTCATGGCCTAATCAAGGTCTATACACCGGCGAGTTGGTGTGCATACAAGGGCATAAGAGTAATACGATCTCTCAAAGGAATCATACATATTCACTTGTGAATCAGAAGACAAGAGCTCACTCATGGGATATTGGGATCGATCAAATTCCATGCATGATCGTCTTGCTTTGGAAGCATGACAAGAATTCGTAGGTATGATATATGCTTTTGGAAGGCATATGATCGATACCAACTCCCAATGATCAATGAAAAACTTAATGATAAAACCCTAAAGATGACAGTGTAAATTGATCTAAATCTTGGGGTTTATTCTAGGTCTTCCAGTATGCAGGATGTACAGGTATTAGGAATACCTGAGGGCGACGTGATCTAAACAATTGTATAACCATGACACTTCCATTCGGAGGGAGTGATGAAACAGGTATGGATTTTAGTGACTCCTCTCAGTAAAGAAGTAATCTAATCTTCGTCCAAATGTTGGACAGTGTTCTAAATGTGATTCAAATGCAATGAGAAGATTAGATCTAAGGCACTGATTTAGTCAAGCATCTATGAGAGGTCCTCGAGATCTGGAATTGAGATGTGATCTCAATATCCAAGTCACTATACATGGAACGTACAATCGATATGTCCTTATCTCCAAGTATGTACGAGAACGCGCATTATTCTTAAAAGAGTTTAAGAATAATTCCATTAATAAACGTGTATCTAAGCATTGAGATATTGATAATTAAATGCGATTCAATTATCATAAATAATGTGAATTTAATCCATATTATTTGATGAATGAGAATGATGATCCAAGATAATTAAATATGATTTAATTATCATAGATATGAATAATGTGGATAGTATTATCTATATTAATCACATATATATATATATATTATAAATGTGATTTATAATAAATTAGAGAGAACTATTTGTAAATAGCATTTACAATTTAAATGTTGATGTGAATTGGATTCACATTGGACATTCAATTGAAAATGTAATTTACATTTTATTTTGGGTGTGAATGTGATTCACAATTTTTCAGTGACATGATTGTAATGTTCACAAAATAATTATGAATTATTTTTGTGGAATTCTTTACAACATATATTGTTGTAAAAATTGGAGAAAATTAAGGATTAATGTAATCTCATGTAAAAGGAGGATGGAGCCACCTTATGGAGAGATTCCTTACGGAGAGAGTGGACGGCCACCAAGTCCTATTTCGAATTGGTAGCTATCCCCCCCTCTTATGGAATGAGGCTTGCCTCCTTCCTATTTCTCCAAGGTGGATTGATTTAATTGCAATTAATTTATATTAATTATTACTCAATATATATCTAATTTAAGGGATTTTTATCCGGCAGACCCTATAATCTTTGTCAATTACCTCCACTACCTTTGAAACAACATAATTCCCCCCCTCGACCCCGTAAACTTGCTAACCCTTACCCCACGAACCATGCGGTTAACTCCTATCAATTCACCCGTTAAATTTAACCGGATTCCGTGGATAAGAGGTGCAAGTTGCCCTCTTTGTTTGATAAATTTACAAAAATGCCATATTCCTCCACCTTCTCTTCTTTCCCCTCCTCTTCCTCCTCCCTCCCCTTGTTCCTCTACCTCCGCCCCCAGTCGCCTCCTCCCCTTTTGTTTCTTTGGAAAAATTCGTACTCGTTCTCCTTTGAAAAGAATAGATCGAGGAGCTTTGTTTTCTATTTTGCATAATTAATCTGGAAGAAACTTGTTCCACCTGATATGTAGTGGAAGCCTCTCATGATCCCACCATCATTAATTTGCCTTTTTGACATTCTCTCTGCCATTCTTTGGAAGGAGACCCACATGCGGATTCCTCTAGGGTTATAAAACCACGTAACCTTGTTGTTACGTATGGGGAACTGGAGCTCTAGTTTCCGCCTCGCTGCTTGGAAGTGGCCGGGCATCCATGTCTCACAACTAGGAGGAGAGTACGAACAGGGTCGAGCAACCTGCTGGGAAGGAGGGTCGTGGGGTCTACGCCTCTGCAAGGGGGAGGGCAAGGCAGCCCACCTCGACGGTGAGGAAAAGCCGCCTCTTGCAAGGGAGCGAGAGAAGAACCACCTCGAGGTCCACATGTGGATTCCTCTCGGGTTATAAAACCATGCAACCTTATTCCTACGTGCAGGGAACTGGAGCTCTAGTTTCCACCTCGCTGCTTGGAAGTGGTCGAGCATCCATGTCTCACAACTAGGAGGAGGGTACAAAAGGGTCGAGCAACCTGCTGGGAAGGAGGGTTGTTAGGCCTACGCCTCTGCAAGGGGGAGAGCAAGGCAACCCACCTCGACGGTGAGGAAAAGCCGCCTCTTGCAAGGGAGCAAGATAAGAACCACCTCGAGGTCCAACAAAAACCTAGCTCTTCATCGGGAGAGCTGGAGGGCCGAGGAAGCCACCTTACTGCAGGGAGAGGGTACTCGGGGAGCCACCTCGCTTCGGAGAGAAAAGGTGGGGGAATCTCGTGGAAGAAAAGAAAAAGAGGAAGGAGATGTGGTGAGAGATCCACCGTGTAATGCAGCTCTGGTTAGATTAACTCAATGTATTGACTCAAGTAAAGCTAAATTTAATGGCAGGGTTCGTGGGGTAAGACGGGGCAAGTTTACGGGGTCAGGGGAGGAATTAGGTTGATTCAAAGGTTGTGGAGGTAACTGACAAAGATTATAGGGCTTACCGGGTAAAAATCCCTTAATTAAATCTAATTAATTATTGTTGTGTTTTTACAACAAAATCAAGATATTGAAAGAAACACAAATCAATCTCAACCATTAGATTTGTGTTGTCCATTGATTGAGATCCATGGACTCCCAAAATATTATAAAAGAAGAGGAGACCCTACATCTTCATTTTACACAAACAATTGCAAGTGCTCTCTCGCACTCATTCTCTACACGTGCCCCCTTCTCTCCTCCAAGAGTGGTCGTCCCCCTCTTGCCCTAAAAAAGGTCGCCGTGGTCGACACGTCGCCGCTTCGACCGCTCGTGGATCTCCATCTCCTTCGGTGCACCTCGCTCGTGAAGAAGACGTCAGATCTCGTATGACGAGATGAGGAGATTCGCCGCTAGGATCTTCAACTCGGATTGCGAGAAGAATGTGTTTCATCAACGCGCTCGAAAGCGTCTCCTCTGTCGAATCGGACTTGAGACAAGAGGTCTCTTGCTTTAGAGACATGATCGCAACCACGCTTCAAGAGGTATTCCTACATCTTACTTGTGGTTAGATGAAACGATTCGAGAAGTATTCTTGGATCAAGTGATTTCATCGCTTTAAAAAATTTAAATTCCGGTGCATGAAGCAACAAATGCGACTAGTCGCTCCGATCGCATATGATGCAATCTCCACACTTTCGTGATGCGTTTAAGGATCTACCCATATCCTTCAAGTGGTATCAGAGCCTTAGTCGATGTTTTGGATATGATCAGAATGTTTTAGATGTGCGGGAATCATTGTTTTTGCATTGGATGCAAGATTCAAATCGGTTTTTTGCTTAATTCAAAACCTACTATTTGTGCATTATTTGGATGTGTTTTTTGTTATTAAAATGTATTTAAAATGTCTAAATATGCCCTAAAAACAGTAACCTAACATTGGTAGAAAAAGTGCATGAAAATGATTCGAAGATTTCCCGCCATAAAAGTTGTTTTCATGTATTCATGGATCTGTAAGAAAACTTATTTTACTTACTGTTTTCCCGTCATGAATAATAAAATAAACGCATGGATTAAGTAGAGAATCAAACCAGCAAACCGCTCGAATTTATTTCGAGCGATTTTAACTCTGTTAGCCATAGATATTCCATGTTTGTGGAGATGGGTCAGAAAATGATTAGATCATCAGACCACTTTACATAATGTGTTTATAATTCAATGGAAATCATGGAAATCATGAATTTGCCTTTATTGAATATGATGCCTAATAGTTATGAAAAATAATTGATTAATCATCATAGGCCATTGAATGAATGTTTCATGAAAACTCTAATTTATTCTACAATAGTTGTAGGACAATATCTACATGCAAAGAATTGTTACTTGAATAGGGTTGGGGTTTTTTAGCAAATCTCCTTATAATATTAATCAAAATGGTTTTAATAAATTTATATGGTATAACTTTGGTTGAAAGACCGAATATCATCACAAATACAAAATGATCAAATCAAATTATCTTGACATGAGGCGGATATGGTGTCTAGTCGAAGACCGTTGGGGTAGCAGGTTGCTCCTTGAGCGGTCTATCCCACATCCTATGCATACTGGCCAAGACAACGGGTTAGGAAAGGATAATTCTTGAAGAGATCATAATGTAGTTGTCTAATTATTAAATTTTGAATAGTACGTATTTTAAGATTAAACCATCCTTTCAAGTAAGAATCAAGATTGCTTGTTGGTTGACTAAATTGGATTAATAAATGATTTAATATAATTAAATCAATTATATCCAAATTAAAAACACTCTATTATGAATAGAGTAATATTTCCCTTGGAAGAATTAATTATGTGAATGTGATTCATGATAATTAATTAAAATTTGAACATGAAATGGGGGATCACATATGTGGCATCATGGTCTCCCGTAAAGTGAAAGGATTCGTCGCCATGGATTGTATGTAGAGGATGCCTGTCCAAAGTGGCAGCTCCTACATACAAGCACACAAAGATCGGACTTTTCGCTTCTCGAAAGAGTAAGGTCGCATGCGTAGTAACCCCAATGTCAATTCCTCATATTATTGGGGCGATATTGGATTGAACATATCGAGTTTTATTCATATTGACAGATGGTTCAATTAACGACGGGTCAGCATCAAGGTTCAGGAAAGCGGTATGCGTATGCGTTCAAAGAGGTCACTAAATAGCACTTAAGTGGTATGCGGGGGCATATGCGGGGAATAAGCGGTTATGCGCGGTTTCCTAATTGTTTATTTAAAAATAAATAAATTTATACAAAAGCGACTACAACAAAACTAAATTTATGTATAATTGTGGTCCAACGGAAGATCTAAGAAAAATAACTTTCATATAGAGTTCAATACAATCTCTATCAATCAAATATCAATACTTCGATAGAACGGTTAGCACACAAAATAATTGACAACAATCAACAAAATAGAAAAGTAAGTCCACAAAATGCCTCTATTGTTGAATACAATGTCATTTATCTCTATCGTTATATTTATAACTAATCCTCTATCAAAAGTACCAAACTTTACATATAATATATTGCATCATAATAACTATTAGTTGACTAGATTAGTTTGCCAAATTATTAGTATATTATTCTTTTTCTTCCTTGTGTGTTTACTCCAATCTCGTTGTACAACTACTTTGACGACGGATTTAAAAGGCCATGGAATGCTTGGTTGGCATACATGCAAAAGCAAGGAAAACATGGCATAAATAACACAATAAAATGTGGTACAAATAAAATAAATAAATAAATAAATAATAAAAAAATGTGTATGCGGTCGCACAGACCGCATATGCGACCCGTATAAGCGCACAGGGCACATAATGGGGGGCTTCATGAAAGCGGTGCGCTGAGGGCACCGTATACGCATATGCGGCCGCACGGGCCGCTTTCGTGAACACTGGCCAGCATCGCCTTAGGGGTGGTGGGTCTGGATGTTAAAGATCGCATTAGGAATGCAAGTTGGACTTGCAAGGCAGAATGTGTTCACGCTTTTTTTACCCAAGTTACAGTTCCTCATATTATTGGGATGTAATAAAGGTAGAAAAGGAAATCTCAGTTCTTGCTAGAGATATAGCGGTAAGTATATCTCTTGCTTTGAAAGTGATTAATGGGATGAACATTCAAAGTTGAAAAGACAAGATTAATTTAATTAAAATTCCTTAATCAAAGAATTTAATGTTGAATATATATATTTATATTTATATCTTCTAATATAATGCATTCTTTATTTCAGACAATGAAGTCCATGAACCCACTCACCAGGTTTCTAGAGGTCAACCAGTTGAACGGACCAAATTCTTTGGATTGGATCCGTAATTTGGATCTTATCCTTTCTGCGAACCGCATATCTTACGTGTCCTCCAAGGACAAGCTTGCAAACCATAAAACACCGGAAGAAATCAAATACAATGAAAAATATGATGAAGATAATACATTGACCAGGTGTTATATTCTGAGATCTCTCTCCAATGTGCTTCAGAAGCAACATGTGAAGATGGAGAATTGTCAGGATATAATGTTGAATCTCCAGGAGATGTTCGGTGATGTCAACCACACTCAACATTATAACGCTATGAAAGAGCTTATTCGCTTCAAAATACAGGAAGGGACTTCAGTTAGAAAACACGTACGCAAAATGTTTGGGTACCTCTCGGAACTGGAAACTCTCAGGGCTGACATGGATACAGATATGCAGTCCGACTTCATTCTTTCGTCGCTCCCTAAGTCTTTCAATAATTTTGTGGCATCATACCAATGAACAAGATGAACTTATTTAACGATGAGTTGATGGCTTTATTAAAGTCTGCAGAAGATGTAATGAAGAAAGATAATCCTCCTGGCAGTGCAATGGTTGCAGGTCAAAGGGAAACGCGATCGGAAGCATGGATCTCAGAAGGGCCCGGCCCAGAAGAGAAAGAAGAAGAGTCAAGGTGTTGCCTCATCTTCTAATGCTTCCACATTGGTGGCATCAAACAATACCGATGTGTGTCATCACTGCAAGAAGCTCGGGTACTGGAAGCGTAATTGCCCAGATTACCTAAAATCTGCTGATAAAGGTAAAGCCCCAGCAGGTATGAGTTCTACTTTCATCATTGAAACCAATTTTCTCGTAGGATGAGAAGGCAGTTGGGTCATCGATTCCGGTGCTTCTGTTCATTTATACAATTTGTTGTATCTATTTCAAGAAACTAAGAGTCTTAACAAAGGGGGAGATAGTCATCTAGATGAGATCTGATGCAACTGTTGCAGCATTCGCCGTCGGGACCTGCAGACTATCATTATCTAGTGGAAAAGTCCTAGTACTTAAAAAATGTCTTTATGTTCCAGACGTCAGAAGGAACTTAACATCTTTATCTAAATTAGTTAGAAGTGGATATTTATTCTATAATAAACTTGTCATAAGTCGTTATGAATTGTGCAGTGATGAAAATGTCATGAATATTAGTACCACTAATAAAAATCCTAAAAGAATCATGAGGGATGGAGATTATTCTAACATAATTTGGCATCAAAGGCTTGGTCATTTATCTGTTGATAGGATCAATAGATTGATAAAGGATGGACTCTTCAATTTTCTATAGGTCCAATCTTTGCCTACCTGTGAAAATTGTATTCGAGGTAAATGATTAGGATGCCTTTTCGTAACAAGGTTATAAGATGTGAATGTATTCTTGACCTAATACATACTGATGTATGTGGTTCCTTCAGTACTGCGCCTCGAAATGGATATCGAAAGTATTTGACGTTTATTGATGACCATGAGCGATACCGATTTATCTTCCTATTATGTCATAAATCTGAAACCTTTGAAAAGTTCGAAGAGTTCGTGGCTTTGGTTGAGAACTAAACTGATGGTAAGACAAAACGGATTCAATCTGACTGAAGTGGCGAATAACTCCCATATGAATTCAAGGCATACCTTAAAGAAAAAGGAATTGTCTCCAATCTCACTCCTCCTGAAAATCCCTAACTTAATGGTGTTGATAAGAAACGCGGACCATCATAGACATAGTCCGTTCAATGATGAGTAAAGAAAATTTATCACTTAATTTCTGGTGATGTGCAGTAGAGACTGCGATATATATCCTGAATAAGATTTCTAGCAAGTCCGTAACAAAAACTCCTCATGAGCTTTGGTATGGGACCAAACCGAGTGTTAGACACTTGAGGATTTAGGGTTGCTCGGTACATGCGAAGAACGTGGATGTAGGTAAGCTAGAATCTCGCACTCATGAGTCTTACTTCATTGGGTATGTTAAGGATGGAATTGGATACCAGCTTTATGACCCTGAGAATCAGAAGTTATTCGTCTCTAGAGATGTAAATTTTCTAGAGAATGACTTCCTTAAGAGTCAAGACAAAAATGAAGTAAAGGAACTCATTGAGTCCCTTGAGGATACTGAGTTTCCTGAACCAGAAACTGAAGAAGTAAATAAAGATGTAACACCCGTACCTCTTCGAAGGAGTTTGAGGGTGGTTGCACCACCTGAAAGGTACGGATTCCATGTGTCAAGAGAAACTGACAATGATACATGTTCATTTGATGAAGCATTCATGTATTATGACATGGATAAATGAATGCTAGCAATGATTTCTGAAATAGAATCCATGCATAAAAATGGTGTATGGACCCTAGAGGATCCACCTAAAGGGGTAAAACCCATTGGGTGTAAATGGGTCTTCAAGTGAAAAAGGGGATCTTATGGGAAGGTAGCGATCTTCAAGGCACAACTCGTAGCCAAGGACTACACAGAGAGAAGGCATTGACTACGATGAGACATTCTCTCATGTGGTTATGCTTAATTCCATCAGGGCACTGCTAGCTATAGATGCATATCTTAACTACGACATCTGGCAGATGGACGTTAAGACGGTTTCCTTCAATGAATACCTCGAGTAAGATATCTATATGGAGCAGTCCCAGGGCTTCATAACCGAGGAAGGCAAAGTGTGCAAGTTAAAGAAATATATCTATGGGCTCAAACAAGATTCTCGTAGTTGGAACAGCAGATTTGACGAAACCATAAAGAGTTATGATTTTGAGCAAAATCCTGATGAATCGTGTGTGTACAAGAAACTTAGTGGGAGCATCATTATGTTCATCGTGCTTTATATAGATGGCATCCTTATTATTAGGAATGATATAGGGATTATAAGCAGTGTAAAGATTTGATTATCCCATACCTTCGAGATGAAAGATCTTGGAGAAGCCTCTTACATCTTGGATCTGAAACTGTTCAGAACCCGAGAAAAGAGGATATTGGGATTGTCACAACATGGGAACATTGAGAAGATCTAGGAGCCGTTCCATGTGGAGAACTTCAAGAAATGTTTCCTTCCCTTAAGACATGGTATCCACATATCTAAAGGGATGGCTCCTCAAAGTGTTGAGGAAAAAACAGCCATGGTTGGATGTCCCTATGCATCAGTTGTAGGAAGCTTAATGTACGCCACGATGTGCACAAGGCCAGATATCTGTCATTCAATGGGAGTGGTACCGTAAGACAATACTAATCCTGCTATGGAGAGCAACACTGAAATGCAGTGAAGAACATCTTCAAGTATCTGAGACGGATGCAAGGATACATCTTGGTCTGTGGAGATGGTGATCTCCAAGTCTTAGAATACACCGATTCTGACTTCTAGTCTGATATTGATGATCAAAAGTCGAGATCAGGATTTGTGTTCCTGCTGAATGGTGGCGATGTGAGCTGGAGAAGCAAGAAGCAGGATACTACGGATGATTCAACAAAAGAAACCGAATACATTGCCGCATCGAATGCTGCGAAGGATGTGGTGTGGTTACGCAAGTTCATTCTAGAGCTTGGCGTAGTTTCCTCTGATACTTACATCCCGCTACTCTACGATAACACAGGAGCCATAGCTCAGGCGAAAAAACGCAGATGGCATCCAAAGAGCAAGCACGTGGAAAGGAAATATCACATCATTCGGGAGATACAAAAGCGTCGTGGCATCGTCATCACCAAGGTGGCCTCTGCCGACAACGATCCGCTTACCAAACCTATAACACAAGGTTTTCGACCAGCATGTAATGAGTATGGGTTAAAGGATTGTACATGAATGGTTCTGGGGGCTAATGGGAGATAGTTAGCCACGTGAGCCCGAGGCGAACCATTCCAACAATAAATGTTATTGTAATGTTTAATATATCAATAAAAGTTATAAATTTATTCCACTTCCTGTCGGAGATTAAATGAATGAATGCACAATGAGGTCCCTTAGTAAAATTAGGTTTATGCACTATGGCTATCTTAATGATCATATAATTGTTAATTCAACTGTTGAATCATAAAGGCTGGTGCTTGGATGAATACCTAAAGAGTTACATTGAGGATTCATCGAGCACCGTCAAATGATTATTAAGAGATGATCTCCCGTCTAGGAAGGAGATGGCAATCCTTCTCTATTGTCTGATATCAACCGACCTCTTGATGCCAGTCCTCTACATAGGAATAGAGATCCGGAGGTGCCAGATTAGTTAGGTCAAAGAGTTGACTTAACGATATCGAGATAACCAAGTCTTATATCGTATACTATCACGATATAGGCATACATCCTCTGACAGGAGACAAATGTATTGCTATATGTCTAAGTATGCACATTTGGCAGACCGATAGGTTGATCACCTAATCAAGGTCTATACCAAGGCCTTAAATGTCAGTTTCGGTCACCATTTCGGTATCAACCAAAACAGAATTTCGATGGAATTTCGGTGGAATTTCGATCGAAATTTCGGTCATTTCGGTCATTTTTTGTACTAGGACCCCCATATTTCGGTCATTTCGGTTGAATTTCGATTTCGACTGGATATCGATATTCGACAGAAATTCGACCGAATTTCGCTGAAATTTGAGGCCATGGTCTATACACCGACGAGCTGGTGTGCATACAAGGGTATATGAGTAATACAATCTCTCAAACAGATTCACTTGTGAATCGGAAGACGTAAGCCCGCTCATTAGGTATTGGGATCGAATAAATTCCACGCATAATCGTCTTGCTTTGGAAGCATGACAAGAATTTGTAGGTATGATATATGGTTTTGGAAAACATCTGATCGATACCAACTCCCTATGACCGAATGAGAAACTTAATGATAAAACCCTAAAGATGACAATGTAAATTGATTTATGACTTGGGGTTTATTCTAGGTCTTCCAGTATGCAGGATGTACATGTATTAGGAATACCTGATGGTGATGTGATCATAAACAATTGTATAAACATGACCGCTTCCATTCCGAGAAAGTGATGAAATAGGATTGGATTTTAGTGACTCCTCTAAGTAGAGAAGTAATCTAATCTAGGTCCAAATGTTAGACAGTGATTTGAATGTGATTCAGATGCAATGAGAAGATTAGATCTGTTGGAAAATAGTCTTCGTTATTGATTCAGAAAACCCTAGGCTCTCTTATATAGGAAGAGACCTAAAGGGTAAATTACAGAGAGGTCTATATAAGATAAAGAAACAACGATAAACTACATAAAGAGATAATGAAACTACGAACTATCTCTACACTCCCCCTCAAGGTGGAGCATAGATATCTATCATGCTCAGCTTGGATGAACATCTCTGAAACGGTCCTCTGAGCAGTGGCTTGGTGAATATGTCTGTCGTCTGATCTCCCGATCTCACATGTGCAGTAGATATCAATTCTCTCTGGATCAAGTCCCTCGTGTAATGGCAGTCAACTTCAATATGCTTGGTCCTTTCATGGAAAGCTGGATTGTTGGCAATAAACAATGCTGCCTGATTGTCACACTGAAGCTTCATAGGCAGTGGCACAGCTACATGTAGATCTTCTAGTACAGAACGAACCCACATCATTTCCGTGCTGGCTTGAGCCATGGCCCTATATTCGGATTCGGCACTGGACCTTGCCACAACAGTTTGTTTCTTGATTTTCCAAGAAACCAAAGAGCCTCCAACAAACACTGCAAACCCTGAGGTTGATTTTCGGTCCTTAGGGCATCCTACATAATCTGCATCTGCACATGCTGAGACAGATAAGTCTGTGCTCTTCCTGAATAGCAGCCCTGACCCTGGAGAAGACTTCAGATATCTCAGTATCATGTGTATAGCATCCATGTGAACCTGTCTTGGCTGCTCCATAAATTGACTCACCCTGCTAACTGCAAATGCAATGTATGGACGAGTAATGGTAATGTAGAGGAGTTTTCCCATCATTTCTCTATATCTCCTCTTGTCCACTTCATCTGTATCACCATCGTACAGCTTCATGCTGGGGTCCATGGGAATACTTGATGGTTTGTACCCATCCATGCCAGTCTCCATCAGGAAGTCTGTAATATACTTCCGTTGTGTCATCACCAAACCTTGTGCATTCCTTGCAAATTCCAACCCCAGAAAATATCTTAGGGTTCCAAGATCCTTTGTAACAAACTGACTGCCTAGGAATGCCTTCGCCTTCTTTATGCCCTGAACATCGTCTCCTGTAACAAGAATATCATCCACATAGACCATAATGACAACAGTACCTGCTGATGACTTCTGGACAAACAATGAATGATCGGCATTTGACCTCTTGAATCCATGTTGCTCAATCAGGTTAGACAACTTCTGGAACCATGCTCTAGGACTCTGTTTGAGACCATATATCGCCTTGTGAAGTCTACAGACCATGTGCTTCTCCCCCTCAGCAGTAAACCCAGGTGGTTGCTGCATGTAGACTTCCTCTTGTAGGTCACCGTACAGAAAGGCATTCTTCACATCCAGTTGAGATATGCTCCAATCATGTACCACAGCAACAGATAATAGAATACGAAGTGTAGAGTGTCTCACCACTGGAGAGAAAGTATCCATGTAATCCACACCGTAGGTTTGTGTAAACCCACGGGCAACCAAGCGTGCTTTGTATCTATCCAACGTGCCATCTGCATGATATTTGACCGTGAAGACCCATTTACAGGTCACAATGGATGCATCAGAAGGTGCAGGGACCAAAGACCAAGTGCCACGAGACTGTAGGGCCCTCATTTCGTCCTCCATTGCTAATCTCCAGCATTCATTCTGTAAGGCTTCCTGGTATGTCCGTGGTATATCCACGGAAGACAAGGCTGTGGCAAATCTCTGAAAATCCCCAGTGAGACGGTGAAAAGAAACCTGTGACGCGAATGGATACGAGGCACATTGCCTCTTCTGCTTCCGAATAGCAATCGGAACATCAAGATCATCATCTACTGTACTGGATGGGCTAGTGTCTGCCTGTACTGAAGGATCCTGCACATGTACCAAATCTGACCCGTCGGTAGTAATGCCATCTGAACATACCTGAGGCGTGATGATCGGCTGCTGCGTAGTCTGAGCAGGACCTGACCGGCGTGTATAGAACATAGGTAATGGTGATATGACAGGCCGTGGAATGGGTGGAGGTGGAGGAGGTGGTGGAGGTGGTGGAGGTGGTGCTGGCATGGAGTTTGACCCAGGGGACGACTTGGGTGCTGACGTGGACTCAGGTGTACTCAATGTAGGTGGTGGAGGAACATAGATATCATCAGTGGTAGTGGATGGTACCATTCTGTCACCTGCAGGAGAGAAATACATGACAGACTCAAAGAAAGTGACATCAGCACTCACGAAGTACCTCTTAGTTGCAGGATCATAACACCGGTAGCCCTTCTGAGTTCTGGAATAACCAACAAAGACGCACTTAACTGCTCTAGGAGAGAGTTTGTAAAGTCCGGGAGATAGACGATGCACGAAAGCCACAGTACCAAAGACACGTGGAGTCAGTGAAAATAACTCCTTATCTGGAAAAATAATGGACATAGGTATCTTTTCACCAAGGACTGAGGATGGCATTCGGTTGACCAGATAACAAGCAGTAAGAACAGCATCGCCCCACAAAGAAATAGGGGCACAACTCTGAATCAACAGTGTACGAGTAATATCTAAGAGATGGCGATGCTTTCTTTCCGCGACACCATTTTGTTGTGAGGTATATGCACAAGTGGTTTGATGAATAATACCCTTTGATGAAAGAAATTGTGAAAGTGAGCGTGTACAAAATTCAAGGGCATTATCTGTCCGAACATATTTGACATTTGCAGAAAAGACATTGAGTACTTCATTAATCAAGTTCTTGATCACATTTCCTGCTTCGGATTTATTTTTCAAAAGAAAGACCCATGACACACGAGAGAAATCATCCACTACCACAAGATAAAACATGTGCCCCTGATGATCGGGAACACGACTCGGACCCCATATATCTATATGTAACAACTCAAAAGGGGAGCTACTGCTCCGACTGAGACGACGTGGGAAGCTCGACCTGTGATGCTTTCCCAACTGACACGCTTCACATCGAAAGGAAGAACCAGGAGAGATCTGAGGCAGAAGATAGCGCATTTTCTGAAGTGGAAGGTGACCAAATCGGAGGTGCCAAATATACGGAGAGACTGGTCCAGCAGAATGAGAGGAGACGCCAGCATAGGAATCCCGAACCAGTCTCAGAGCCACAGCCAATCACCTTGCCTGTGAGTATGTCATGAAAAATGAGTGAAGACGGGTCAAATATAGCACGACAATTCAAATCCTTTGTAATCTAACTAATAGATAGCAAATTCATTGAGAACTCAGGAGCATGCAGAACGTTCTGTAATTGCAAAGTGGAGGATAGGAAAACTTCCCCCTGTCCAACAAGGGGCGAATGGGTACCATCTGCTATCTGCACTGAACGACCGTGAGGAATGTCCCTGTAGGCCTGTAGTACCTCTATCACGGCAGAGATGATGTGTGGCTCCGGAATCAATAATCCAGTCAGATATATCATGAGGTGCAGTAGATCTACCTGAGGAGCTTGCGGCTGCGGATGAACTGGCAGAGGCAGTGGCAGCAATATCTGAGGAGCCACCAGACGAATCACCAGAAGCATGTGTCATAATATCTCGGAGACGGGCCACAAGTTCATCAAATCGACTATCTGCAGTAGAAGTCAGTGGAGACTGGGAGTGATTTGTAACATGTGCCGATGCTGGAAATCCATGCTTCGAATAGCATGTCTCCTCCGAGTGTCCTGTGCGGTGACAATAGGAGCATGTCAGACTGAAGCGACCACCCCTTCCCTGGGGTCCACGGCCACGTCCACGAACACGGCCAGATGGTGGTCCACCTCTCCCACGCGAGGCTGCCATCGCTGAAGGGGGTGGAGTAGAAGAGCTGGAGGAGACTGGAATGCGACTAAGACGTCTGTAAACATCTTCAACTGGAGGAATAACTGCATCAGCGAGAATCTGAGATCGAGCTGCATCATACTCAGGGTCAAGAGCCGCAAGTAGAACACCAACCATGGTGGCGTTTCGAAACGCCTTCTGCTGCTCAGGAGTTGTAGTGAGAGGAATGGTACTGTATAACTTCTCAAACATCCCTCTTAGGGATGTGTAAAGAGAATGGAGAGTTCTGCCGTTCTGCTTCATTGTGAAGATGTCGTGTTGAAGCTGTAACATTTTCGTCTCATTTCGCACCTGCGAATATGTGGCGGCAAGAATGTCCCACATTGCCTTAGCAGTGGGCTGATGGAGGACGTCGTTAGCAATCTCCATCGTCAAGGTACCGGACAACCAGACCTTCGCATAGGAATCATCAACCTCCCATGAGGCATAGATCCCAGTCTTCTCTGCGGGCTCATCCTCGGTAAGAATGTGCTTCTTACCATTCGACTTCATGAGGCTCATGAACTGCATAGCCCAGAGCTCATAGTTAGACCCGTCCATCTTGACTATTGGCGCAGGACCTTTGAATGCGCCGGTGGAGGGCATATCAACTTTTGATTCTAACATACTGCCGCTTGGAGAAGAACTAGGATATGTAGACGTGATGCTGAATGTCTACAACAACTGCATCGGATTTGAGTGCGTATGTAGACGTTACGCACTCAAACCCATAGAACGGACGAGGAAGGAACTAGGGCACGCCTCACACGAGGCTCACAGCCCTTTCAGCGGCTGGAAGCCGCTTAGGAGCCTTGCGCCGGTGGGCTGGAGGCGCTGGGGGGGGGGGGGGGGGGGGGCTGCTGGGACCTCCGCGGCGGTGATGGGCTGGCACCTTGACGACGTGGGACCTCCGGCGCCGGTGGAGGGCTGCTGGGACCTCCGGCTGTTGGGAGAGGGGGCTGCGGCGTGAGATGAGAGGCGGAAGGCGGTGGTGATGCCGAGGAGAGGAAGTCGACGGCGGTGATGCCGAGAAGAGGGAGGCGGGTGGGGAAGAGAGGGGGGGGCGACGGCGGGTGGGGAACCCTAGGGTGGCTCTGATACCATGTTGGAAAATAGTCTTCGTTATTGATTCAGAAAACCCTAGGCTCTCTTATATAGGAAGAGACCTAAAGGGTAAATTACAAAGAGGTATATATAAGATAAAGAAATAACGATAAACTACATAAAGAGATAATGAAACTACGAACTATCTCTACAAGATTTATGGCCTTAATTTAATCAAGCATCTATGAGAGGTCCTCAATATCCAAGTCACTATACATGAAACGTACAATCGCCTTTGTCCTTATCTCCAAATATTCGCGGAGGAAGCGCATTATTATTAAAAGAGCTCAAGAATAATTCCATTAATAAATATGTATCCAAGCATTGAGTATAGATAATAAAATGTGATATAATTATCATCAATAATGTAAATTTGATTCATATTATTTGATGCATGAGAATGATGATCTGAGATAATTAAATATGAATTAATTGTCATGGATATGAATAACGTGGATAGTACTATCCATATTGATCATATATATTAAAAATGTGATTTATAATATATTAGAGAGAACTATTTGTAAATAACAATGAAAATTAAATGTTGGTGTGAATTGGATTCACATTGGACAATCAATTGAAAATGTAATTTATATTTTATTTTGGGTGTGAATGTGATTCACAATTTTTCCATGACATGATTGCAATATTCACAAAAAAATTATGAATTATTTTTGTGAATTATTTACAACAAATGTTGTTGTAAATATTGGAGAAAATTAAAGATTAATGTAATCTCATATAAAAGGAGGATGGAGCCACCTTCCTTATACAGATGGTGAACGGCCACCAAGTCCTATGGAATTGGCGGTCGTCCCCCCTCTCAAGGAAGGACGCTTGCCTCCTTCCTATTTCTCCAAGGTGGATTGATTTAATTCAAATTAAGTTATACTGATTATTCTTCAATATATATTTAATCAAATTAAATTTTATTGTTATGTTTTTATAACAAAATCATAGTCATTGAAAGAAACACAAATCAATCTCAGCCATTGGATTTGTATTTTCCAAGGATTGAGATTCATGAACTCCCAAAATACTATAAAAGAAGAGGCAACCCTAGCTCTTCATTTTACACAAACATTGCAAGTGCTCTCTTTCTCTCATTCTCTACATGTGCCCCCATCTCTCCTCCAAGACTGGTCGTCCACCTCTTGCCCTAGAGAAGACCGTCGTCGTCTCCATGCTGTCGTGTGCTGCTTCGACTGCTCGTGGATCTCCGTCTCCTTCGGTGTGCCTCGCTCGTAAAGAAGACGTCGGATCTCATGTGACGAGATCTGGAGATTCGCCGCTAGGATCTTCAAGTCGAATTGCGACGAGCACACGTTTCATCAATGTGCTCGCAAGCGTCTCCTCCATCGAATCGGACTTGGGACAGGAGGTCACTTACTTTAGAGACACGAGCGCAACCATGCTTCAAGAGGTATTCCTACATCTTACTTGTGGTTAGATGAAACGATCCAAGAAGTATTTTTGGATCATGTGATTTCATCGCTTTAAAAATTTTTAAATTCCGCTGCATCGAGCAACTAGTGCGACTAGTCGCTCCGATCGCATATGATGCAATCTCCATGCTTTTGTAATTCGCTTAAGGATCTATTGATATCCTTCAAGTGGTATCAGAGCCTTGGTCGAGGTTTTGCATATGATCCGAAACCCTAGGAGATCGAGGTTCATGTCGTAGATGCGCGAGAATCATTGTTTTTGCATTGGATGCAAGATTCGAATAGATTTTTCAGTTAACTAAAAAACTATTGTTTGTGCACTGTTTGGACGTGTTTTTTAGTTATTAAAATGTATCTAGAATGTCTGAATATGTCCCAAAAACAGTGACCTAATGTTGGTACAAAAGTGAATGAAAATAATACAAAGAGTTCCCGCCATAAAAGTTGTTTTACATGTATTCACGTATTTGTGAGAAAATGTATTTTACTTACTGTTTTCCGTCATGAAATATAAAATAAACACTTGAATTAAATAGAGAATCAATCAGCAAACTGCTCAAATTTATTTCGCGTGATTAAATGAATGAATGCACTATGAGGTCCCTTAGTACAATTAGGGTTATGTACCAAGGCCATCTTAATGATCATATAGTTGTTGATTAATTGGTGAATCATAGAGGTCGGTATTAGGATGAATATCTTAATAGTTAGATTGAGGACTCATCAAGCACTGTCAAATGATTATTAAGAGATGATCTCCAGCCTGAGAAGGAGATAGCAGTCCTTCTATATTGGTCGATATCTGACCGACCTCTTGAAGCACGTCCTCTGCATAGGAATAGAGATTCGGAGTTGTCAGATTAGTTAGATCAAAAAGTTGACTAAACGAGATCGAGATAACCAAGTCCTATGTTGTATACTGTCACGATATAGATGTGCATCCTCTGACCGGAGACAAAGGTATTGCTATATGTTTAGGTAAGTACATTTGGCAGACCAATAGGCTGATGGCCTAATCAAGGTCTATACACCGGCGAGCTGGTATGCATACAAGGGCATATGAGTAATACGATCTCTCAAAGGGATCATACAGATTCACTTGTGAATCGGAAGATATGAGCTCACTCATGAGGTATTGGGATTGATCAAATTCTATGCATGGTCGTCTTGCTTTGGAAGCATGACAAGAATTTGCAGGTATGATATATGTTTTGGAAAGCATATGATCGATACTAACTCCCAATGACCGAATGAGAAACTTAATGATAAAAACCTAAAGATGACAGTGTAAATTGATCAATATCTTCAGATTTATGGTAGGTCTTCCAATATGCAGGATGTACAGGTATTAGGAATACCTGAGGGTGATGTGATCATAAACGATTGTATAGCCATGACGCTTCCATTTGTAGGAGTGATGAAACAGGTCTGGATTTTAGTTACTCCTCTTAGTAGAGAAATAATCTAATTTTGGTCCAAATGTTGGATAGTGATCTGAATGTGATTCAGATGCAATGAGAAGATTAGATCTACGGCCTTGATTTAATCAAGCATCTATGAAAGATCCATGAGATCTGGATTTGAAATGTGATCTCAATATCCAAGTTACTATACGTGGAACTTGCAATCGCCATGTCATTTTCTCCAAGTATTCGTGGAGAAAGTGCATTACTCTTAAAAGAGCTCAAGAATAATTCCATTGATAAATGTGTATCCAAGCATTGAGATATAGATAATTAAATGTGATTTAATTATCATAAATAATGTGATTTTGATTCATATTATTTGTTGCATGAGAATGATGATCATAAATAATTAAATATGATTTAATTATCAAGAATATGAATAATGTTTATGGTATTATCCATATTAATCATATATATATTATAAATGTGATTTATAATATATTAGAAAGAAGTATTTATAAATAACATTTACAACTTAAAAGTTTATGTGAATTGGATTCACATTGGACATTCAATTGAAAATGCAATTTACATTTTATTTTGGGTGTGAATGTGATTCACAATTTTTCCATGACGCAATTGCTTCACAAAATAATTATGAATTATTTTTGTGAAATTATTTACAGCAAATGTTGTTGTAAATATTGGAGAAAAATAAGGATTAATATAATCTCATATAAAAGGAGGATGGAGCCATCTTCCTTATGGAGAGAGTGGACGGCCACCAATATTTAGAATTGGTGGTCGTCCCCCCTCTTATAAAAGGAGGCTTTCCTCCTTCCTATTTCTCCAAGGTGGATTGATTTGATCGAAATTAATTTATATTGATTATTATTCAATATATATTTAATTAAATTAAATTAATTGTTGTTGTGTTTTTACAAAAATGGTCATTGAAAGAAACATAAATCAATCTCAACCATTTGATTTGTGTTGTGCATGGATTGAGATCCATGGACTCGCAAAATATTATAAAAGAAGTGGCAATCCTACCTCTTCATTACACAAACAATTGCAAGTGCTCTCTCTCTCATTCTATACGCATGCCCCCTTCTCTCCTCCAAGAGTGGTCGTCCACCTCTTGCCCTAGAGAAGAACGCTGTCGTCGCCATGCCATTGTGTCACCGCTTCGACCGCTCGTAAATCCCTGTCTCCTTCGGTATGCCTCGCTCGTGAAGAAGACGTCGGATCTCGTGTGACGAGATCAGGAGATTTGCCGCTTGGATCTTCAACTCAGATGGCGAGGAATACGTGTTTTATAAACGCACTCACAAGCGTCTCCTCCGTCAGATCGGACTTGAGACAGGAGTTTTCTTGCTCTAAAGACACGATCGCAACCACGCTTCAAGAGGTATTCTTACATCTTACTTGTGGTTAGATGAAACGATCCGAGAAGTGTTCTTGGATCATATGGTTTCATCGCTTTAAAATTTTTAAATTCCGCTGCATCGAGCAACTAGTGCGACTAGTCGCTCCGATCGCATATGAAGCTATCTCCACGCTTCCGTGATGCACTTAAGGATCTACCCATATCCCTCACTCCCCCCCACCCCTCCTCCCCTAGTTGGATCATCGTTGGACCATCATTGAAGTCAACAAAATTTGTCCAGTCAATAATCTGAAGTTGTCATCGTGTAAATGAACTCGATGTCATCTCCGTGCATATGTTTATTTAGTAGTGTGAGTCCCTAGAATCTTCCAAATGCACAGGAGATCTTGACAGAACATCCTCATACAGAGTGAAGTTCCCTTCCTTGCTACACATGATTTTAGGATGCTTTTTGCTTGAACTAGCCCGAGAGTCCCAAGTGTTTCTTGTGGCATGTTCTCTATGTCTTTCATGTCAGATTATACCTCCTACATTTGTGAATGTTGCACGTAAATACAAGTGGACATCCGTTAGAAAGTGTGTTAAGGGTGGGGGTGCATTAAGGGAAAGGAGGACAACCTACTGAAAGCATGCTTAAATGGTGAAAAAGATGGAGTAAAATCGTGCCTACATTACGGGTGTACCAGTACGCCAGGCATGTGTACCACTGCATTGGCAACCTGGAGGACAGGCCTTTTGTGTATCAGTACACCAAGTAACATGCAACAGAAAATTGTCACCATTGCACCATTACACCAGACACGTGTAGTGGTACACTAGACCTGCGTACCTATACAGTGCATACCAAACACGTGTATATGTACACTAGACTTGTTCACTGGTACAACAGATCTGTGTACCAATTACACCGATGAGTACACGAGAGGAAATGACGGTTTTCAAAATCTCTTAACTTGGCTTTGATCGGATACTCTTCTAAAATGATCCAATGATAATGCACATACACTGATTGAAATGATTTAATTAATTATAAGGGTTTAGAATAGACTTATGATGATAAAACAAATAGATCAAATGCGAGTGGTACGAGATTGCGTAAGATGTATGAATACGTGAAACAAATCAAGTTTCTTAACAAATCGTTAGTGTGGTTTCGTGGTAGATTGTGGTCTCATGGATGCATCTTTTCTGTAGTGGGCCTTTGTCTTGCATGCGGATGCATTTTTCCACATTGTGTGCGTAGACAGATGTAGGCATCGAATGGATGGACATGCACTTCTGGGTTCCATATTACAAATATGAAGGTTGTGCCCCCAAACAAGAGACTGAGATAGAGTTGGTATCGTGCCCTGCGATCACTGGATAAGTTTGGTTGGTTGCTCGACGAAGTCAGTAGCGGCATAGTTGGTATTCTTAGATTTACATTTATATACGATGTCAATACTCGGAGTATTGCCGAATGTGGCCTCATAGGGTGGTAGTTCCAGATTATGGTCATGAAGAATGAGAATGATGAATTGGATTCATATATAAGGGAGAAGAATAGAGCTCTTCGAAGGATTTTATCTAAGTGTGATGTAAGAAATGGATGTATGAGTAAAGAGTCTGAATTTGTGCCTAACACCATTAAGGACATTTGCCGCTAGGTAGTGAACCGAGGGGCATATTACAAGGGCGTTCATAAATAAAAGAGAAATGATGGAAAATGCATTGGTCAAACGTGACGATGTGAGTTAAAGCAACCTTGCTTACGCACGTTTCATAATATATGTGAAGGGTATTAGCCCTTACGCATCACGGAAGCATGTAAATCGCATCATATGCGATCTAGGTCAACTAGTCATACTAGTTGACATGGCAGCGGAAAAACAAAAAATTGTTTAAGATAAAATCACATGGCATGGGAATCTTTCCAATACTGTTTCATCGAGACCACACGGATATTAAGGTTACATCTTGAAGTGTGGTTGTAATCCTTGATACTTATAATGTAATAAGCCTCTTGACTCAAGTGCGATCCGAGGAGAGTACACTTGCAGGCGTAATGATGAATCATGTGATTCCCGCAATCCTGAGTGATGATCCAAGCAAGCGATCTCCTGATTTCGTCTCACAAAATTACTTGTCTTCTTCATGAGTACGAAGCACAAAAGAGGACAGAGTTCCTGAAGCGATCAATCTGGTAGCACGTCGGCAGTACAATGATAATCGTGATCTCCACCAACCTTAGAGAGGGGGACAGTCTGGGGATGTAGAGAGGCAGAGATTGGACGTGTATAGGGATAGAGAGAGAGTTTCGCCTATGCAACCATTGCATATGAATTGTCCGTATTGTCTCTTGGAGATCTAGGGGTAGCCCTCCTTTTATAGGCTTTTGGAAGTACATGTATCCCAATCCATGTGTTCTTAAGATCAACGGTTTAGATTCATTTGTGTTTCTCAAAAAACACAAATAAATATTAAAAAATAATTTTCAACAACCATATCCAAAATTATCTCTTTCAGTTAACACAAACATCAATTAATTAACAAATAATTTAAAAATAAAGAAATGTTCCACATTCTAAAAATATGATGGGTGTCTACCATGATGACACCTCACCATGGACATCTACCCTTGAGAAGGGAATGAGTCAACTTTATTTTTTATTTATTTTTTATTAATTTGAATATTTGAATTACTTACATTTATCACCAAATAACCATATTTGTGAAAATTACAACAAAGCCATTGACAAATAAGAAGTAATTATTTCCATCCTATATTTAATGTAAATCATATTTACACTAAATTATGTAATGTGAATCTAATTCACATTAACATAAAAATTGTGAATCTCATTCACGGTTTTTACTCTCCAAGATATTGTGGATCATATCCGCATTATCCGTAATTATTGTGGATAGTGTTATCCACACTAATCATATCCATGATAATTAAATCCGATTTAATTATCCTAGATATCCCTATCCACATTTTAATTTTAATAACCAAATCCTATTTAATTATCCAATTACCAAATGCTTAGATAATGTTGTTCATGGAACAATTCTTGAACTCTTTCAAGATTTGTGTGCCTTCTCTTCAGATACTTAGAGATAAGGTCAGGGCGATTGTATATGCCATGTATAGTGACTTGGATAATGAAATACAATCTCATATCTCGATCTATAAGATCTCTTAGAGTAGTCTAATCTAGTCAGATAGGATATCTAATCTTCTCATTGTATCTGAATCATATTCAGATAACAATGTCCAACATTTGGACTAAGATTAGATAATTAATCTACTGAGTGGAGTCGCTAAAATACAAGCATGTTTCATCACTCCCTAAGAATGGAAGTGTCATGGTATATAATCGTTTATGATCACATCACACTCGAGTATTCCTAACACCCGTACATCCTGCATACTGGAAGACCTAGATTAAACCAGAAGTTCTAATCTTATTTGAATTGTCTCCTTCAGAGTTTTATCGTTAAGTTTCTCATTCGATCATTTGGGAGTTGGTATCGATCTTCCAAAAAGTTTCTCATTCGATCATATGGTGAGGTAGTTTTAATATCCGTCAATATCCGTATCCGCATCCGTATTCGTATTAAAAAACGGATAAGGATACGGTAATACCTATATCTGTATCTGTATTCGTCCGTTTGCATCCCTAATTCAGACGCATGCCCATTGGGTTATGTAATGCACCAGGGACTTTCCAACGATACATGATTGCAATATTTGCTGAGATGGTTAGCGATTTCTTGGAGGTCTTCATGGATGACTTCTCGGTCCACATCGACTCGTTTGATACTTGTTTATCTCATTTGGATCGAGTCCTCAAAAAGTGTAGTGAGGTAAATCTGGTACTCTCTTGGGAAAAGAGCCATTTTATGGTTCGAGAGGGCATTGTGTTGAGGCATGTCATCTCCAAGAGGGGAACGAAGGTTGATCATGCCAAGATGGATATGATCAAGAAACTTCAACCACCAACCAACATTAAACAAGTGCGGCCATTCCTTGGACATGTCGGATTTTATCGCAGATTCATAAAGGACTTTCTCAAAAATTGCCCGACCGCTCATAGAGCTCTTAGGAAAAGACATGGAGTTCATTGTAGATCACAGGTGTCTTGAGGCCTTTGAGCTCTTAAGGAGGAAAATCATGGATGCTCCTATCCTACAGACCCCAGATTGGTCTCTCCCTTTTGAGATCATGACAGATGCTTCGGACTTCGCCATTGGGGCTGTGTTAGGACAAAGGAGAGAAGGGATTCCTTATGATGTCCACTACGCAAGCAAAGTACTCGATCAGGCTCAACGGAATTATACCGTCACAGAGAAGGAAATGCTTGTTGTGGTGTTCGCCTTAGACAAATTCAGGTCATATCTTCTGGGGTCTAAGGTCACCGTGTTCATTGATCACACAGCCATAAAGTACCTCATAGAAAAGAAGGATGTGAAGGTGTGCCTTCTTAGGTGGATCCTATTATTCCAAGAGTTTGATTTGTAGATCAAGGATAAGCCAGAAGAAAAGAATATGGTGGTTGATCATCTCTCCCGCATAGTCACCTAGTTCCTCTGAGACTGACGCCATCAAGGACTCCTTTCCTGACGAGGCGATCTGTTCAGTCGACTCTCTTCCATGGTATGCCAACATGGTGAATTTCTTAGTATCCAGGACGGTTCCCCATGATTGGCCCAAGAGCAGCATTTACCGATTAAGTCAAAATCTAGGAAATACCATTGGGAGGATTCGTTCCTTTTTTTCGAAGGTCCGGATTGTGTATGGCGGAGGTGTATTTCTCAGGAGGAATACATGAGTGTCCTCACCTACTGTCATTCCTTTGAGGCAGGAGGACATCACTCCGGGAAGAGGACCGCCTGGAAAGTGCTTCAATGTGGCTTATATTGGCTGATCATGTTCCGAGATGCATATGCATTTGTTAGGTCATGCACAGTATGTCAGAGATTGGGAGGGAATATCAGTCCCAAAGATGAAATGCCCATGCAACCGGTCATTATGGTTGATGTTTTTGATGCATCGGGCATAGATTTCATGGGGCTCATTCCCTAACAACAATGGCTATGAGCACATTCTATTGGGGGTTGATTATCTCTCTAGGTGGATGGAAGCTATCCCTACCTGAGTCGCATATAGTAAAACTGTATGCAAGTTCGTGAAAGATCACATCATTTCACGGTTCGGGGTTCCCAAAGTAATCATCTCTGATGGGGGTAGCCACTTTGTTAACAGGGAAATGAGAAAGTTAACAAAAGACTACGACATCAAACACCGTGTCGCTAGTCCATACCATCCACAATCAAATGGCATGGTTGAGGTGTCGAATAGGGAGGTGAAAGACATTTTACAGAAGCTCGTTCACCTTAACAGGAAGAACTGGTCCCAACTCTTGGACCAAGTTCGATGGCCATACCGGACAGCTTACAATACCCCACTTGGAACCTCCCCATTCAGGATGATCTATGGACCCGATGAGTTGATACACAAATCCGAATGGGCATTAAAGAAAGTGAACTGTAACACTCATTAAGGACATCAGAGCAGAAAGATGGATCTAAACGAGCTTCTGGAAATCAGAAACAAGGCATATCATAATAGTGTGATTTACAAGGACAGAATCAAGCATTGGCACGATCAGCACATTATACGAAAGAATTTTGTCCCAGGATAGAAAATGTGGTTATTCAATGCTAGGTTGAAGATTTTTTAGAGCAAGTTGAAATCCAAATGGACGGGACCCTTCATTGTCAGAGAAGTGAATGCGAACGGCAGTGTATGGATTTCAGAGCTTACAGAGGGAGCACAAACGTTCATTGTGAATGGGCAACTGCTGAAGCACTTTGTAGGATCAGATAAGCAGCTAGCCCAAGTTGAAGAGATCTCATTCATGCGCATCCCAGAACCACGATCTAATCTTAGGGAACGCATGAATTTGCATGACTTTCATATCTGTATCTTACCCACCCTTCCCCGCCCCTATCGGTTCCCTTGTATACTTTCGTCCTAGACTTAGGCTAAGGTCTAAGTATAGGGGGGACCGACACCATCTGTATTTACTCATCATTCTAGTGTCCATTCGTTCTATATATTCTCCAGATCTCATCGGTTCTCATACTCATTCATGTCCTACACTTAGGCTTACCAGATCCTATTTATAGGGGGACCGATGCCTACCCTGTAAATATTCAATTATTTCTCCTCTTGACCTCGACCGCTCTATTTTTTCTCCTTCTTCTATACTTAGGCTGATCAGAGCCTAAGTATAGGGGGTGGTTGACTTCTATACTCCTTTTTTTCTCTCTCCTACGCTTAGCACGAGCTATGTCTTTTACGTCGCTTCTTGTTACTCTGAGGACATAGCGCACGCTAAGTATAGAGGGCGTGTATATATTGCATATATACTTTACCCATAGCTCGTACTTTCACGTATTTTGTATATATTATGCAATAATTACGGGATGGGTAAAAGTTTAAAAAAACACAAAAACAAAAACAAAAAAATGAAAAAAATCATCTTGCACCTCATATGCATCTGCATCTCAGTTGCATATCTAGCATATGCAAAGTGAAAAGTTATTGGGTTCTGAACTGAGTTATGAGTATAAGTATAGAGTGGTCTTAACTTGGTCTTTATCTACCTAATTTCCAGAGGAACTTCACCGAGAAAGAGGATTTTACAAGATTCAGGTCTTTTGACTTAACTCTTTGAGGTCCGCATGATAATGTGCAGCCTTTGACTCTTAGTGTCTAACATGTTCTCCTAATTCTGGGTATAGCTTTTGAGTAGGGAATTAATCTGTTCTCTCGCACTATGCACTTAGCTCAGCTCAGACGGGGTGTTGGAAGACTGTGTGGGTCTCTTTTCTGGTAGCGTGGACATCTAAAGACTGGAGTATGGGTTGAAATAAAGCCTCGGATAAGGGATGACTGGGCACAATTTTTTCTAAGACCCTAAAACATGTACGGAAAAAAGATTCCATATCCGTAGGGGCACAAAAGATCCATGCAGAGTTACCAAAAATCCATAACACAAAGAAGCAAACTACCAAATAAATACTTGACCAAAAAGGTCCAAACTTCAAGAAAACATGTAGATCTTGGTGGAAACTTGGCTAAACTGGCCGGCTTCACAAGGAGAGGTGACTCCACCGGTCACCCTCCACTTCTTTTCCCTATCTTCTAATTTCTCCCCCTTTCGATTGTGAACACAGGGCGAAAGACCTTAGAAAGAAATACCTGACACTCCGAGGACGAGTTACTGGAAAGGGAGTTTGCATGGTAGTCCAGCATTCTTGATGGGGAGAGCTAAAACCTTTCACACACATGAGACAGTTGTTCAATGTACATGGGATATGCTTTGGGAGAAGTATTGATCTAAGATGACTTCTGAGTTGAATCTGTTATAATGATATGTAGAACTAGAAGGCTGTCGATTTTAAAACCCTAATTCTCATAGAAGTTTTGCCACTATTAACCAAAGGTCGGGTCTAGCTCCATTTTCACCTTTTGTTCATGACTTTGGTATGGAACCCAAAATCATTTCACTTCTGCATTTCATTTTATTTGCTTGGGAACGAGCAAGGTCTAAACATAGGGGGTTGAAGGTGACCGGCGGAAGTTCAGTGGGCGAGGGTAAAGGCATATTCTACGAGAAGCTCAACATACATTTGGCTCTGTCCTACAATGCTCATTTTCTTGACTATATGTTGTGCCCCCATATAAAAGGAAGTTGGGGGTTCTCGAAAAAGTATGAACTTACCAGTAGAACTGTCCTGAAAGTCGACTAGGCCTGAGAGGGGGTGACTATTCGGTCCAGAGTCAGAATGATGCAATTATTTCCAAATTGACGGTTCGGGTCAGATTCACAATTTGGGGATTTTTTCAATTTTGGGATTTCCATCCATAATTCGTTATTTTAATTAGTTTGCTTATTTAATCTAAATAAATTGAGATTGTAATCTCAACTTTTTCGTAGATAAATTTAGTTAAGAGTCGATTAGAATCAGTTAGAGTCTATTAGAATCAATTAGGATTTTATTTGAATTCGAATTTCTTTCTAATTTTGTAATTCCTCCATTCCTATATAAAGGGGATGGTAGCCTATTGTAAGGGGCAGTTCAGAAGATATAAAAATTGAGATTTATCTCCGTCTCTCTCTTTCTCTCTCTCAACGTGGTCTTCACGATTCATCTCCAAAACCTCGCACAACCGGCGTGTTTTTCTCCTTCTTCACCTCTCTAAATTTCTTCCACTATCAAAATTATTTTTCACCGTTCAGTTTTTTGTTTGCATCATTTGGTACTAGAGCATGGCAAATGAATCGTTCTTACGATTCGACGATCCGATCGCATATTGGAAGATGAAGTTCGATCTAAGTCGTATATCTCATGGCTCGCATGCGCGTTCACGCCAACAAAAGATCAAACATCGCCTCATATCAAGTTTCAAAGTGCAAACATGGTTGGACACGACAATCGATCAAGATTCGCTCGTCAACAACGAAATTAAGAGCGTTATATCTGTTGTTCAACCCAATTTCAACCTAGAAAACGAAGGTATTTTCATTCAAGATGAAAATTTATTTGATACAACTGTTGTACAAGAAGAAAAGGACGACAAAGGGCCCATATTCGACGAAGATTCCGTGGATAGTGAAGCCGAAAATCTCTCTATACTTGCAGGCGAACTAGCTGTCCAGGAAGATGCGGAACCCATATATGACGAAAGCATCACGGGAATGCTTGTTGATCTCCTTGCGGTGGTCGAAGCCCTACCCTTTGATGGTTGTGAGGTATCTAGCATTCCTCCTTGTCCCAAAATTATAGTGCAGTACCATCATCGTAAAGTTCAATGCCTTGGCCTTCTCCTACACAAGCATCATCTTCATCACCAACAACGTCAAATGTGTCACCGTCGCAAGCTGTTCTCAACCTTCGCCGAGGTAAGTGTTTGAGCCCCCTCACTCCCGCGCTTCAGTGAGCATTGGAGTCACCAACGCCTCTGCTTAGGCCACTTTTCTCACCGTCTCCACCACCGTCCTCACCTCAGGAAGCACCACCACCTCATGCTTCGGACGGAAGAAACCCTAACTCAAGAGGTGGAGTTCTCGGCAAAAAGAATCAAACCCCTCAATAAATGGGATAATGAGTTGTCAACCACAGTTGTGGGATGTAATTGGCAATGTTTGCTGCATTTAATTGGCGATACAAGAAACCATACACGGATTTACAATCCCGAGGAAATCGCGAGCACCGGAGGCTCCTTGGGAAAGAGGGTTTGTTATGGGAGCATTTCCAGGAAAACCCAATTCCAAGTTGCTTTATATAAAGGCCTCCATGGATTTACTACTTCCTTTTTATACAGTTGTTCCCATTATTCGTTTTTGGTAGGGTGGAAGTCAAGTTACAATAACCATCCTGTGATTCCAGAAAAAACTACAGGAAGAATAATTTCTGGATTTGAGCAATTTATTCAATCAAGATCCGCAGCAGCTTTCATGAAGGTTCTGCAAATGTAAATACTGGACAAATGCATGTAAGAAATTTAGTGACAGGATGTCCACTTTCAACAGAAAGTTAAAGTAGAAACTATTGTGGCGTAGGATGTACCTAAATGAAATGGTAGAAAAATTGAGATCACGCCCCCAAATGGAGAAAAACTACAAACATAACGTTGAAAGAAAAGAGAAATGGTTCAAATTGGAAAGATAGAACAACAAATTTTGATCGAATTCTCCAACAACAGAACAAAAATCAAACAATTCGTCAAAAGACGAATTTTTCAAGTGGGGGAGAACTGATGAAATCCCTCAAACCAGTTTATGCACCGCAAATTGGTTTAGATGAGAGGACTAAACAAGCTTTTTGGGAGGATCTGGATAAGATTTTACAAGGAATCCCACAAAGAGAGATGGTTTGCATAGGTGGAGATCTTAATGGACATGTGGGAAAAGATGTTCAAGGGTATGCAAGTATGCATGGAGGACATGGTTTTGGGGATAGAAACGAAGAGGGAAAAGTCATTCTGGATTTTGTAACTGCTTATGATCTTTTCATAGCAAACACTCTTTTCAAGAAGAGGGAGGAGCATTTAATTACATATAAGAGTGGCTCAACTAGAACACAGATAGATTACTTTGCGTTGAGGAGAAGGGATCGGTTGTGTTGCAAAGATTGCAAAGTAATCCCTGGAGAGAGTTTGACAACCCAACATCGCTTGTTAGTCTTGGATTTACAAATAAAAGGGCTGGTAAAGAAAATGAAGGTTCCTAAGATCACTAGAACTAGGTGGTGGAATCTTCCGCTGAAGCAATCAAGCTTCAGGGAGAAGGTTTTAGAAGACTTATCTTGGGATTGTAGCAGTAGTGCAAACGAGATGTGGGAAACAGTAGCATCTTGTATCCGAAAGGTAGCCAAAGAGATGCTAGGCGAGTCAAAAGGAGGAGCTCCGGGTCAAAAGGAGGCTTTGTGGTAGAGTGAAGGGGTGCAAGAGAAACTAAAAATTAAAAGAGCTTGCTTTAAAGCTATGTCTAAGGATAGAACAGAGGAAACTATACAGACTATAAAATAGCGAAGAAGGAAGCAAAGAAGGCTGTAAGCGAAGCTAAGTCAAAAGCTTATGAAGTTTTGTATAAAAATCTCAACTCTAAGGAGGGCCAGAAGGATATATTCAGGTTGGCCAAAGCAAGAGAAAGAAAGACCAAAGACCTTTCTCAAGTGAGATGCATTAAGGACGAGGAAGGTCATGTGCTTGTTACTCAGAAGGATATAGAGACTAGATGGGAGCAGTACTTCCATAAACTTTTCATTGGAGAAGGAAATAGAGAGATCACTTTGGGTGATCTAGCTAGTAGTGAAAGTTACTTGAATCGTGCATGCTATAGACGAATACAAAGAAAAGAAGCAGAGGAGGCTTTGAAGGTTATGAGACCTGGGAAAGGTGTTGGACCAGATGACATCCCTGTAGAAGTATGGAAAGTCTTAGGTGAGCGTGGTTTGACTTCGCTTACTAATCTATTCAATGTTATTTGGCGAAGCAAGAAAACGCCTGAAGATTGGAGGAGGAGTATCGTGGTGCCTCTTTATAAGAACAAAGGAGACATTCAAAATTGTTCAAATTACAGAGGTATCAAGCTGATGAGTCACACTATGAAAATTTGGGAACGTGTGATCGAAAGAAGGTTGAGGCAAGTTTCCCAAGTAAAAGAAAACCAATTCGGATTCATGCCAGGTCGCTCAACTATTGAAGCCATCCATTTGCTGAGAACAATGGAAATTTATAGAGTTAAAAGGAAGAATCTCCATATCATCTTTATTGATTTGGAGAAGGCTTATGATTCCGTCCCACGAGAGATACTGTGGAGAGTTTTGGAGAAGAGACAAGTACCTGTCCTATACATTAATCTCATAAAGGATATGTATGATAGGGCTTTATCTTGTGTAAGGACCCCGACGGGGAAGACTGACTATTTTGATATCAACATTGGTTTACATCAAGGTTCAGCTTTGAGTCCATTTCTTTTTACTTTGATTATGGACGAGTTGACAAGTCACATTCAAGATGAGTTACCTTGGTGTATGTTATTTGTTGATGATATTGTGTTGATTGACGAGACTAGAGATGGAGTAAATGAGAAGCTTGAGGTTTGGAGACATGCATTGGAGACTAAAGGTTTTCGTATAAGTAGGGCTAAGACGGAATATATGGAATGCACCTTTGATGGAAGCAATGGTGAAGGAATCGAGGTGAAGATTAGTGACGATAACATTCAGAAGAGAGATTCTTTTAAATATCTGGGATCTATTTTGCAACATGATGGGGAAATTGATAGAGATGTTACTAATAGAATAAATACAGGCTGGCTAAAGTGGAGAGGAGCCTCCGTTGTTCTCTGTGATAAGAAAATTCCTTTAAAAATTAAAGGAAAGTTTTACAAAGCAGCCGTGAGACTTGTTATGCTTTATGGTTCTGAATGTTGGCATGTGAACCATAGACATGTGCAGAGAATGGCTGTAGCAGAAATGAAAATGCTAAGATGGATGTTTGGACATACACGTAAAGATCGGATTCGGAATGATGCAATCAGAAAGAAAGTTGGTGTAGCTCCGATCGAGGATAAGATGCGAGAAAACCACTTAAGATGGTTTGGTCATTTGCAAAGAAGGTCAACTGATGCACCGGTTAGGAGATGCGAGTGTTGGGATGTTGAGCCGGCTAAGAGAGGGCGAGGACGGCCCAAGAAGTGTTGGAAAGAGACTATACGAAGGGATCCTAGTTTTTTGGATATAAATCCGAGATTGACCCAAGATAGATCTGGATGGAGGCGAAGAATCCATGTAGCCGACCCCCCATGTAGCCGACCCTACTTGATTGTGGGAAAAGGCTTTGTTGTTGTTGTTGTTGTTGTGGGGGAGAACTGATGAAATTATTTCCAAATTGTCGGGTCCGATCAGATTCGCAATTTGGGGATTTTTTCAATTTAGGGATTTCCATCCATAATTAGTTATTTTAATTAGTTTGCTTATTTTATCCAAATAAATTGAGATTGTAATCTCAACTTTTTTGGTAAATAAAATTAGTTAAGAGTCAATTACAATCAGTTAGAGTCAATTACAATCGATTAGGATTTAATCTGAATTCGAATTTCTTTCTAATTTTGTAATTCTCCCCCTCTTATATAAAGGGGATGGTAGCCTATTGTAAGGGACAGTTCAAAAGAAATAAAAATTGAGATTTATCTCCGTCTCTCTCTTTCTCTCTCTCTCAACGTGGTCTTCACGATTCATCTCCACAACCTCGCGCAACCGGCGTGTTTTTCTCCTTCTTCCTTTACCTCTCTAAATTTCTTCCACCATCAAAATTATTTTTCATCGTTCAGTTTTTTGTTAGCATCACAGAAGGAAATACTAGCGAATCAGGACAGGAGAAAGATTTCACATTCCTTAGAAAGATAAGTGGAACGGTCTTGACCAATGAATCTGTGATTCATCATACTAAAAGATGAAAATAGAGCTTCGTTCCCGAGTAATTAGCTACATTTCATCATTTAATCTGCATTTTTACCATTCATGTACTTAGAATTAATATTTACATTTTAATACGTGTAATTGCATTCAGAATCATATTTACATTCCTACCTAACTTCATGCATTTTTAACTAATTCATGCAAACTCCAATTGACCTCAAACCACCTCCATTGTGCACATATTATTAACAAGATTAAAGGGAAAATACAATAAAATTACTAACTCAAATAATTGGCCCGCGAGACAAAATCCCAATTTCATAATAGACAGACTAAAACGTGCATATCTTTCTCATACAGTTTCCGATTTAGGTCTACTCACTTTTAAAGTAATATATATTCAAAGACATCAAAACAAGACCAATTTCATAAAAATCAGAGCTCGTATGTGAAAGTTGGGTTTTAGGCATCTTTTGCGCATTTTATGTTTTAGCAGTTTTTGACCAATTATTTTATGTACATAATTAACCCTTTTTATTTGCTTTCTTTTTTATGTATATTCTTTGATTAAGTTTTATTAAAATGCACAAAAAATCCAAATTCAAAATGAGACTGAAATTAAAGAAACTGACCGAGTCTGAGTGCTTCTTGTGAGTCTGTACAAATATCTCACTTTTTCAACTTTATTCTCCTATTTTCTTATTAAAAATCCAAAAAATAGATTATTGTGTAAATTCTTTGATTTTATCGTTATTTTTTACGATTTTTCTCTTAATTAAAAATCACAAAAAATACAAACTCTAAAAATCAAGGTATTCTACATATATAGAGTACTCCAAAAATATCACCTTGTATAAATGACGTTTGCTCTTGGTTCCTCCATGAAAGTTATAGATCTCATCGAGACGAGCAACTTTCGTGAAGAAAATTTTTCAATCTGAGGTCCCATGTTATTTCTTTTTTATTTTTAATCATATTTAATTTTGAATTTTTTGGAGTGACATGTGGCGCCTCCTGGTGTCGTCACGTGCCGCCCCACCCTTCTCTCTCCCTCACTCCTCTCTCTCTTCACCTTCCGCCTCAGGTGCAGCGCATGTGAGGACTTTTCCTCCTCATGCGTCCCCAACTCCCCAACCTTCTTCTCCGCCTAACGGTCGTACCTCACGCCACCCTCCTCTCCGAGTCCTCCGGTGTTGACCAACCACATCGGCAATTGCCAGAGCCTCGCACCCGTTACAACCAACCTCCTTATCTCCTCTCTCTCCTCCCTATATAACTCCATCGACCCTTCGAGAGTCTTCATTTGCCACTGCACGAAAGACTCCGACCCAGCACCCTCGGCCCTCTGGTGACAGAAGAAGGCCCTCAACTCGTTCAACGACGACCAGAGTCCTAAGCGCGATCCAGAAGGAGGCCTCCTCCTCTGCTACAGCTTCTCTTAGCCGTTGTTGAGCTCGGGCATCGCCGACTTCGAGCAACGACCAGGGAACCTCGAGTTCCCCCGTCCCAGGCGATTCTTCATCTGCTACCGGTAAACTTTGTTCTTTCCCTTCTCTCCTCCCTTGTTCACCTCTTTTCTGTTTCTTCCATCCTTCATCCACCCACATCAACCACCTGATCTCATTCGCATCCACCGAGCACCTCCGCCCTTCTTCCCTTTAGCCATCATCACGAGCCATCCAGCCGCCTCCGCCTCCTCAACCATGTGTCGGCCGAGGACCCCATCAGCTTGGTGCTTCTCACATGCTGCAACACCACCATCACCTACGCAAGTGCAGTCCATATCCTCCTTACGCACAGTAAACCCGAACGAGGCTGAGCTTATGTCACCCAGATTCCCTTGAACATCACCTCCAATTGTTGTCATCTCCCACGGCCTGGTATTCAACCACCATAGCTTGCACCAACGGCAAGACGAGACTTGGTGGTCTGTTGAGGTATCTATCAGTCTCGCATATCCTTCACGGTGTCCTTGTATCATAGGATCGCCACAATGTGGGATTCAATGTTATTGGTCATCCATGTCATGAACTGATAGATGTCACCAAGCCATGACTCATAGTTTTTGTTTGTCTCCTTGGGGAGGTTCCTTAGTAAGGATTAATATCTTTCTCTGACTGTTGATGAACACCCCGAATGCTCGAAACTAGAGCACGTAGTTATCTGCACCCTTGAGTTTGATAAATGTTCCCAAAATCATGTAGAAGATGTAGAAATGGAGGTTTTCTCTTGGGTGGGAGTCATGGCCATCGCTGTCAGATAAATATATCGAGTATGGTATTGTAGAGATCTAAGCAATCATGGCTTTAGGGTGTGTACATGGAAGGTGTATTAAATCACACGCGTGACAAGGCCTAGAACCCGTGAAGAGGTTTGTTTTGTGGCAAATTGTGCGTGAACAGTGGTGTTGTAGTAGTAAGAGGTGGCTGGAAGCGGCTAGACAATGTCGCACGGAGCCCTGGAAGAAACTATAAGCCGTCATATAAGGTTTGAAGACCTTCGTCTGACGGTTTAAGAGGGTGTTGTGGCGTTGGAGGCTATCGTGTCGGCCCCCTAGCGATGGTGGAGGGTGTCGTACAGGCCCCTAGTAGCAATGGATTTACCGCACTGGACCTAGCGAAGGTAGAGTCCTCCCAGGAGAGAACGACGGAGCCGCTTAAGGGAATAACACAGGGTGGTTGGCGGTGCTAGCCCAAGCCACGAGGGGGTCATCCCAAAGCCCCCGAATAAAAGGGCAGAGAAAGAGGATATGGTCCAGGGATTCCACATTTGAATCACATAGGACGCAAATATTGGAAACCGAGGGCAACAACCTTGAACAACGATCACGCGCCAAAAGCCTCTTTCTGCGGACGAGCCATAAGAAGACAACAATACGCAAGGGCAGGCCCAAGCTCAAGAAGAAACCACAGTCTCTCACCAGGGAATCCGATCGAGCAGGCAAAGTATCAAGCAATGATGCATAGGCCTTCCGAGTCGAGAAGCCACCATCCCTCCAAATCCAGTGATCCAAGCCCACAGAGGGAGAATCCGCATGAGCAAGGACGTCCATCAGAGCAAGAAAATCCAAGAACCTCTGATCCGAGAAGTTCTCCAAAAAGCGAGGAGACCAACACGCATTCACCCAGCAGCAAGCGACGGAGGCATCCTTATTTTCCGCCAAAGCAAATAGTCGAGGGAACCGGACAGAAAGTGGCTCTCCCCCCAACCAGCAGTCGTTCCAAAAGGAGAAGGCACGGCTGTCCCCCAGGACAGGCTTAAAGGACGCTCTGTTTTTCAAAAAGACCTCCTGAATACCACGCCAGAACGGAGAGCGCGCACACACAACCCCCGAATCAACCTCGCCAGCCCACTCTCTCCCATGAAGCTCCCTCAAGATCTCAATAAAGAAACTTTCATCTCTTCCCCACACCCTGCTTGCCCACTTAAGGAAGAACGCGTCATTGACCAACTTGAGGCGCCTAACCCCCAAACCACCTGCCTGCTTCTCCCTCACCACCTCCTCCCAAGCGACCAGGTGAATCCCTCTCCCTCCGATACCCGACTTCCCCCATAAGAACCTCTTGAAGCAAGACTCAAGTCTCCTGCAAATCCCAGCAGGCAGACGTCGAGTCGACAAAAAGTGTACCGGAATGGCAGCAAGGACCGAGCGAAGAAGGACCAGCTTACCGCCTTTTGAGAGGAGCGCCGCACGCCAACCTGCCAATCTTGCCTCAACCTTCTCCACCACCACACTCCAATCCTTAAGTCTTGGCCTCCCAACCACCAAGGGAAGGCCCAGGTAGTCAATCGGAAGGCTGCCCAAAGCAGAGCCCAGAATGTTCGCAAAATCCATCGCCACCATCTCCGAGAGGCCAAAAGGAATAACCTTAGATTTGTTACCATTAACGCGCAACCCCGATAATTCGCTAAAGAGGTCCAGAGTCACCGACATGGCCGCGACCTCCGTATCACCCCCTTCAATGAAGCACAAAGTGTCGTCCGCAAATTGAATTAGCGGCACGGAAATGGCCCCCTTGGAGAAGCCCTTGGAGAGGCCCGCAGCAACAACCTGATCCACCATACGAGCCAAGACATCCGAAGCAAGAACGAATAGAAGACGGGCCAGAGGGCATCCCTGGCGTAGGCCCCGACGCGGTTGAAAACGCCCCCCTTCCAAGCCGCCATTGAGCAAGAGAGAAAAAGAGACGGTAGTCACGCAACGCCGCATCCATGAAATCCACATCTCCGGGAACCGCGCCTCTTGAGGACCGACCACAGGAAAGCCCAATCAATGCTATCATAAGCTTTAGCGAAATCAATCTTCCAAAGCAGCCCTTGATGCCCCGAGGCTTTCCAATCCGCCACCAGTTCCGACGCAACAACAATACAGTTCGATATTTGTCTCCCCTTAATGAAAGCCGCCTGAACGGGGGAAACAAGCGAGTCCAGCACTCTAGAGAGTCTCCTAGCCAACACTTCAGCCACAATTAAATAGATGGCGTTTGAAATCGAGATGGGGCGAAAGTCCCCAATGTCATCCGCCGCATCCCTCTTTGGAATCAAAAGCAATAAAGCTCTATTCAGCCTATCAAAACCCGCATTTCCTCCGCAGAACTCCACTATCACGTCAAAAACTTCATTTCTCACCAAGCCCCAAAAATCCCTAAAGAAGGCCACCGAGAAGCCATCAGGCCCCGGGGAAGCATCAAGATTAAGATCCCGCACAGCCTCTTTAGTCTCCATCAACGAAATTGGCCTAATAAGCATGGCACAGTCCTCCTCGGAAACTTTGGGGACCCCCAAGCCCAGCCACTTCCAACAGCGCGTGGAGCGAGCCGACAAGACACCCCTGAAATGCTCCATAATGGTGGATCCCATTGCATTATCCCCAACGAATCGCTCCCCATCAACAGAAATAGTGTGTAAAGTATTGGTTCGTTTCCTCCCACTAGCAACCCTGTGGAAATAAGCCGTGTTTGCATCACCATCTTTGAGCCACTTGAGCCTAGAGCGCTGACGCCACTCAATAGCTCTCTTCTTGTCCTCCTCCACCACCTATTTTTGCGCTGAGGATCGCTCCTCAAGCTCGTTCACACTGAGATTCCTCTCATTCTCCACAGAATCAAGCCTCGAAATAATCTCCTCTGCCTCCTTTCTAAGAGCCACCCGCTCCAGCCTCGTCTCCCGTTTATAGCGTGCCAATCTTTTCCCGCAAAGAATCAAGCTTCTAACTAAATCTTGCAGCCGCAGACCCCTCCACAGAAGAGGAAACCCACTGGTCGGTCACCACACCCCTGAAGGAAGGCTCAAGGAGCCAGCAGCGTTCGTATCTAAAGATGCCCTTCAGAGAGAGAGTCTCACCAGAATCCCATAAAATTGGCGAATGGTCGGAGAAAGCCCTGGGTCTAGAAGATACCGAGCAGGAAGGGAATCTTTCCATCAAAGCACCTGAAGCCAAGAAGCGATCAAGTCGGGATCGAGAAGTGCCGCTCCTCCTTGTATATCTTATATCAGATGCCACCAAGTTCTCCGAAGACAATGAGTCCACAGTCTCCTTAAAAAACAAAGACCCCGTGTCACGGTCGTCCCTAGCCCGGGGGCGATCAGCAGAGTAAATAGTCACATTGAAATCTCCCCCAATGATCCACGGGAGGTCAACAAAAGCACGCCCCGCGTCACGCATGTCCTCCCACAGTTCAGCTCTTCTGATATGACAGCAGGGCCCATAGACACAAGACACAGCAATAGGAGAGGCCAAGTCACTTCTAACCAGCACCACAAAAGCATATGTCTCCCCAAAATGGAGGATTCAAGCGTAAAGACGGCCGAATTCCACGCGATGAAGAGGCCCCCTGCCGCTCCCACCGCATCCAGAGCCGAGAAGCCATTAAAAGCCCCCGCACCAAAGGAGCGCCATAGAGCATCATCCAGCCCGCGCAATTTCGACTCCTGGATCAAGGCCACATCACAACCCCACTCCGACAAGCGGGCACCCAGAGCCTTTCTCTTCACGTCGTCCCCCAGCCCCCTCACGTTCCAGGAAAGAATTTTCATTAAGAAAAATGGTGTCTCCCTCCAGAATACGCAAGGCCAGCCGCCTCCGCGGCTCCGCCACAGAGTCTCTCAACGACGCACAAGTAAGAAATGGCGCGAATCCCGTACGAGATCTGCTCCTCCTTCGATATCTCTTCCCCGATCGCTTATCAGATCGAGATCCCTGATCAACAACACGATCCGCAACCGAGTCACCCAACACAGGGCTAGGCAAAGCGAGAATGGGCGAGCCCACATCATCATTGGAATAAGGCCCCAGGATGGAGAGCGAAGTAGAACCCAGCATTAAAGGAAAAGCATTGTCGCAATGGAGGCCTGAGCCCCGAACCGAGGGAGGGTCAGAGGGAGAGTCATGTAGCACCACCGCAACATTACCCGACCCAGAGATGGGCCCAAAAGAATCATGGGTGGTGTCCGGATCCGAATCCGCGGAGAGAAAAGAAGAATCCCCATCGGACCAAGACCTGAAGCACCCGATCCGCCAGCAAGCGCAGAAGAGAGACCCGTCCGTGCGCCCGAATAAGAAGCGTTCATCGTACGGTCCACCTTCCAGGTAAAAGAGCCAAAAAACGAATCAACCTCGGACGTTCCCCACAGAGGCGGACCGCCACGTAGGGCGAAATTACTTGGGAAGCGTGAAGAATCATTGAAGGGGCGCATGCATTCAATCGAGGGGGGCGACGCTTCGCAAGCGCCCCCATGCAACGCCAGTTGGCCACCGGGAGACGAGGCGCCATCAGCAGCCGGAGAGGCCAACGTCAAGATCGAGGGAAGCGCCGGCCCAGCCACCGCCTGCGGCTGATCAAGAGGCTGCAAGAACGATATCTCCACCGAGAACGATAATCGACCAACCGAGAAGGTCTCGAAGACCACCTTGCCCAAGACGTCTTGAAGCGAACTTCTGCCACATTCCAGAAGGACCCGAGTTGACTTCCAATCTGAGCCTGGCCTGTAGCCATCGCCCACAATCGCCAGCAGCTCTCCCAAACGGCTAAGGAGATTGCACAAAGCGTGCACCTTGCGAGAGAGGAAGGGAATCCCTCGCACCTCAACAACACAAATTTCAACATCGACGCGGGCTCCATCATCGTAGCGCAAAGGTCTCCAGGAGATGTCCTCAAAGATATCACTCGCCAATAAGCTTTGACGTTGATCCATCGATAGGCCCCGAACACAGCATCTTGAGTTGTCCAGAACAACCATGTCGCCATCGAACACGGGTCCCAGGAAAGCATGCAAACGCGAGCCCACGATACTCCAATCTATTCCTCTACGTAAGGCTAACCCCACAACAACTCCATCATACCCACTCCCCTTCACGAGGTGGCCATACAGCGAAACACCGGGCGACATCACCCGCCCCCTCCTTTGAGAAACAGCTTCCATGCCGCAACTCCCACCCTCCTTCTTTAGGTTGACTTCGCCAGCAAAGAGGATTGCCGAATCCCCAGCAGGGTCCTCCGCAAGAGGGTCCTTCGAAAGAGCGGGGGTTCTGGAATCACGAACCACATGCGCAAAAGAGCGCGAACTATTCCCCCCCCCCCAGGGATCACGTCGAAAGAAGCAGCATGCACCTTATCCTCCCTCCCAGCCGCCAGGGGAGGCCTTGTGAACCAAAGGAACCATACGGGTAGTCCCGAACCAACAGAAAGCTTTCTTGTGGCCAACCCTTCTACAACGAAAACATCTTGCAGGCATCCCACAGGTCGGAGCAGTATGACCATGTTCGCCACATCTAAAGCAACGCTTACCCGGCTTCTTGTGAGAAACTCGAACCCAATCACCACTCTCTTCATGCTCCTCGGAGACGTGCACATCATCGTGAGACCTCCCCCGGAGAACGCCTTTTCCTTTGAAGTCGACTCGACCCGCGCGGACATCGTTGATGACGCTAGCCGAGCTCTCCATGCCTTTACTAGGAACGAAGAGAGGCACTCCCGCGAGAGATGCCTTCGGTCTCCACGAAGCTGTTGCATTTGTAGTCCTTCCTCTTGATGTGATTGAGGGGCAAGCGCCTCTGGACTCGAACACTCGCTCGGGATGCTCACGTGCATCAAGCTTAGGCTTCTACCGCTCTCTCACTCTCCACCATCATTTCTCTCGACCTCTCTCTCCGCCTCCCACTCTCTCTCCGCCTCCCATTCGAGCTCTCTCTCCGCCTCCCACTCAAGACCGTTGTGTATAATAGTTTTTCACATGTTAATATGCTAATAATAATATGTTTTTATGTATAAAGTATAGATTTTACGCAGTGCATAATATATATGTTAATGTGTGTACACGTTATTTGTTTTTTATCTCTTATTAGTTGAGTCCTATTCCTATTTGTAACTTTTCAGGGTCTCTTATGCAATTATCACCACTTGGGCTATGAGGTTTCGTGCTATATAAGAAATCCATATCCCTTAATAAAATTCATTTTATCCATCATCAGTTGCTCCCCATATGTTATTAGGGCAATTGGGTGCAAGCTTGTGATGTGGAGACCTTATGTGATTCTCTCTTCTTGAATAGGCTTATGGCTAGAAGGCGGTTCTTGGCACCAGTGGCTTGTTTTGGTCGATATGGCTTAGTCGCAACGAGGCCATATTCTCTGCGCAGCATTTTTATCTGGAGAATGTGCTCTGTCGCGCGAGGGCTTCGGTGGCTGACTGGAGTGGTGCTTAGTGTTTTGATTTCTCTTTTCTTTTGTATTTTTGCGCCCAGATCTGGAGGTTCCTCGCCTCCTTCACTGGGTCGCTCTTTTTTCTTTCTTGTTTGTATCCCTGACTTTCTTTCCTCTTAATATATTGGGGTGAACACCATTGAGTGTATCCCCCTTTTTCTTGGCTTCAAAAAAATACACAACGGTCTTTCCCTATCACGTACCTTGGTTTGCCATTGATGGGTGGGAGACGGCGGCAATCGGACTGGCAGATTGTTATTAAGAAGATGGAGAAGAAGTTGGCAAGCTATCGTGTTGCTTGTCTGTCGAGAGGTGGTTGCCTTGTGCTCTTAAAGGCGGACCTCTCGGCCATCCTGATATGTTTCATGTCTCCACGCATCTTGCTTGTTGGGGAAAGGCGAAACTGGAAGGGATTATGAGACGTTCTTTTGGGCCTCGATTGGAGAGTTGCGAGGGATGCGTATGGTTGATTGGAAGATTGTTGTGTTAACAAAGGAGGATGGTGGGCTGGGGATCTCTAGTCTGAAGATAATGGATCAAGCTCTGCTGACGAAGTAGGTGACCCGTATTTAGGGAGGATGGAGCGACTTGTTGTGCAGATCTTTGCACTCTATCTACAAGGTTTTGTCGGGTCCCTTTGTTACAAATGTTAGTGTCTTGTTGCCTTCCAACATTTGAAGGGGGGTTTGCTCAGTGCTTCCATGTGTGGTGCCGCTTATGAGGCATATTCTAGGTGACGGTTGTGTGTTCAAATTTTGGAGAGATGAGTAAGCTGGGCAGGGTTGATGTGTATGATAATCTCCTATGCTTTTTTTAATCTTGACTCCAGGTTTTCACTTGAAGAGGGTTGTCTTTTAAGCACTGACGAATTGTGTGGCATTTGATCAGAATTTGGAGACAGATGAGTAGATGACCCCCCCCCCAAAGGATGATGACCTAGCTGAGCATAAATCGCCAGTTACAAGGATAAGCAAGGAAGCGTGACGTCAGCTCACCTGCAACACCAGTCTCTTGCTCATTCTTCCACACCCTTCTTTAACAAAAAATAAGAAGATGAACAATGCTCTAGTAAATTTCAGAAGGTGATGTGCTTCAGAGAATGTTTTATACATCACTAAAATCACTGGGCTTCCATGAAAGCAAAACAAACAGACGCATAATAAGCTACTTGCTTCTAAAATATCTCTCCACGAACACTTATGTGATACTCTTGCTTGTGCAATTGGGGTATCCCTGTCTCCCACGAAAAGGAATATAAACACCCTCTTATACGAAATGAAGCCCATGTAACCAATCTCTGGACAGCTATAAATCATTCCAATAATAGAAAAAGATTACAAATGGATTAATATCAGAGGTTCGTGATGAGGCTCTTGCTTCTGGGTAAAGTGCAGAACCCCTTTCTCAAAAACAAATACAAAGGAAATAAGGTGATATCACCCACTACATGTATGTAGTTTCATCTCCATCAGCCACTAATAGAAGTTCACAGAAAAGAGAGCCCAGTTGTAATTAACACAAACAGAGAAAGATGAACCCCTAGATCTCCGTAAAAGAAGCATCGCTAAATAGACCGTGAAGCTTGCAATTGCCTCCAATCATCTTTCATGGATGCGTTTACTTCCTAGATAGAACTTGCAAGATGGAGAGGATGTAATATCTTGAGTCACACAAAATTCATGTAGCTGTGGTTGAGATCTCTTAAAATCTGTAGCATGTCATGTCCTGCGACTGAGCAAAAGTTCCCAAGGTAAATTAGTGAAAAACAATCAGCTTATGATGCCTTCTGCATTTAATCTACTCCATGCATGCCTTGCCTCCTCTATAGAGAATGGTACCACCACTCTGACTCTCTAAGAGTCAGTGAGCATTCAAGCCTCCTCCAACGCACATCTAAACATCAAACAGCTATCTCCAAGCAGTTGCTTATATACACAGACAAAGAAACACCAATATCATGATTCATGCCTTTCTCCCAGTCTTTACCACGTGAAATAGCTACTTCCATACTAGGTACTTTTATTTCTGAAACATTCTTTCAACTAGATCTGCATGGATTCTGCTGCTACCCGATCTCATCCGCCGTGTCAAAATAACCATCAGAATCAGCTTACGTTTCCCTATTTCCTCCTCCTTTAAAGTTTCAATGCCCCAAGCCCGATAATATCATTTTCACCCTTTAAGATGCCTGTTAGAAAATCGGAAGCGGAAGCGTAAACATGGATAAAAGAATAAACAAGAATAAGAACGCGGGATTTTTACGTGGAACCCTACTCCGTGAGGAGCGGGATGAAACCACGGGAGAAGCCCTCAAAGGGGCATATGCTCTATTGCTTTTTCTCAATGAGTACATGAGGTCTGGGGCTCCTTATATAGCCTTCCCAGAGCCTCCAAGTCCCACCCACAGGCGGTGTGGGACTAAACACTGGATGGGGGTAAATGGATCTTCTCCAGGATCCATTTACCCTGTATAAAGGGCGCACAACCAAATACTCTAACACTCCCCCTCAAGCTGGAGCATGCAATGCTCAGCTTGGACAAACATAAAGAAATTCAACTCAACTCTACAGGACACTACGGACAATATCAACCCAACGCACACATGCTGCAGTCGAGGACGTTGCTTCTCATGCCGTGTAGGTGAGGAGGACGAACGGGCTGGAGTGTGAGTCAACTGAAGACTCGGAACCTGACCATCGAGTCTGAACTTGCGCCTGAAGTCTCCTCGTCGGAGAACTGGGTCTCTCCCATCTGGCTCAGAGAATGGTGCACTGCTCTGGTGTACCTATGATACCACATGAAAACCCTTGCCCTCAATGGCATAGGGAATGGTCCTCTGCTCTGGAGTCCCTATGGCTCACATGAAAACTCTGGCCGAACAACAACAAGAATAATGATGGGGACCTCTAACTGATGATGGCAACATATGCTCATCTGAAAATGACCGCACACTCGTGCGTGTCTGAAACTGGAGACTCGGAAACAATGATCGTCGAGTCTGAAACCGAACTGTAGAGTCTGATCATCTGGCTGGTCTGGAGACTGGCATCTGGAATCTGGATCTGGAATACAAGACCTGTGACTCTACATATATACTCCCCCTTTCTCCCATACTTGTCGGAAAATGAACCTCGACTAAGTTGGGAGAAGACAAGATAAATAGGGGGTAAACATGAACATCCAAAAACTTGCGGCTTTTCTTCATTTTTTTTTTAATAGCCGCCATACTTTTTTTTTTTTTGAAACATTACTTTTTTTTTAAGCCGTTATATTTTTTTTTTACGGCTTTTACAAAAAAAAATTCAACTTGCGTACGGCTTTTTTATCTGTACGCGCCTTTTTTTTTTCAACTGCGTACGATTTTTTTTTTTGTACGCGACCTTTTTTTTTTCTCGAAATAGAAATTTTTTTTCTTTTTTTTTTTAAATACTCGACCCACTTGGGCACAAAAAAAAATAAACATGCTCTTCCCCCCTTTTTTCTCTCTTTTTTTTTTAACATAATATCTCCTTTTTTTTTTCAATACAACCCTTCATTTTTTTTTCATACACAGATCTCCCCCCTCCCCCTTTTTTTTTTTTTGGACTGTCGCTGCCCCCTTGGGCCTTTTCTCTCTCTCTCTTTTGTTTTAATCAACGGCCGCAGCCCCACACCTTTGCATTTTTTTTAAAAAAAAAAAATAAACCCCTATTTAGGGTTCTCTTTTCCTTCGAATGAATCATAGCCCTCACGGGCTTCGTCTGTCTTTGCCGCCGCCGACACGAGGGGAAGCCAGTAAGCTTTGCTGGAGCGCCGCCTGGGCATCGGGTTCTCCAGAGATGGCGCGAGGGGGAGATCTGGGCGGCGCCGCCGCCTCTGAAGGTGTGGTGCGCGTGACCTCCGCCTGCGTGAGATGAAGATGGGGGTCGCCTGGAGAGGTCTAGATCGCCTGCGCGCCACCGCTGAAACGTCTTCACCGTGGGGAGGTAGCGTTGGGCTCGCGCTTGGAGACAATGCCTGCGCCTGGGAGCCGTATGCGGCTAGGGCTTCAAGAGGATACGCCGCGATGGGGCTCGCCGATCTGGAGGATGGGGTCCTGGGTCTGGAGGAAGATACGAGAGGGATGCCCGAGAGAGAGAGGCGACCTGGACCTTCGATGAGCGATGGAGAATCGCCTACGCACCTGCGGGTTCGCCAGGGCTGAAGAAGTGAGGCCATCGCCGCTTGGGATCTGAAGCTGCGCAAGGGGCATCGCCTGGAACAGGAATGAGGAGGGTGCTCGCTACCGAGCGCACTCCTGGAGAAATGAGAGTATTAGGGTTCCATTAGAACCCTGTGCAGAACTTCCATGCCAATGACAATCATGTTGACGGCTTGATCGAACATTCTTCGAGAACAAAACCTCGAACTGAGGAACTACAAAACTGAATAATTTCTAGGGTTTTATCTCAACCCAGAACATGAACTTGATAATCAAATCTCGGGAAAATAAAGCGTAATGAAAAGCCTCGAGAATCGAAACCCGCTCTGATACCATGTTAGAAAATCGGAAGCGGAAGCGTAAACATGGATAAAAGAATAAACAAGAATAAGAACGCGGGATTTTTACGTGGAACCCTACTCCGTGAGGAGCGGGATGAAACCACGGGAGAAGCCCTCAAAGGGGCATATGCTCTATTGCTTTTTCTCAATGAGTACATGAGGTCTGGGGCTCCTTATATAGCCTTCCCAGAGCCTCCAAGTCCCACCCACAGGCGGTGTGGGACTAAACACTGGATGGGGGTAAATGGATCTTCTCCAGGATCCATTTACCCTGTATAAAGGGCGCACAACCAAATACTCTAACAATGCCATCTGATGCTTGTTTCTTCTCTTACCTCGTTTTTCACCCATTTGCACCCCAAGAGAAAGTACAGCTGTGGCAGAGTTATGTACAAGTGCCACCATCCACCAATCTTCCTCCTCCTTAACTCCCCACCCACCAAACAACGGCAAAAGTGTGTGGTCGAGCATGGTTGTACCTTGCTTGACCTTCAAACTAGGAGACAGTCTTCAACAAACATACTAAACAGACCAGTCAGACTGTGATTTCAACGCATGTCTTCATGCCCCACCCAACGCATTAAATGGCAGTTTAACCAGCCCACCTGATATAACCCCATCTGTAGGAAAATTGGGCAGTCACCCAACAATGTTGTGGCCTCCACCAACTCCCATAAACATCACACACTCCACTCCAATAACAAGATAGCACTCTCCAGAAGAACCATTGTCACATGTCTCGACCAATATTCCATCCTTGGGAAATCTCCATATAAGCCATGAACGGCACTGCCTTCTTTTTCTGGAGAGATTCAGACATCTGGCTTCATCTGCTTATCATCCCTTCTCTAAAGCATGCCGATGGCCCTCAAGATATCTCGTGATTAATTTCTGGTACATCCGGTTGGCTTCAAGACCATATTTTTCCATACCTCGAGGATTATCATTGCTTGCATCGCTTATTAAAAGTGGCAGTTTCACACCTCAGGTGTAGTGGCTTTATCCATTTTGGCTCAACATGATGGGTGGTAGGAGCTTCAGAGCTGATATACCAATCCAAAATGTCATCCTGAAGTTCCCAAGGGTCATTCAAATTCCATGATGGAAGGCAAGTCTGCTCTTAAACAATATTAATGTGACAAATCTAGTTTTAGCTCGAAGTATTTAGTATTGTATTTTGACACAGATGTAAATTAAAATAATGATGACAAAAATTGCAGCAGCAAAAAGATTGATCCAGACTGTCGATGAAAAACAATGCCCTTATGTTTCATTTAGTATAATACTCTACAACGGTAAAATAGACATGAAGAAATTCGAAGGATAAAGTTACCACTCTCTCCATCTCTTCCTCATACTCCTCTTGCAACCTACGTTTGTATCTTTTCCAAGACTCCTCCCTGAAGCTACTGTAGCCAGAGCTGCCGTTGGCATTTTTCCATGTAGAAAATGGTTGGGATCTGTTTAACTTAAACAATATAAATAGCAGAACCAGATAAGACAGTTAGTCATGTAAAAAGAAGATAATATATACTAGATATATCCAAGATACATAAAAGAAAGTCGAAAGGCTTTAAGTATGGTAATTCTGCAACTGATTTTTCCTATAATGAGTGAAAAAAATACAAGGCCACGGCACTGAAAGGTACTCGGAAAATAAGGATTCAATCGCATGCCTAAGAAGTAACTACAAGCATCTTAGAGAATTCAAAAGAGTCAAAATGTCTTACATGAGTGCAGACCCAATCGAAAGTCCTACGTAAATGACTGACCTGCAAGGTCATGGAAAGTGTTAACTTTTCTACATAAAATAGTTCCATAAACTGTGGAATAATCATTTTAATGACTCAAACATGATGAAAATCCAATCATCTGTATACAAAGCAAACTTCAGCCTTCGCATGGCTCCATTAGTCCAGCCTCAGAGTCTGGAAATATTACTTTTCCTCTGGTAAATTAATGCAGCCTCAACAGGATCCCTCACAAACTGCGCCATTTCATTCTGCCTGACACAACTGCCTTTGACCCCATTAACATGGTGAGAAACAAGTAGGCAGTATATTATTCTGAAGAAGCCAACTGATTATATGGCATTCCAGAATGAACTAGAGTCGATTGTGAGAGGGTACGCGGGCCTCAATTATAAGCCAGAAGAAACTACAACTGTGTCTAAACTAGAATCTAACAATAACAACAATAAATACATTCATCCTGTGACCAAAAAGTTAGTAAATAACATACAGAAGGATGAGGTTATGATACCAATGTCATTACACAAAACAAAATTACCAAAGTCTTACGGTCCCACATGCCTAATCTTTTCACTTATTTCCCTGAACTTTCTGCAACCAGATAACTCCCACAACTAGATTCTGCACACACCCAATAGTGTCCACAGAGCTCTTTCCAACACCCATAGCTGTTTGCTATGAGCCATATCTGATTACAATGTCTTGAATGATTAAGGGTCTTTAAGTATGATATAATAACATGTTTACTAGGAGCATGTGGTGGGAATTAAACTGATTTGGGTGGGTTTAGGTTTTTCGTTTGGGTTAGAATCAATTTGGGTTGGTTAGAATCAATTTGGGTTGAAAAAATGCCATCTATCACCCCAATTAAATTAGATTGGTTTGAGATGTTTGGGTGAACGGTTTTGGTCAGTTGGATTAGATGAGAACCAATATCATGTTGGTGAAAAATCAGGTTAATCAAAGATCGTACATGGTTTAGGTCAAGCAGTGGTGGGGGCCATTAATACAAAACGAAGAATGTCAAAGCATGAATGAGATAAGGTGGAGAGGATTGAAGGTCGGAGAATGTTGAAGTGAAGATGGAGTTGTGGAGTTGAGGTGCGGGGGTTGTAGGGTGAACTTGAGGCACCTAAAGTACTTTGGGGTTGGAGCATAGTTGTGAGAAATGTCGTAAGCTCTTGGGCCGATGAGGCAAGGCTTCACATACTAATAGGATAACAAGCTATGGAGCACTAATTATGTAAGGTCATTGGAGAATATTCGTGGGGAGTCCCAACATGGATGAAAGCTATTGACATGAGGCTCTGGGAGTAAGGATGGCTAGCTGGTGGCGAGCTTGAATGGGAGAATAAGAAGTAAAACTAGTGTCCAAACCTAGGGTCATTCGTAGTGTTAGCTTAGGTTGTTTGGGTGGGTCAGGTAAAAGACATTAAACCCAGTAAGCCCACTGGTACTGTGCAATGATTAGGGTTTAGAATTCTAAACATTACACGGTAAATATATATACCGGTTGGGCTGGGAGGGTCCAAACCTAGGGTCACTCATAGTGTTAGCTATGGTTGTTTGGGTGGGTCGGTGAAAGACATTAAACCCACTAAGCAACCCAATACCCATTAAAGAAATATAGTTTGGATCCTGTGAAGAATATTTTGTTGTTTTTCATAGAGCCCAAGGGTTTTCTTATATAGAAGAGAGAGATCCTAATGGGTAAATTACATATTACGTACAAAGGAAATAAACAATTGTAAAACAGTGACATAACATAAAACTCTTCAACACTCCCCCTCAAACTGGAGTATAGATGTCGATTAGGCTCAGCTTGGAACAGCATCTCTGAAAGGATCCTCAGACTAAAGCTTTGGTGAGCACGTTTGTTGTCTACTCACTAGAATTGGCATGGGATGTAGAAGTGAGACCCTTCTAGATCATATCTCGAATGTAGTGGCAATCTACCTCGATATGCTTGGCTCACCCATGGAAGGCTGGAATGTTGGCAATGAACAATGCGGCTTGGTTGTCACATTGGAGGTGCATAGGAAGAGGCACCTCAATGGCTAGGTCAGTCAGAACTGATCTAACTCACATCATCCCTGTGGACCTGTGGTGTCTTGTGCCATAGCTTTGTACTCTGATTCAGCGCTTGTTCGGGCGGCAACTGTCTGTTTCTTGCTCTTCCATGATATAAATAAATTCCCTACAAATACTACAAACCCAGAAGTTGACTTCCTGTCCTTGGGACATACTGCATAGTCTGCATATGCACAAGTTGTAACAACAATGGATGTGCCTCTGCTAAACAAAAGACCAATGCCATGTGAGGTCTTCAGATACCTCAAAATCATATGGATTGCATCCATATGGGTGTGTCTTGGTAGCTCCATGAATTAACTCACTTCGCTTACTGCAAAGGATATGCCTAGCCTGGTGATGGCCATATATAGCAGCTTCCCAACTAACTCCATGTATCTCCTCATGTCAACCTCATCAGTGTCGTCGTCATAGAACTTCATGCTCAGGTCTATGGGAGTAGTGGCTACCTTACATGTCTTTGATATGAGATCTGTAACATACTTCCTATGGGTCATCACAAGACCTCGCTGGTTCCTGGCGAACTCCATTCCAAGTAAGTAGCACAGACTGCCAAGGTCCTTGGTCACAAACTACTGACACAAGAAAGCCTTAGCTGCTTGAATCTCTTGTGCATTGTCCCCTATAATGCGGATGTCATCGACGTATACAAATATAGCAACGGTACCCTTCTGGGACCTCTGAACAAACAAGATGTGATCTGTAGTGGATCTCACAAACTCCTTCTATTCTATCACATATGAGAGCTTCTTAACCATGCTCTCAGACTCTGTTTAAGGCTATAGATCGCCTTATGAAGTCTACACACCTTCTGAGACTCCCCTTCAGCAGCGAACCCAGGTGGTTGTTGCATGTAGACTTCCTCATGAAGATCACCGTAGAGAAAGGCATTTGTCACATCAAGCTGGTGCAGAGGCCAGTCTCGTGTGACATCGACAGAGAGAAGAACCCGAAGAGTGGAGAACCGAGCTATGGGAGAGAAAGTGTCCTGATAGTCCACCTCATATGTTTGGGTGAACCCGCGAGCTACGAGTCATGCCTTGTTGCGATCAATACGGTCATCTGCTCGATGCTTCATAGTGAACACCTACTTACGTCCTACAATAGACACGTCTGTGGAAGTTGTAACAATACTCCACGTGCCATGAGACTGTAAAGCAGCCATCTCTGCTTCCATGGTCAGACACCATTCGCCCATTTTAAGTGCCTCCTAATATGTGTGTAGGATTTCAACAGTGGATAATCTTACAATAAATTTTTAAAAGTCTGGTGAGAGCCGCTCCATAGACATCTGACCTACCATTGGATATCATGTACAAGAACATTTGCCTTTCCGCAAGGCAATGGACCACCCTAAATCATTATATGTTGTGGTTCTGCCTCCACCTGTATATCTGCATGCTCATCATGTACATCATACACACCACTAGTTTCATTAGTCAAAACAAAGTTTTCAGAATTTATCTGGGGAGTGTTGGATGCTGGGGAAGGCGTTGGAACATGGAGTGCAAGTTGAGGTATATGTGTAGGCGGAGATGGGAGAATAACAGCATCCTCAAACTCAGAAAGACTCATCATGTCACCTATAGGAGAGTAGTACATGATGGACTCAAAGAAGGTGATGTTAGCACTGACATAGTACTGTCCATGTAGAGGATCAAAACACTGATAACCCTTCGGAGTACGGCAGTAACCAACAAATATGCAATTGATAGCTCGAGGAGCGAGCTTGTCATGACCGGGACATAGGATATGGACAAACGCCACGCACCCAAACACTCGTGGGGTAAGAGAGAAGAAGTCTTTATCAGGAAAAGCAAGACCAAATGATGCCTTTTCACCCAAGATTGTGGAGGGCATACGGTTTATGATATAACAAGTTGTCATCACAGCATAACCCCAAAAAGAATGTGGAGCCCGACTGTGTATGAGGAGAGCCATCATGATATCTAGAAAATGTTGGTGTTTGCGTTCTGTCACACCGTTCTGATGCCACGTGAGCTAAAAAATTGAGACAAATGTGTAGTGTAAAACTCAAGTGCATTATCCGAGAGAATGTATTTTATTAAGGTAGAGAAAATATTTTTTATTTCAACCACAAAATTTTGAATAATAATACTTGCTTCGGATTTTTGCTTCAAAAAAAAGATCCATGACAGTCTGGAAAAATCATCAACGCAAACAAGATAATATGTGTGTCCCTGATGACCAGGTACACGACTTGGACCCCACATATCCAGATGAAATAAATCAAACAAACCATGACTACTCTGACCTTGACGACTTGGAAAGCCGGACCGATGATGCTTTCCAAATTCACATGACTCACACTAGAAACGAGACTTGATAGAGACGTCATGAATGAGACGACAAAGTTTCTACAATAGTAGGTGGTTGAATTTGAGATGCCACGTGTAGAGGGAAATGGACCCTGCAGAAAGGGAAGTCGTGCCAGCATACGGAGACTGAGACAACATGTATAGCCTTCCATATTCACGGTCACATCCAATCACCTTGCCCGTGAGTATATCCTGAAAAATAATGAAACTAGAATCAAATATAGCACGATAATGTAAATCTTTTGTAATCTGGCTAATAGACAGTAAATTCATGGAAAAGGCAGGTACATTGTGACATCCGGATCTGAATAACTTGAACTCGACCCGATTATGATTCATTTGATTCTATAAAACTATCAATCAATATTAAATAATCTAAATCGATGGGGAAGGAGGTGGGGAGGTATTCTGGAGGCGGTGCGGGCCCGTCGGGGAGGGGCTGATAACAGGTCGAGATGGGGGTTGCACCGACGGAGCAGGGGTGGCGGGAGGGGGCTCTGGGGTTGGGGGTGCGTCACAAGGGGTTCGAGGGCGACGGGAGGGGGGCGTTGGGGCTGGGGCGGTCATCACAGGAGGGGCAAGGGTGGCGACGGGAGGGAATGGCGGCGGTGGTGGGGTAAGGAGGGTCGCCAGGGGGTGAGGGTGGCGGCGGAAGGGGGTGCTGGGGTTGCGGGTGCAACGAGAGGGGGTCCTGGGGGTGCGGGTGCAGTGAGAGGGGGGCTCGGGGGTGCGGGTGCAGCGAGAGCGAGAGGTGCGAGGGTTAGGGGTGCACACGGATCAGATAAAATCCGTAATCCGATCCAATCCGATGTTATTGGATTGGATTGGTTTGGTTTTATCATTTTAATGGATCGGATTGGATTGAAAATTTTCGAATCCGTTAAAGTATGGATTGGATCGGATTATCATGAAAATCCAATCCGATCCAATCCGTTAATCCGTTAACATATACATACATACATAAATACATATACGTACATGCATATACACGCGTACGTGCGTGTGTACCCATTCCAATAAGACAATAACCAATGTGATTCTTCTCTTTTTTTTCATATTTATAGTGGATACAAGTCCTCTTGTCATCACCCTTAAACTCCTAAATAATAAAAATATAATTATACCTTGTAGAAGTTATAATCCCAATTGACTATTCCCCTCTTAGTTTCAATCCTCTTTTATTTCACTCTTGACCTCAATATTTCACTCCTAGTTTCATCTCCGTTGGATTTCATCAATATGTGACTGTAAAGATCACATTTTTCTCTTTGTGTAACTTATCTTTTTATCTTTGGATCATTATTTGGTAACTTGTATTATTCTTACTTGAATCATTAGATGGAAATCATTTGCAAAAAAAATGCAACATTTATAGAAGGAATCTCAAATTCTAAATCCAATATAATCCTTTACGTTGAGTATATGGTCTTCAACTTTTTCATTACGTATCAATGAAGTTATTCAACTTTAATTTGATTGAGTGGTCTTCAAATATCCTTTTTCTTTACATCCGATCTATATGACCAATGTTTGAGCCATAATTTAGATGTTGAGGGCTAATGTGCGATAAAACACAAACATGAGAGGGCAAACAATTGAGATGGGATACAAACGTATAAAAAAATCCGAACCAATCCGATCCAATCCGTAATCCGATGGATTGGATTGGTTTGGATTTAGATATTTGATGGATTGGATTGGATTGGAAAAAGTTAAAATCCGTTAAGATTGGATTGGACATGGATTAAGGTAAAATCCGATCCAATCCGATCCATGTGCACCCCTAGCGAGGGTGGTGGAGGGAGTCTGCGAGAGGGCGGATGGGTCGTAGATCGATTTCTGCGGCATTTGCAAGTCTGAATATACTTGGACAGCGAGCAAGTCGACGTTTTTTTCTTCTGCATTGGTCTGGACTGCGAGCAAATCGTCGTTGACGGTGAATCTTTCACGATTTTCTTCATCGCAGGCCCGGTCAATGGCTTCGACGGTAGAAGACTTTGATTCGGCGCCGCTTAGAGTCTCGAAATTAGCAACCAAAACCTGTAGTTTTGATTGGAAGTCGAGCAATATGGACATCATCTCCTTGTCGTAGGCTTCATCGGCTCGTCGTTTACGTTCCGATGAACAATAGTCTCTCGTTGAATGCTGGCGCGAACATCTATACATATCGTTAGATCGTGAGGACGATTTAGATACCATGCTCTGATACCAATTGATACAAATCGAAATATTTGCGGCGATGAAAAAAATATTTTGATGGTGGAAATTTTGGTGGAGAAGAAATTATAGGAAGGGAGAAGAGAACGCGTGCCGGTTGCGCGATATTCGAGGAAGAAGAGGCGTGAAGATCGCGTGTGGGAGGAGAGAAACGAGAGAGAGATAGTGATCTCAATTTTAATTCAACTTCAACTGTTTAAAACAATTACCTACCATCACCTTTATATAGGAGGGGTGGGGTTACAAAAATAGAAATAAAATTCAAATTCAGATTGACTCTAATTGATTTGAATCAAAATTCAAATCTACCTTATACTAATTGACTCTAATTTTAAATTTGAAATTCAAATTGAAAACCGACTAACTAATTTGAGATCACATGCGATCTATTTTTATTTAAATAAAAATTGCAACAACTCGATTAAACGTAAATAAAATTAGGCTCTAATTAACGAAAAAAAATCAAGCTCTATTTATTAATTTCGTGATGAATCACGATTTCAACGCTTTGGTTGTGTTGATTTAATCCTCCTACATGTCACTGTTTTATATTTTTAAATAAGAATGTTTGAGATAGGTGATGTTTGGAATAAAGATTTCAAAGACAGTTAAGGCTATTTGACTATTGCTATTTTTTAATAGTTTTTCCGCTCTCATTTGAGCAATCTTTAGCAATAAAAAATTATTGTAGTTGTCCTAATGCGATCAAAAAAATATTTGATTAAAGAAATATTTGATTGCATGAACAAACATGAAATATTGCATTTATTTTATTTTCTTCCCCTCGTCCGAACAACAAATATTACAATATCCCCTCTTCCCTATTCCTTTAAAATAGATACACATCACCTCCTTCACTTTCCCTTCTCTTTTGCTCCCTCCAACCAAGATAGGCTTAGAAAAAGATGATTGTGCTAATGTTACAACATGGTTTAATCTTTGATTAATATAGTTTAAGGGTGACCATCTACCTACCAACGATGTTCTCCCATCAGTAACAAAAAGCTACAACACTATTCAAAAATGAAGCAACTATCGTGAGATTGTTATCTAAAGGTTGTGATGCAGCGTGGATCCAACGGATAGGGTCCAATATTTATCTAATTTTATTGGTCAATTTTATTTACGTTTATTTAAGCCGACGCATCTTTAATTAAATAAATGAGATCGCCTGTGATCTCCAACAATTGGTCATAGATTTGATTTTTAAATTTGGTCAGTTAATTAGTTAGAGTCTAATTAGGATAATTAGTTGTTAGTTTAAATTAGTTTACTATTTTTGTAATCTCATCCCTCCTATATAAAGGGATGAGGGTCCAATGTTTTTAGACAGTTCAGTGATTATGAAAATTATTTGAGAGTTATCTCCCTTTCTCCCTCCCACGTGTTCTTCACGTTTCTTCTTCTCCCTCAACCCCTCGTTCCCGACGAGTTTCTTCTTCTCAACCCCTCTCTTTCTCCACCGAAATTCCACAGCCCAAATTATTTTATTTTCCGACGTCGCGCCAAAATCGATTCTGCATCATTTGGTATCAGAGCATGGAAACCGAATCGTTCCTACGATTCGACGATCATGTTGCATATTGGCGTTTGAAGTTTGATCTCGGCCGCCTATCTCATGGTTCGCACTCGCATTCGCGTTCAAAGAAGTTCCAGCAATGACTTATATCATGCATCAAGGTTCAGGCATGGCTGGATGCGCAAATCGAAGAAGATTCAGTCGTCAACGGCAAAAATCAGACTGTCGTTTCTCTGATTCAAGGCGATTTCATCCAAGAAAAGGAAGACTTCGGGCCCATATTCGACGAAGAAACAGGGGAGATCGACGGCCTGCCGGCTATCCCGACACCATCCCAGCCGTTACAGGCACCCCCTCCCGCTGCACCGTCATCCCCGCGACCCCCTCGCCTTCCCGGTCCGACCCTCCCCGCTACCATCACCCTTCCCCATCCCGCGCCCAGTGCCTCGCCGCCATCGCCCTTCCCCATCCCTCCCGCCTGCACCTCCTCTTCCCCAGCCCCTTCCTGTCCACCGCCTCTCCCTACTCTCGCCAACACACCACGCGTACACCAGCCCCTCTCCCCGATGATGCCGTCACCTCTTCAACCGAGCCCCAAATCGCCACCGCCGCCCCCTTCTCATCCCTGCCCCTCCCGCATTCCACGCCCTCCCCTCCTCTCCGAGTCCTCACCGGCGTCGACCCCCGCGTCTTCCCTTCCCCTCCCGTACTCGTCACCCTCACCCCTGCGCCGCACCCGCGCCTCCGCCTTCTCCTTCCTCGCCAGCCACCTTCTCCTCCGCCCTTCGCGGCCCACCAGATAGGGTCCAATATTTATCTAATTTTATTGGTCAATTTTATTTACGTTTATTTAAGCCGACGCGTCTTTAATTAAATAAATGAGATTGCCTGTGATCTCCAACAATTGGTCATAGATTTGATTTTTAAATTTGGTCAGTTAATTAGTTAGAGTCTAATTAGGATAATTAGTTGTCAGTTTAAATTAGTTTACTATTTTTGTAATCTCATCCCTCCTATATAAAGGGATGAGGGTCCAATCTTTTTAGACAGTTCAGTGATTATGAAAATTATTTGAGAGTTATCTCCCTCTATTTCCCTTTCTCCCTCCCACGTGTTCTTCACGTTTCCTCTTCTCCCTCAACCCCTCGTTCCCCGACGAGTTTAAACTTCTCAACCCCTCTCTTTCTCCACCGAAATTCCACTGCCCAAATTATTTTATTTTCCGACGTCGCGCCAAAATCGATTCTGCATCAGGTTGGATTATGATATTAAACGTCTACCAGATAATCTTATTTATAGGATATCCACACACTTCTATTTATGTGTAGTAAACAATGGTATGGTTTCATAGAAGAGAAGAAAGGATACGATTGAGAAACAGCGAGGAGGGAAATGTGTGTGTGTAGAGGAAAGGGATCCTACTCCATGGAGTAGGTAACTTACCTATTCCACTTTCTTTTTTTATTTTTTTTTATTTTTTTGAAAAATACTTCAATTGATTTGCATAACTATATTCCTCTAATATGTCATTCACATTTCGTCAGAAACAGAGACTCCTACAGCCTCCATCCAGACAGTCATTTTTTAACGGTCACAGTCCAAAAGCAAGAATACAATATACTCTGCATACTTGCTTATCCTTTCCATCGTATACAAACAACAAATTTTTGATTTCTTTCTCCACTCTTCTCCTTACAAATTGTACTAGGGCAAAGATAAAAAAAACTAAAAGCAAGGGAAGAAAGAGGTAATCACCGCAGCGGTGGTAGCAGAAGCACCGATCAGGGCGAAAAGTAGGAGCCCCCAGGTCTTGGGAGGCTCCTCCCGTGGCTGCCACGTGCCGCCTCCGGCTGCGGCGGCGCCCTTGTTGGCCGCTCTTGCTGCCTCGTCGCCCTTATCGTCGCCGGGCATGGCGGGTCTATCTGCGGACGTGCATTGAGAAGCCCTAGAGAGGTTGCGGATGGCAACTCAGCCTCGTTCCACTGAGGAAGGGCTGCCGTCGTTGAACACGACAACTACCGTACATTTTCCCCCTTTCCGCCTGATGAAGAGGGTATCTTTCATCATAACCCCTGGAAACTTGGTCGGTTTCCCAATCATCTTATAAATTACATCACAACCTTGTCAACTTGCCGGTTAACTTTGGCATATTAACTCATGCAGGTTAGCTTTACTATCCATCACGTCATCGTTGGGGGTGTAAGGTTGGCTCGTTAAAAGTTCGATTCAGATTCGATTTCGAAATAAATGAATCGAAGATGAACACAAGTTTAAGCTCGATTAAATAAACGAATCGAACCTAAAAAACATAGGTTCACTCAGGTTCGATCCGTTAAAAGCTCGATAAACATGCACATATACATATTTACAAATCCTTATCCGTAGAAGTGGACCGTATTTTGAGATAAGTGGATTTTGTCTCAGGATAAATGAATTTTGTCTAGAGATAATTGTATATTTACAGGATAAGTAGGTTTTATCTCGGTATAAACTATCCAAAAATAAATAGTCACATCGTGTTTATAAAATCCATCATTTATGTGTCTAGTACTTTTCCCTTCTTTATCTTCAAATTAATAGAACAAGTATAAACCTTACTTAATGAATATCTCCACATTATTCTTATTCCTTATCCCCATCAGAATAGATGTAAAAATATATTATAATTATACTTTTTTCAAAGAGATGAATACATATTAATCTAATTTTTTCAAAAGATGAAGATGAGTTAGATGAAGAAAAAAATTAATGAATATTTATTCTAATTGTAGACACATATATATTTCCATTTCTCTTCTTTTCACTCCCTCTTATTAGAGAATTCTTAAGTTCGATATTCGCTTAGGTTCGATTCGTTTAAAAAGAGGTTCGGATTCAATTCAAAAATAAACGAACCGAACCTGAACACAAGTTTAGGCTCGATTAAATAAACGAACCAAACCTAAAAAATATAGATTCGCTCAGGTTTGGTCTGTTTACACCCCTAGTCACCGTTAAGTTTGAACGAAACTTGTTAAAAATATCCAGGTTTATCTTTCAGGGCACGTCAAATATAAAATATGTTATCTCGTCGTTTTTCGGCTATTATTCTATATATTATATAACATTGATGGTAGTGGAACATCTCCCTCAAAGGAGGTTTGAACTTGTCGATTGCAAAAATTGAGAAATAAACTCGTCATGTTAGAAAGCATGGTTCCCATTTAATGGGTAAATAGCAATCACTAGAAAAATTCCATTGCAAAGCAAAACCACGTGGTTATGGAAAATATTTCGACGTTGTTTCACGAATCATGGGAATAAATGGGTATTTCTTTAATGCATATAGTCTTTAAGGGAAAATACCTCCTATATGAAGTTTGGCCCGATGATGAAGTGTTAGTTGTTGTATTTAAAGTTAATGTAATTATATTTTAATTTAGTAAACATATGCAATTACATTGATTTTTAATTTGGTTTCAATTGGGAAACCAAATGACTATTGAGGGAAAGTTGAGAATTCTCAATTTAAAATAAAGAGTAGTTTGGGTGGAAGTTTAGTACCACATTTAGTAATGTTTCTAAACTTTTGGTGGGCTTATATATAAGTTCGCACCTCAAGCTCTTATAGCAACAGTAGAGAGGATGGGTGGAGGACCACACGCGTGCGCGCGCTCTGCTCCGGCTCGGGCTCGGGAGAGTCAATTCGGATCTCAATATTTTTACTGCAGTTAGGTCTTTTTATACCCTCCCCCTGCATGCCATTTTCTTCACTCGCAAGAAAACTTTCAGTCGTCGTTGCTCTCTTCATCTCGACCGCAACAGTTTTCTTCTCACTTCTCTCGGTTGCAAGTTCTCTAAGGTACTCTCGAGGACGATCTCGTCGATGTGCGTGGGCGAAGATCGTGTGTTATCGTATCCTGGGAGCGGATCGCCAGTACCCATCGAACTGGTATTGTGGGGGCGATATCTTTTCTAAGAACAGTTCATTTCATAGATGCTTTGGTGATCTCTTATCTAATCTACTCATTGTTTTATTTACCGTAATTTATTTATTGCTCCTATATCTCATCCTAAAATGGTTTACATGTTGCTTTATTGGTTTTAATGATCCATACTTGCATCTTGTGATTATTATATGAATCGGATATGTTTGGTTATAATTTTCTTAATATGTGATGCATTGATTCGTATAAATCATGAAAATTACTATTTAATGATCATGTTATTAATCTTATATACAAGAATCTTAGAGAAGATATCGGGAATTGGAATTAAAATCATGTCAGAAATCATGTTTAAATCGAGAATTGATATGACCGGTATGCTTGAAAATTTTGATGGTCAGAATTTTAAGCGTTGGCAACAATGCATGAAAATCTGGTTAACCACTATATGGTTAATCTCGATGCTTGAAACTGAATGCTCTACGGTGGAAAAGGAAAACTCCTCACTCGATAGTCAGAAGGCACAATCTGCGTGAAAGGAATGTGGTCGTATATATCATGGTTGCATCTTGTTGGTCGTGTCCAATACGTTGTTTCACGTATAATATTCGTCCACACAGACTGCGAAGGGGCTATGGGGAAGAACTAGAGCAGAAGTATAATACCGAAGATCTCGGTATTGAAAAGTACTATGTTGCTAAGTTCTTAAAGTTTTCCATGGTCGAATGGAAGTTGGTTTCTGAACAGGCACATGAGTTTTTACACCTACTCCACGGTTTAAAAGATGTCAAGATGAAACTTACATAGATGTTCCATGTCATGTGCATCATAGAAAATTTCATCATATCTTGTGAAGACTTTTGTATGATTGTGAAACACAGGAATGGGAGAATTTGTATGGATGGCTTGACAATGGCAGTTGCCATAGAGGAGGAACACATGAAATAAAAGCTTATCGTTCTTGTTGATATTCAGACTAAGGTTAATTTTATGACCTCAAAGAGCAAGGATAAGAATGTAAAGGGCAGTAGCAACAGTAAAATGAAACCAAAGAGCAAGATCCAGAAAAAAAACAAAGAATAAACCATGCTGGCAATATAATCAGGTTGGCCATTGGAAGAATGATTGTTCGTCTTTCAAGGCTCAACCTAAAGCTGCAGATAGGAGTCCACAAGTGAATATGATCACTGCTGGACTTGGGTCTAGCGAGGGTATGCCTCTGTAAAACCTGAATTATAGCATATACATGATCTAAATGTGTGCCTCGTGGATGCAGGAGCTAATGTACATATCTGTTCTGACAGAACTTTGTTTTCTTCTTATCAGACCTGCAGTGGTGGGACTGTGAAGATGGGGAATAATTATACGGCCAAGGTGTTGGGGTTAGGACAAGTCAGCTTGAGGTTCTCCTATGGCAGTGGCTGGACTTTACACATGGTGCTGCATGTCCTTGACATGAAGAAGAAAGTTTTATCCGGCTCCATTTTAATTAGAAATAGTTTGAATTGAACTTTAAATGTAATAAAGTTGTTATTCCGAGACATGGCATTTTTTTATGGAAAAGACTATTTGGCATATTTTGATTTGTTGTTTCCAATTAGATGTGATTCATTAAACTTTGATTTAGTGAATGTTTTGAGTTCAGAATGTTCTAATTCTATATCTCGTATAGTTAATAATTTAGAATCTTGTGATCTGTGGCATAGTGGATTGGGACATGTAAACTTAAATTCAATTAAAAGAATGATAAATTTAGAGTTGATAAATACACTATTGATAAAACCTAAAAATGTGAAATTTATGTGCAAGCAAAGACACCTAGGAAGTCTTTTCAGTCTGTCTCTAGAGATAGTGAGATCTTTGATCTAGTGCACACGGATATTTATGAGTTTAATGGTGTATTGACTAGAGACAACAAGAAACTATTTATCATCGTTATATATGATGGTAGCATATACTGCTATGTATATCTAATGAAAACCAATGACAAAGCCTTAGAGAAATTTCTTATATTTAAGAATGTAGTTGAGACAAAAACGGGAAAAGTTCTTAAATGCCTTAGGTCAAATAGAGGGGGTGAATATACTTCTAACTTGTTTAACGAACAATGCAAGTTATTCGGCATAGTTCTTGAAGTTACTGCTCCATATTCACTACAATCAATTGGGATAACAGAACAAAAAAATAGAATCTTAACTGACATGATCAATGCTCTCCTACAGAGTTCTGGACTTCCAATCTAAATATGGGGAGAGGCCTTGAATACGACTTGTCATATTCTTAATAGGGTCCCTCAAAGACATGGAAAAATGTCCCTTTGAATTTTGGAGAAATAGGAAACCAAGCTTAAGATATCTCAAAATGCGGGGGTTGTCTCATTAAGGTACTAGTCCCAGAACATAAGAGAAAGAAGCTAGGTCCTAAAACTATTGATGTGGTCTTCTTAGGTTACTTGGAAAATAGCTACGCATATAGTTTCTTGGCAATTCGATCCGAGATACCGGGCATAGATGTCAACACTATTGTTGAACTCCGTGATGCTACCTTCTTTGAGGATGTCTTCCCTATGAAGACTGGGATTCCTCAGAATCTGACTATTGAGAGTGCCTCCACATCAGGATCTATTCCCGATCAAGTGGAAAGGATAACGAATGTGGGGATTGAGACTCAATCTGAACCCAATTACCTTTCAGAAGAAAATGAGCCAAGGAGGAGTAAACGACCTCGGATTGCCAAGGATCTGTGTAGTGACTTTGTTGTCTACCAACTCGAGGGTGATCCACCAAGTTACAAGGAAGCCATGGCTTCTTCTGAAGCAAAATAATGGAAGGAAGCTATCAAATCTGAGATAGATTCTATTATGGCTAATGGAACTGGCCGATTTACCAAAAGGATGATCTACCATTGGGTGCAAACGTGTGTTTAAGAGAAAGCTTAGGCCGGACTGGTCAATTAAAAAGTATAAAGCCAGATTAGTTGCTTAGGACTTTAGGCAAAAGGAAGGTATCGATTATTTTGATACATATTCCCCTGTGACTAGGATGAACACAATCCGACTGCCCATAGCATTGGCATCTATATATGATCTTTCTATCCACCAGGTGGATGTGAAGACCGTCTTCTTGCATGACGATCTTGAGGAGGAGATCTATATGGATCAACCTGATGGACTTGTGACTCTCGGGAATGAGGGAAAGGTGGCCAAAATATTTTCTTATATTTTATAAAGATTTTAATAATTACGATCATCATCGACATGATATTTCCAAAGAACACTCAATGAGAGATCAAGACTATGAAACACAAACCCTAGGTTGTTGTCCTATTGTCTATTTAATTTTTATTCATCATTATTATGAAGAAACTTGCACATTGCAACCACATACATTATGTGTCCAACTGCAAGTACAATATCTTGATCATGAATCCAATTCATGATAATTTACTGGTTATTATTGAGTATAATTTTGAGTGGGTTTAATGTAGGTTATCTAGAATAAGATAATTTACATAAATACACATGCACACATATACATATTTTACTTTGATTTAGGAATTTTTATATCAAAATTGTTATGCCTTGTCAACTCTGAAAGTTCATTCCTTATTCACTTTCAAAGTAAGAGATATACTTACCATTATATCTCAAGCAAGATCTGTGATGTCCTTCTTACCTTTGTTACATCCCAATAATATGAGAACATGTAACTCAGATAAAAAGAAGTGGGAACTCATTCCTCCTTGTAAGTCCAACTTGCATTTCCCAATTCGGTCTTTAACACCTGAGCCCACCATCCTTAAGGTGATATTGGCCCGTTGTTAATTGAACCAACCGTCAACAGGAATAGAACTCGTTTATGTGCAATCCAATGTTACCCCAATAATATGAGGACCCGATATTGGGGTCACTACGCATATGGCCTTACTCTTTCGAGAAGCAAATAGCCCGATCCAGATTCGTTTGTATGTAGGAGCTGCCACTCCAGACAAGCGTCTCCTACATATAATCTATGGCGAAGGAACCCTTTGCCTTGACGGGAGACCATGGATATCCCTTATGTGATCCTTCATATCCCATTCAAATTTTAATTAATTATTATGAATCATATTCACATAATTAATCTTCCAAGGGAAATAACGACTTTGTTCATAATAGAGTGTTTTAATTAGATATAATTTATTTAATGATATTAAATCAATTATTAATCCAATCAATTAACCAACAAATAATTTTGATTGTTACTTGAAGGATGGTATAATCTCAAAATACGTATTATTCAAATTTTAATAATTATAAAAATATATCACGATCATTTCAAGCATTATACTTTCCTTACCCGTTGTTATGACCGGTACCGACGGGAGTGAGACAGTCTTCTCATGGAGCAACTTGCTACCCCCAGTGATCCCCGACTAGACACCATATCCGCTTTAGGTCAGGATAATGTGATTTGATTATTTTGTATTTGAGATGATAATCGGTCTTTCAACCGAAGTTATACCATATAATCAAAACTATTTTGATTGATATTAAAAGGAGATTTGCTAAACAAATCCCCAATCCTATTCAAGCATCAATGTTTATTGGAAAGGATGTAACCAATTGTGATCAAGATTAATTATCTTATCATTTTTGGTTAAGGCAATGCCATTCAAGGAAATAATCATCATCATTAAATATTTCACAAATATTCATGAATAATTATTTCAGGAAATTAATCATTAATTTCTATTAATTTAATTGAATGACAGTTACAAGGTTTATGATCAAGTATGCAATTTCCAACAGTGACCCAACTTACTAAAATTAACATAATTCGATCTAATAAAATCCAAATCATGCAAATTAAGTTTATTTGATTTGCCAATTTGCATTATAACAGAACCCGAGTGATGTTCATGCATTTCTAGTCAAATTAAATCCATATTTAACTCTTTAATTATGTCAAGATTCGCCCCTGAAACAGTGGATACATGTTCACTAAAAAGATCATAACTTGAGCAAACAGATTTCAAATCACGCAAACTAAAGTCCCATAGTTTTCTTATTTAATAAGAAACATAATCCAAGTGAAAAATTTAGAGTTTAAGTACATTTAAATGGGGAAAAATCACAAAAAATAGGGTTGCGGGTAATGCATTGAAAAACTGCAAAACAAATTTATGCCCTCATCATCTTAGGTTTATGGATCATATCCGAAACCTCCGACCTATGGCTCTAATACCACTTGAAGGATATGGAAAGATCCTTAAGAGCTTCACTGAAGCATGGAGATCGCATCATATATGATCGAGAGCGACTAGTGGTACTAGTAGCTCGGGGCAACGAAATTAAAAAAAATTGAACAATAAAACCACAAGATCCAAGAACACTTCTTGGATCGTTTAATATAAAACACAAACAAGTATTAGGTTTACTTATTGAAGCATGGTTGCAATCGAGTCTATAAATGAAGAGACCTCTTGTCTCAAGTTCGATCCAATGGAAGAGACGCTTGCGAGCACGTTGATGGAATGTGTGCTCCTCGCAATCCATGTAATGATCCATGCAACGAATCTCCTGATCTCGTCTCACGAGATCTGACGTCTTCTCACGATCCAAGCGTACTGAAGAAGATGGAGATCTACGAGTAGTCAATCCGACAACACAACGACGCCGTGATGACTACGACCCTCTCTAAGGCTTAGGATGGACGACCACTCTAAGGAGGGAGAGAGGGGGCATGTGTAGAGAGAGAGGGAGACGGAGATACTTTAATTCCTCTTGGAATTATCTGCGTAGTCTAAAAGGCAAGGGCTACCCTTCCTTTTATACTAGTTGTATGTATATGGATCTCAATCCACTTGCCCTCTTAATCCAATAGTTTAGATTAAGAGATTATTAATAAATGGCTATGATAAGTTACTTTCCAATAATACTAAGTAATTAATTAAAATAAATTAGTCATATCTTTTATCAAGATAACAACAAACTCATTTTAATTTTAATAAAAATACATAGATAATATGAGGACAACAACCCTCCCTAAAATAGGGTGGTCATCACCCTCCTTGAACAAGTCAAGGTGGACGACAACCTTTTAGGTAGGATAATTTCCTCCATAATATATATGTATTATATATTAGTATGCAACAACCATTATTGTATTTATCTTCACAAGAATAATTCCAAATTAATTGTATGAAAACTTCAATCATGCCATTGCCAAATATGAATCATATTCATATATCCAGCATAATATGTTTAGATTTACAATTAACTATTTATTGTAAATCCATTTTACAACAACATATAATTTGTAATTCCATTTATAAATAATTCTCTCCAACATATTATAAATCATATTTTAATATCCATGATTATTATGGATAGAGATATCCACATTAATCATATCTTTGATAATTAAATCACATTTAATTATCCTAGATGACTCTTCTCATTTTCCCAAATAACGTGAATCACATTCACATTATTTACATCTTTGATAATTAAATCGCATTTAATTATCTTAGATAGCTCTCCTTATATGGCCAAATAATATGAATCAAATCCATATTATCCATGATAAGTAAATCAAATTTAACTATCAATTTCCCTCAATGCTCAGATATATTATCAACAATGAAATTATCCTTGAACCCTTTCAAGAATGATGCGCTTTCTCCTCGAAAACTTGGAGACAAGGATAATGCGATTGTACGTTCCACGTATAGTGACTTGGATATTCAGATCACATCTCAAATTCAGACCTCAAGGACCTCCCATAGATGTTTGATTAAATCAAAGTTGTATATCTAATCTTCTTATTGTATCTGAATCATATTAAGATCAATGTCCAACTTTTGGGCTAAGATACGATCACTTCTCTGTGAGAGGAGTCACTAAAATTCAGACCTGTTTCATCACTTCCTCTAAATGGAAGCGACACGGTTATACAATCGTTTATGATCACATCACCCTCAGTTATTTCTAATACCTGTACATCTTGCATACAGTAAGATTTAGAATAAACATGAAGTTTTAGACTGTCTTCTTCAAAGTTTTATCATTAAGTTTCTCATTTAATCATTGGGAGTTGGTATCGATCATATACTTTCTAACAACATATATCGTACCTAGGTATTGATCATATACTTTCCAAAAGCATATATCGAACCTACAAATTTAGTCAAGATTCCAAAGCGAGACGACCGTGCATGGAATTTGATCCCAATATCTCCTGAATGAGATCATGTCTTCCGGTTCAGTAATGAACCTGTATGATCCCTTTAAGAGATCGTATTACTCATATGCCCTTATATGCATACCAACGTGATGGTGTATAGACCTTGATTAGATCATCAACCTATCGGTATGTCAAATGTACATACTCAAATATATAGTAACACATCTGTCTCCGGTCAGAGGATGCATGCATATACCGTGACATCATACAACATAGGTCTTTGATTATCTCGATCTCGTTAAGTCAACTATTTGACTTAACTTATCTAACACATATGAATATCTATTCCTATGTAGAGGACCTACATCAAAAGGTCGGTTAGATATCAACCCATTAGAGAAAGGATTGCCATGTCCTACTCAGATTGAAGATCCTCTCTTAACTATCTCTGACGATGCTAGATAAGTCCTCAATCTAACTCTTTAGATATTCATCCAAGCACCGGCCTCTATGATTCAACAATTGAATCAACAACTGTATGATCATCAAGATGTCCATGGTACATAACCCTAATTGTACTAAGGGACCTATTATGCAAATTAGTTATTCTTCATTTAACATTAGGGAATCATATTGCAATAACATCTACTGCATAATGGCTCGCGGTGGGCTAGCATGACCAACACATGCCCCATCGATGCACCCGTGATCCCTCGGTCAACCTCCGTTATTCTTCACGTTGTACATAAACCCCCTTCGCCTTCCTCCCATTTTTGTTTCACTTTCATTTCACCTTAGACCCTCAGAGCGCCTCCATGCATCGAGGCTTGTGACAAAGGTCCTCCGTTGTGCTCCGCAACGAGTAGGGAGGAGTTAAAAGGAGTTCCTAGCCATCTCTGGCCATCTTGGCCGTCGAGGTTCCCATCTCATGGCTCCCAACCATTTGAGATATTTTCTCTTGCTTTTTCAGATAACTTTAGTTATTAGGATTCATTTCTACTTGTTTTTTTTAAATCAATAGTTTTAACTTAGTTAATTCGATTAGTTTCGTTGGGGCTTTCAAGCTCCGGCCATCCATGTTCGTCGTGGATCGCCTGTGCCGACTCCCACCAATCACCCATTTCCTAGCCACTTCACCTCTCCGCCTACCTGATCTACTAGCTGCCCAGATCTCCTCAGATCTAGACCGTTGATGTCTAAATCCACCTCATCACCGAACCTCACCCATATCCTCCATTCCACCCTCGACACTCCACCAAATAACTGCCAAGACCCTACCATTCATTCGCCATTGCTTCTGTCTTTTTCTGCAGGTCTCGAAGGGGACATCTGAGCCCATCTACATCAAGGAAGCACCTCCTAGGTCAGTTGAAGGATATTGAGCTTCATGGGCTCAATCTGTAACCCTTACACTTTGGGGATCTCCAAGAGCTTTGGGATGGTTGTAGTAGCATCCAGAGGCCATAGGTTGAGCTCTAGGTTGTCAGAGGAACACACAACATCGTATTAAAACTCGCCAAGCACGAGTTCGTCCTCAGTTCCTCCACCACATTCTAGAGCCATTCGATCTTGTTGTTCTTCGTGAGGCACAACTACCTTCGGATCTCCGAGCCCATCACCATAGGACCTCGATCTGAGATCTACTCCAGTCCGTTAGCTGCAAAGCATCATCATGCCATCTAAGGACGACACCGTCATTCGCTCGCACGAAGGAGGGGGTAAATTGCAGAACCTTCCTCTCCGGTTTTGTCTTTTTGCCTTTGGTCATGTAATTTATTTTAGTAGTATAAAACTTTTGTGGATATTGCATGTGGACCACGGAGTTTATTTAATATTGCTATTTGGTCCATGCCAGGTCACCTCATGTGTGATCCCACGTGAGGTGGAAATTTTGCATTAAAGCCCCCACAACTTTTGTAATTTCAATTTAGTCCAGAAACTTTAAATATTAGTTGAATATTTTTAGGTATTTTGCAAAAAGAACCTCACACTTATTTTAATTGCATTTATACTCTTTTGAGTTCAACTATTTTTGTGGAGGTTTTCAATTTATTAAAAGTATCATCAGTGCTCCAAAAATTCTCAAAAAATATGGTTAAGTTCTTGTTATCATAACATTCACATCATAATTTTATCTTTGCATTTTAAGCATTTCAAATATTTATTAAAAATCAAAAGAGCACTTTTTTGTCCCTGTTTGAATTAAAAATTACCCAAAAAATTAAAATCTATTTGAAAAATTCTAAAAAATTATATATATATTTTTTTATTTTAGTATATTTTATCTATAGACCAAAAATCCCAAAAAATAGAAAAAGACTAAAAATTAAAAAGCTCAAAAATCTAGTAAAAAATAAGAAAAATCACCAAAAAATCTAAAAATAGTTATTTTTACTTCTAAATTTTCTTTATCTTATTATCTATTTATTAAAATTGATTTGAAGAATTTTTGACTTTATTTGCTATTTTTAATATTTAAATCAATATAGCATATTTATATAATCACTGTTTTGGGAATTTATTTACTTTAAAAATATATAAAAATTAGCAAAAATTGCCCCAAAATCACAAAAATAATAGAAAATTATATAAAACCCAAAAACATTTTATTTTGTTCTTTTTATTTATTTATGGTAGTATCGTATTATCTTATATTATGTATATGTTCTTATATAATATATATTAAAAAGAAAAAGAAATTAAAACTCAAAAAATATTAAAAGGAAACTAAAAACATAAAATAAAAAATAATAAAAAATATAAAAATTGAAATAAAAAATATAAAAGTAAAAAACCATACAAAAGCACTTAGACAAGAAGAACACAGATTTTTGAATTCATTTTCCACAATCTACCATTTGCTTCCTGCGTTACTTACTCTTCTACACATTGTTACATCTTTACACACATTTGTAGAGTTATAATAACTTTTAGCTCCACATTTATTTTGCTTTTCATTGCTATATCTATTACGGGTTAATTGTTGATTGAGTCAGGGTTTCCTGAGTGGTCGCCTCAGCGACACATTTGTCTTCGATTTTCAGTGAGGATAATTTCTACACCCTCGTAAAACTCGATTCATCAAATGGTGCCATTTCCAGGGAGCAACATGACATAGATTACATATCTTTATTTCTTCATTCTTATCTTTTTTATATCTTTTTTCTGTTATTTATTTGCTCTTTTTATTTGATATTATTGTTGATCTGTCTAATCACTCTTCCTTGTTTGACTTTGTTGTTAGGGACCACGGATTGAGGGAGGTACTCCTAGGAGCAGATATGCACCAACGTGAAGCAGGCTCAACCTTCTGACCTAGCAATAGAAGAGGACTTGGAGGATTTTTGGAGATAGTGCAGTTGACTTGTATTTTTTACTTTTAATTGGTAATTTAAAGTGAGAGATAGACTTATATTTGTAATAATTTGGACTCTCCAGGACATTGCTACTTCATGAGGTCCACTGCCCGAGTGATTGTTCACTTGGGGGCCTCATCGGTTTTTGTCATGTTTTTATCGGTTTTCTTTTTATTTTTTTCACGATTTTATTTTTATTTATTTTGTGTGATTGAGCCCTAGCTCTAGGATTTGCTTGCTCGATAGATTAAGGTCCAAAGCCCTAATTATATTTGCTTGTACCTATAGAGTCGTGCTTCGACTTAGTCAAATATAATTGTTGATTATTTAGACTTGAGACCACGCGCTGAGAGAAGCTCTATGCATCGCTTGTAGGACCCACTGTGGCGGGCATCAATGAGCTTCCGAGACCGGACTTTAAGTCTCATATCTAGATAGTTAGCATCTGATTCTTCATGATAATAGCATATTCTATCTAGGGTGATTTCATCGGCTTTGTATTACACATAGTTAGGTTTCAATTCTGCTTAGCATCCTTGCATGAAGAGAGCTGGAGGCAAGGTGAGCATTTCTACTTAGCATTCATCATCGATTTCACTTGCATTGCTTTTCCGACATTCTCCCTTTGATTTTGTCACCTAGGATCGAAAGGAATTGACTCCTTGTTAGATTCATGCATTTCTATTAAAAATCCAAAAAAGTGATAACAAATAAAATTGGGACTGCTAAAATTACTCGATCCTAAAATCGAAAAGAAAAATATCATCGTCTTGGGGACAGTAATCCCCTCATTGTATTCACATTTTATTTGCCACGCACACATTAAGGATTAGTGCCCCAATCCCATGCCTTCCTACGTGTTTGTATAGCTTTGTGTTCATCACCTAACTCTAAAATTTGAAAGATAAAAATACCAAACTTTCACGATCCTCACTGTGTTGAGTATGTGAATTGAGGGGTTTGTTTTGTGTATATTTTTTTGTGATTGATGTGTGTGCAAACTCGATCTTCTCTATGCATTTCCACCTTTTTCTTACATATTTTGATTTGACTATCGTGCTTTCCCAATCACTTCCTTTTGTTTCGGAGATGTCTGACTGTAGTGATTTTTATCCAGACTTTGCAGATGCCCTCGTACCCTCCAGCCGGTCCACCTCCATTTTACCAGGAGGACTTTGCTTCTAATTTTTCTTTTTGTACATATCCACCTCAGCCACACTTTCAGGTCTCAGACTTTTACCCACCACCATCCTCACATTTTCCTCCATCTCACCCACCCGAGACCGAGCTGTTGGAGTCGCCTCTGAAGAGTCCACTCTTAAGCACTTGACCCAGATGATGGAGCAAATGAAGAAGAGGATTGATGACCTCACAAGTATAAATAAGAACCACCATGCCACTTCACCGCCTGATGATATGTATTCATTTGAGGATACCCACGAGAGCTTGCAATCGCCCAAAATGCAAAAAATGAGAAAAATCTAAAAACACAAAAAGATTTCGGGAGACACCTTGTTGAGTCAACTTATGAGGAGGGGGCACCCATATCAGATCCTATACTCGCTCACTCACTCACTTATACCCACATCCACACCGATACACTAGTTGCCACCTTTGACTCCAAGGATGACATTGCACAGATTGCTCTTAGTCATCCTTGTGTAGATGATGACTCTGATCTCCTCACTTATATGGAGGAGATCCAAAATCTTAAAAAAATATGGTTTATCATGAGATTATTGAGGCCCCACTTCGCCAGGCCATTACCCTATTATTTGCTCCTAAATCCAAGAAGAGAAAGGAAAGGAGCAGATCTGAGCGACACATTTTGACCATGGCCACGTCCTATGCCATCACTCGCCATCCACGTATTAGGAAAGGGAACACTGTCACACCTCTTGTTAGTTGCACAATCTCTGACCATTCTTGTGATCACACTCTCCTTGACAGCGGTGCTTCAATTAATATCATACCCTTCTTGCTGGTACATTCTCTTCACTTAGGACCTCTCAAGAAAATCAAGATGATTTGTCAATTTGCTGATGGATAAATAAAGAGGCCAAGGGCTATTCTAGAGAACGCTGTCATTCAAATTCGAGGCATGAGCTTCACTGTTGACTTCATTGTATTTCTCATGGAGACCTCCACCATTGTGGAGCATCCTCCAATCATCTTGGGACGACCTTTCCTTGCCTCTGGGAGAGCCATTATTGATTATGGATCTAGAGAGTTTCGCTTCTGTTCTGATGTCGAGAGCGATGTGTTGTTCACTTCTCCTATTGTTGACTAGAGACTTGCTTCCCATGAGAGTGTACCTGTGTTAGCCGACCCCGAGGACTATGACCTTGATGCTGATATCAGAGAGGTTTGCTTTTTGATGGATGATTTTGAGATCCAAGGATTACTCTTTGGTGAGGAAGACTCAGAAAGCATAGACCTTGGAGTTCCCTCTTTCGGTGAGTGGTGATGCATTGATGACATACACAACATTTACACTGTAGACACTTTAAGGCAGATGGCAGACATAGTATAGACTTCAAAGGTTGAATTTGACCTTACTATTTTCACTAAGGAATTCAGGCCTTTTGATTGTGACCTAGTGGAGACTTCCCAGGCCGAGCGTGACCATGCTACTTCTACTGATCAGTTCATGCCTTTCTGTTTTGATACCACTGAGGATCTTCATCAAATCGATCTTGATAGGTTTGTGTCTGCTGATGACCCCGATATCGACCTCCACCTTGTCAGACCCAGTCCTCATTGGTCACGCAAGAAGGTTCACTTTCTACCTTCTTGATCTCTGTATATCCACCTCTTTGTATATTCGATTTTATTTTATTTCCTTCCATCTACCATTTTTGCCCATCCACCTCATTCCATGTGTTTTACTTTGCTCAGGACGTACTTTGTCCTAAGTATAGGGGAGGTGTACGAGTTGAGTGATCTTTCTTCTTTTATTTTTTCGTTTTTATTTTCTTTTTTCTCCGAAAAAGGTGTCACCCCTTCTTCAATGTTATACTTAGGATGTACTTTGTCCTAAGTATAGGGGGGTGTGCACCCCGAGCGTTCATTCTTTGATCCCCTCCACCATCTCCCTCTCTTACCTATACTAAGGGATATCTTACCCTAAGTATAGGGGGAGACAATTTGAGTCATGATCTGTTCATTCCCACTCTCGACCCCCTCCCTGCATGTTGATACAACCTGCTATACTTAGGATTATTTCATCCTAAGTATAGTGGGGATGGTTGTCTTCTTATTCATTCATTCATTCATTCATTTATTCCTTCATTCTTTATTTCGTCATTGTAGTATAGACTCTTCAATACTCAGTACGTGTTATGTCTTTTCTTTTTCTCTCTGATTTATTAGGACCATAACTCAAGCTACGTATATAGGGGTCGTATATACTTTAGCCATAACTAGTACATTCGTATTTTTAATAATATGGTTCATTAATAAAAATTAATACACAAATACCTAATTCTTTGTATATTATGTTTGATAAAGCAGATTAAAATAGTTTTTGAAATTGTTTGAAAAATAGTTTGAAAACCTTTTCGAAAATATTTTGAAAACTATTTGGGAAATGTTTTGTTAAATATTTTCAACTATTGTAAAAATATTTTTATTTGTAAAAATTTCTTTCTTTGTTTTAAATAAAATTTTTGAAAATCTATTTGCAAATGATTTTGAAAAATGGTTGTAAAAATATTTTGAAATATATATATATATATATATTATTTGAAAAATCTTTGCAAAATGATTTTCAAATTTTGTAAAATATTTGTAAAAATTATTTGTCAAATTAATTTGCAAAATAAAGTTTTCAAAGTACTCATGAAAATCTTTTCAAATTATTTTTGAGAATAGGGTACATAATAAAAATCCTTTATGAATCTTGTATAAACTTGTAACTTCTTAAAAACCGAACTCTTGTAAATAACAAGACACACACCTGTGTAAATATCTATACCTATTTCTTTTATCAAAAATGTCTGTTTAAAAAAAATCCTAAAAAATACAAAATTAAAATTCCCAAAAATATTCGCAAAATACTTTCAAAAATTACATACATGTTTGCAAATATTTTCAAAAATCCGTAAAAAGTTCAAAATCAGGAAATTACATCACAAAAATATTTTCTGCATTGTTCATAACATTTACATTTTCAGATTGAGTTTGATAATTGAACAAGTCTAAATAAAATCTGAAGATTGGAGCTTGGTTGGACCTTAAATATACTTAATCACATGAACCTTATCAGAACTGGAATTGATGTACTTCAGGTCTGCTAGACTTAATTCTTTGAGATCACGAGACTTAGTCCAGTGTCGTCTCTTACTGCCTAAGTAGAGTATTTCGAAGCGCATGCATGCCTCTTGTTGAAAAATAACCTAGCTTGTACGCCTGCACCTTTCAGTTTGCTCACCTTAGTTGAAGTGGTAGAGGACTGGATTTGCCGACATGAGACACAAGCCAATGGAAATATCAGAAGTCACACATTTGTGGCCATTGTACCCCAACCTGATCCAATGTGGCAGGTTCTAAAGATAGAAGTCATGAGGTGCAATAAAACTTCAAAATAGGGATATTCTACTATCTCTAGAGGAAAAAGTCCTTATGTAAATCCTATTGTATATAATATTTAAAAAAACACCAAAAAAGTGGACATGCCTGATTGAAATAAAATGTTTGCCGGAGTGTATATATTTGTATAGTCAATAAGCAAACTTGTTCTTCAAAGTCATATGTATGTGAGACTGCATCTAGATGACTTGGCTACATTGGTCAAGCATCCTAGGATAGGTAGCTACACTGGCTACCGTCCATTCTTCTCCCCACCCCCTCTTCTTGAGCTGGTTGTACTTGAACTTTGAAGGGAATACTCGCTTCTCGAGGAAAGAGTTGTTGGATTGGGGAATTAGAGTCACCAAGTTGGAGAAGACTGACTTTTACCACTTCAGCCGAGGAAAGCTACATATCACACACACTGTGCAATATAGATTCATAGTCATAAAGGTCTGCGTATGGGTTGACATATTCTGACATGGCTATTGAGGAGACTTGAGCAAATTTTTTTTGCTTCTCGACGGCTGTTGTATTTCAAATCCGATTCCCAATAAGGTTCTGACCGCACTTAAAATCCAAAGGTCCTACTTAAGCTCCAAACTTTGATTTTATGAAGACAAGTTCAAGAATTAAAATCAATCCAATTTCTTTCTTTTTCTTTTATTTGTTTTATTTTCTGCACTTATTGCATAGGTGTTTGCTCGCAAGTAGCAAAGGCAAGTATAGGGGGTGATGAATCTCCATTTCATCACCTTTATTCTATCATTTTGGCCTTAAAAACCCTAGCTAAATGCATGTAAATAACATTATTTTGTACAAATTTACTTTCATTATTTATTCTAGTTATTGTTTATAAAATATAGTTTTTTAATACAAAAATTATAGAATAAATAAAATAAAAGAAAAATAATAAAATGCCAAAGGTATTTTATGACCCTAAACCCCGAGACCAAGTCAAGAGTTGATTTGATCGACACAGAATAAAGTAGGGGAGATATGGGTCAAAACACAATAAAATTTTCATTCCTTTATTGATCAATAAGTCCTATTTGGGACCTATTTTATTCTTAATTATTTATACCTCAATTAAAGAAGCTTTATACATGAAAGTTGTAGAAAAAAATATGTAGAAAAAAATAAAATTGATTTCACACCAAAATAATATACAATGTACTTTTTATACTCTGAATAAAAAGCCAAAACCCAAACTTCCCAGACCCATATCTTCTCCATATGAAGTCAAAAAGTATAAAGTCACCTTTAATTGTATATAACTTTTAATAAGCTATTTAATGAAGGTAGTTTCATTCGATTTGAAGTTAAGACACAAAAGTTACGTTTTGGACCCTTATTGTACAATATACATGAATAAAACATTCATTTTATTTATTCTTTATGATTTTTTAATTTTATATTTTATAATCTCGTAAATATTTTTATAGTATATGTACATATTTAGAATAGAACAAAACTGTAAAGAAAATATAAAAATAAAATCGCCAATATAAATACATAGATGAATATACTATACTTATACCTATATATTTAATACCTCTATTTATTTAAGTGTTCAAAATACATCAGAAAAATATAACAAAAATATATTTATGTTTATAAAAATAAGTTATAAATATATAAAATATGAAAATTTAAAAATAAAATCAAAAATTCAAAATAAAAATAAATATGCAAAACATAAGTCAATATACCTATAAATACACAAGTAACTTGTAATAAATTAACTCAGAAAGTAAATAAAAATCACATTAAAATAATACATAAAATAATAAATATTTTTATTTTATAACTTTTATTTATATAATTCATTTATTATTTTATTTTTATTTATTTTCCTTTTTCTAATCGATTTTGTCTTCAAGTGGCCCATCTAGTTCAATAGGAGCCCTCCGATTGTTGACCGCGAGTCAACTCTTCAGACTCGGGCCTAGCCTTGTCAGAATCGAGTACTCCCCTCTCTTCTCGATATTTCCCAAATTGATACACCGCTCGAGGATGAACGATCACTTCATTGGATTTCCTCTCTGTCCATCCTTGATCTTCGCCGACTCCTCTCCTAGGGCCATGCCCCATAGATGCACCCATGATCCCTCGGTCAACCTCCATCGTTCTTCACATTATACATAAACCATCTTCTCCTTCCTCCCATTTTTGGTTCACTTTAATTCCACCTTAGCCCCTTAGAGAGCCTCTAGGCATCAAGGCTTGTGACAGAGGTCCTCCGTCATGCTCCACAGCGAGGAGGGAGGAATTGAAAGGCGTTTCTAGCCATTTTCGTCCATCTTGGTTGCCAAGGTTCCCATCTCATGGCTCCCAGCTATTTGAGGTATTTTCTTGATTTTTCAGATAGCTTTAGTTATTAGGATTCATTTATGCTTGTTCTTTTCTTTTCTAAATCAATAGTTTTAGCTTAGTTAATTCGACTAGCTTCGTCGTAGCTTCCAAAATCTGGCCGCCCCTGATCACCATGAATCTCTTATTCCGACTCCCGCCAATCACCCTATTTCCTAGCAACTTCACCTCTCCACCTACCCGACCCACTAGCTCTCCCAGATCTCCTCAGATCTGGACCATTGAGGTCCAAATCCACAAAATCGTCGGACCTCACCCATCTCCTCCATTCCAACCTAGACACTCCACCAAATAACTTCCAAGACCTTACCCTTCATTCACCATTGCTTTTATTTTTTTTGCAGGTCTTGTAGGGGGCATCTGAGTCCCATCTGCATCAAGGATGCACCTCCCAGATCGGCTGAAGAACATTGAGCTCTAGGGGCTCAATCAACAACCTCCTAACACTTTATGGATCTCCAAGAGCCTTGGGAGGGTTGCAGTAATGTCAAGAGGCCATCGACTGAGCTCCATGTCGTCGAAGGAGCGTGTAACATCGAATCAAAACTCACCAAGCATGAGTTCGTCCTCAGTTCCTCCTCCACCTTCCACAGCTGTTCTATCTAGCCGAGTTCTTCGCTAGGCACAACTACCATCGGATCTCCGTAGCCCAACATTGCAAGATCTTGATTTGAGATCTAATCCATACTGTTAGTTGCAAAGCATCATCACGTCATCTGAAGAAGACACACAGATTAATGGATCAATCATTGCCGTTCGCCCGTGTGAAGGAGGGGGTAAATTGCAGAACCTTCCCCTCCATTTTTATCGTTTTGCCTTTGTTATGTAATTTATTTTAGTAGTATAAAACCTTTTATGGAAATTGAGTGTGAACCTCGGAGTTTTAATATTTTTATTTGGTCCATGCCAGGTTACCTCACGTGCGGTCCCACGTGAGGTGGAAATTTTGCATTAAATCCCATACAACTTTCGTAATTTCAATTTACTCCAGATACTTTAAATATTAGTTGAATATTTTTGGGTATTTTGTTGGAAGAACCTCACACTTATTTTTAATTGAATTTATACCCTTTCTAATTCAACTATTTTTGTGGTGGTTTTCTATTTATTAAAAATATCATTCGTGATTAAAAAAATTTCAAAAAATAGAATTAAGTGCCTGCTAGCATATACATTCATGCCATAATTTTATTTTTTTTCATTTTAAGCATTTTAAATATTTATTAAAGATGAAAAGAGCACATTTTTATCCTTGTTTGAATTAAAAATTAACGAAAATACATAAAACCTTTTTGAAAAATTCCAAAAAAATATATTTTATTTTTTTTATATTGTATCTATAGACCAAAAATCCTTAAAAATAGAAAAAGAAAAAGATTAAAAATTTAAAAACTCTAAAATCTAATAAAATATAAGAAAAATCATAAAAATTCAAAAAATATTTATTTTTCTTCTAAATTTTATTTTTATTTTTACCTATTTATTAAAATTATTTGAAGATTTTTTGACTTCATTTGCTATTTTTAATCTTCACATCAATTCAACCTATTTATCTAACCCTTGTTTTGGGATATTTTTGATTTTAAAAATACATAAAAATTAGGAACTATTCCTCCAAAATTACAAAAATAGTTGAAAATTACGTAAAACCCAAAATCATTTTATTTTGCACTTTTTATTTTTTTAAAGTATTTATAATTGTATTACCTCATATTGTATATATATTCTTATATAATATACATAAAAAAATAAATTAAAAATAAAAAATATTAAAAGAAAATAAAAAATATAAAATTTAAAAATAATAAAAATATAAAAATTAAAATAAAAAAATTATAAAATTACAAACCCACACAAAAGTACTTTGACAAAAAGAAGAACACAAATTTTGGAATTCATTTTCCGCAATCTACCGGTTGCTCCCTGTGTTCGATACTCTACATATACTTACACCTATATAAACATTTATAGAGTTATAATAAATGTTTACTCCACATTTATTTTACTTTTCATCGCTATATCTATTGTGGGTTAATTGTTGATTGAATCAGGGTTTCGTGAGTGGTCGCCTCAATGACACTTTTGTCTTTGCTTTTCAATGAGGATAATTTTTAGACCCTCACAAAACTGGGTTCATCAGTCAATCAACTACTCAAGCCATCCATTTGTTGAGGAGAACAATGGAGATTTATAGATCTAAAAGAAAGAACCTCCATATGATTTTTATTGATTTGAAGAAGTCATATGATTCTATCCTACAGGAGATATTGTGGAGAGTTTTGGAGAAGAGACAAGTACATGTCCTATACATTAACCTCATAAAGGATATGTTTGATAGGGCTTCATCTTGTGTAAGGATCTAGTGTGGGAAGATTGACTATTTTGACATCAACATGGTATGCGTCAATGTTCAGCTTTGAATCTATTCCTTTTTACTTTGGTTATGGACGAGTTGACAAGTCACATTTAGGACGAGATAACTTAGTGTATGTTACTCATTGATGATATTGTGTTGATTGATGATACTAGAGATGGAGTAAATGAGAAGCTTGAGGTCAGGAGACATGCATTGTAGAATAAAGGATTTCATATAAGACTGCTGAAGGCACGTGTCTCATCCACGTGCCCCCAAGTGCATCCTTCATCGGACCAGACTTGAAATAGGAGGTCTCTTCGCTTAGAGACATATGCGATTGCAAACATGTTTCAAGAGATAATTTTATTATTCATTTGTGATCTTTGATGAAATGATATGAGAATGGTTCTCATATCATGTGGTTTCATCTTGATAAAAATGTTAATTTCCACTACCCTGAGCCACTTGTATGATTAGTCGCTCTTGATCACATGTGATGCAATATTCATGCTTCCATGATGCGCCAAATCCCAAAACCTGACCTTCAAGTGGTATCAAAACCTTGGTCAAAGGTCTTGTATCTGATTCAAACCTTAAGGAAATAAGGTTTTGTATATCGTATGCACATGGACTCATAGTTTATGGATAAGATATATGTTTCGAATTGTATTTCGCTAAAAGGAAAATCTCCTATTTATGAACTATTTGGACATTTTTTTGGATAATAAAATGTATTTATAATGTATAAATATGTCCCCAAATCAGTAGCACATAGTTGGCATCAAAGACGCATAAACTAAAATTCAAAAAGTTCCCGCAATGACATTATTTTTGCATGTATTCACGTATTTGTAAGAAATTATTTTCTGGTTACTATTTTTTCTATCATGAAACATGAAGTAAACACTTTAATTAAGTAGATAATTAAAGCATTAAATTGTTCAATTTTATTCTACATGATTCTGACTCCGTTTGCCTAAATATTCAATATTTAGTGGAGATGGGTCAAATGATGATTGGATCATCAAGATTACTCTCTTAATGTGTTTTTCATTCAATGTAAATGGTGGAAGTTATGAATTTGTCATGATTAAATTGATTCTTTAATATATATGGTAATATTTGATTAAACATCAATCACCATTGAATGAATGTTTCATGACAAAAATCCTAGTTTAATATACAATAGTGGTAGGTCAACTTTTACATGCAAAACATGTTTGCTTAATATGACTAAAAATTTAGGATCTTTAAAAAATATTTTAAGATGTATAAGATTTCTGTGTGATCGCTATATATTTATCATGCTGTTCACCAAGAGCGTGTGACCGATAAAACTTCTTAGTACAATTTGTATCAATTATGTTGTCTTGAATTGATTCGATGATGATGTCTAGGCTATGGATATGCTAATGGGTTACTTTAATTGGCACCCTGCACTGCATTGGAAGCACTCCCTGTTAGCATTATCTGTTCGACCTAGCTTGATCCGTTTCAAGGATAAGTAGCATGAGAAGTCTCTGTGTACTTTAAACAACTAATTGGAATAATACACTTGTACAATGTGTGGGTGTATACTATATAGTAATATCAAGCAAACCCTAATTGTTTATTGATTTAATTGGATTGTTAATTAATTTAATATGATTAAATTAATTAGATCCAATTAAAATAGACACTCTAATATAAATAGAGATGCAATTCTATTGTTAGAATTAATCATAATGAATATGATTCATAATGATTAATTAAAATTTGAATAAGATATGGAGGATCGTGTAAATGACACCCATGGTCACCCGTCAAAGAGAAGCGTTCTGTTGCCATGGATTGTATGCTGGAGACACATATCTGAAGTGATATCTCCTACATACAGGCGCACATGGATCAAGCTCTTAGCTTCTCGAAAGACTATTGCCATATGCGTAGTGACCACAATATTGTTCCTCATATAATTTATGTGGTATTGGATTGCGCATAACAAGTTCTATTCTTGTTGACGATTTATTTAATTAATAATGGGTCAACAACACCTTAGAGGTGGCGGGCCTGGGCGTTAAAGACTGAATTGGGAAATTCAAGTTGGACTTGCTAGGAGGAATGAGTTCCCGCTTCTTTTTATCAAGTTGTAATTTCTCATATTATTGAGATGTAACAAAGGTAAAAAGGAGATCCCATGTCTTGCTAGAGATATAGTGGTAAGTATATCTCTTGCTTTGAAATTTAATAAGGGAATGGACTTTTAGAGTTTAAAAGAAATATAAATTTGATCAGAAATCCTTAATCAAAGAATTCAAATTTGAATATATAGTTATTTATTTGTTCTAATATAGTGCATTCGTAATCTCAGATATGAAATCCACGAACCCGCTCAGTAGGTTTCTGGAGGTCAACCAATTGACCGAATGAAATTATTCGGATTTGATCACTAATTTGGAGCTTGTTCTCTCTGCAGAGCGTATTGGTTATGTGCTCATCAAGAATAAGCATATAGACCCTATGCTAATGGAAGAATTAAAATTTAATGAAAAAATTAATAAGGACCATTCGCTGGTTCGATATTATATTCTAGGGTCTTTGTTTAATGTGCTTTTGAAGCAACATATGGACATAGAGAATTCCCATGATATAATGCTGAATCTAATAGAGATGTTTAGTGATGTGACCTGCATAGAGTATAGTCGAGAGCATAGGTTCCGAAAGAGTCTGGCCCAACAGGTGAAGAAGAAGAGTCAAAGTGTTGACTCATCCTCTCAAGCTTTCACACATCTGTCATCCAATAAAATGAATGTTGATAGGGTCGAAGTCTCGGTCATTTATCTGTTGATAGGATCAATAGACTGATAAAGGATGAACCCTTAGATTTTCTACAGGTCAAAACTTTACCTACCTATGAACATTGCATTTGAGGTAAATTGACCAGAGCACCCTTTCGTAAAAAGGTTACACGATGCAAGTGTATTCTTGAACTAATACATACTAATGTATGTGGTCCCTTCAGTTCCCTGATCTGAAATGGACATAGATATTATTTTATGTTTTTTGACGACCACTCGTGATATAAGTTTATCATCCTATTATGCCATTAATGAATTTGTGATTCATCACTCTAATTAGCTGAAAATAGAGCTTAGTTCTAAGAATTTAGGTTCGTTTGCATGTTAACTTCAAAAAAATAACTTTCATGCACTCATAATTAATCTGCATAAATTAGCATTCATGTCTGCATTCATGTTCAGCTGCATATTTTCACCTAACATAATGCATTTTTTATTAATTCGTGCTAACTCCAATTGACCTAGAACTAACTCCAGTGTGTACATACCACTAACCAAAATCCATGAAAAAAATACTAAAAAATACTAACTTGTAAAATTAACCAATAAAACCCAAATCTAATTTCAAGATAGACAGACTAAAACACTGATATCTCTCTCATACAATGTTCGATTTCATTCTATTCACTTAAAGTAATATACATTCAAATACCTTCAAAACAAGACCAATTTCATAAAAATCGGATCTCATTTGTGAAAGTTGGGTTTTGGGACTCTTTTGCGCATTATACATTTTCGTTGATTTTGAGCTATCATTTCATGTGCATATTTCATTTATTATAATTATTTCTCTTTCATTTCTTTAAGTTATTCATTATTTTAATAAACCACATAAAAATGAAAATCCAAAAAATCAAAAAAGCAATTAAAAAGACCAATTCTGACTTGAGCCTTCTCACTTAATTCACTTGTACATAATTAACTTCTCTAATTTTTCTAACCTATCCAAGACCCATACAAATTTCAAAAAAAAAATTCATTCGAGTCCATTACATTATTTCATAGCATGTTTGATTTTTGAATGTATTTAACATTATTTCATAGCTTGTTTGATTTTTTAATGTATTTAACATTATTTCATAACATGTTTGATTTCTGAGTGTATTTATCAATCGTCAGAAAATCAAATAAAAAATTTCAAAGCTAAAAATTGATATTTTATATACATAAAATATCAACAAAGAAATATATCCTACTTTCTGCATTTCATTTACACCTGAGTCCTTTATGAACATTGTAGTTTGCATTTAGATCAACATTTTTTATGTTGAGCACTTTTGCATCCGAGTCCATTTATTATTTTTAATGAACTTATTTATGCATTTTAAGCATTGGTCAACATCTTTGGTCAACGCATGCCATGTGGCATCACACCATTGGGCCACCTGTCCTGGTTATGCTCCTGTCTTTCTCTCTCAGCACTTACGTCACACCGGACATCACCTACCCCTACCTTACGTGCATTGCACATGATTCTCCTCATCCTTCTCCTCACGTGCCCTGCACGTAAGGGTCCTTCTTCCCCAACTACATTGCCGCCTCTGCCCGATTCCTCCGCCGCATCTTCCTTCTTGCTCTCTACCGTGCTGCCTCACGCGTGATGCCGCCCTGCCATCCTGCATTGTGACACCTTCCAACCACATCTCAACAACTGGGTATCCACCTCCTTATACTCTCCTGTCCAAATCCAACGCTATCTCTTATCATGTCACCCTCTCCGATCAACCACCTCCCGATATTCTCGTAACTCCATCACCACCTCCATACTTGGCCCATCCCCTTCTCTCTCCTTATCCCCATCTTCTCCTCTAACCATAGAAACCCAACTTTTTCATCTTATTCCCTTCTCTCCTGATTGTTGCCAACAAACCCAGCCACCGACCGCCCGATTATCAGCTAAAACCATCACCGACCTCTTCTCCCCTTATCCTCTCCAACTGAACCATCTCTCTACTCCCTATATAACTCCATTGCCGTCTCCCTCTGAAGTCATCCTCCATTCTCCATCCGCCATAGCCGCATGACTTGCAGAAGACAGAGAGAGAGCTCGGAGAGGAGGTGGTGACAACCCTGCCCTCTTGAGCGAAGATCTCAAGGCGACATCCAAAGGAGGTACTTCTTCCTCCTCCGCTGCTACTGCTTCCTCCAGGAGGAATGTAGCTACACCGCGCTTCGCCCGTGGCGAGGTGATAACCGGAGTGGGCTTTTCTCCTCCATTTCAGGCAAACAACAACACCCTTCTTCATCGATCCTTTCCCTTTCCTCTGTCATGCTTCTTCCCCGATCTATCTTCTTCATTTTGCCATTGCCCAACTCAACTACCACCATCTTAAAACCTCTTCAGTTCCCTTCTAACCCTCCACAACCCCTCATCATCTTGCTCTGATGATTCCATGATTCATTAACATTCTTTCTGTATTTTGTCTTAAAATCCTTAACAAATACATGAAAATGTTCACTAATTTCCATCTTATATCAAAATAACACTCATGAATAAAAATTCAGTTTTATGCATCCAAAACATGTAAATAAATAAAAGAATAAAAACGAAGAAAACAAAAAGAAGGCAGGTTGTGGATATGTATATATGTACACTATGACTTATAAAAGATAAATATAAATGAAAGATATATTTATATAACCTAACCCCGAGACCAATTTAGCAAGGATTGGTTGATAAACAGACAAGTAGGGGGAGATAAGGAAAGAAAACCACAAAAAGAATTAAATATACATTCTACACATTCTTCACTATTAACAAATAATTATCAATTCTTCATTGATTTTTAATTAATTCATTTGTATATATATTTTTACCAAACTCTTTTCATAATTATTTCTAAAAATCTATAGAAAATATAAAAATAAGTTGAAAATATTATCTTGTACATATGCCATGAAATCCAACTTTTAAATTGTCAAATTCTCAACTTCTGAAGATCATAGCTTTCTCATACAAACTCCAATTTCACTCTAACTTTAAAGTTCATAAAATAATATTCTCTAATTAATTTATGTGATTTCACTAAAATCTGAGTCTGTTTGCAAAAAGGCGATTTTGGGATCTAATGACAATTGGGTTTCTGGACTAGTTATTTTATCTAGAACATATTATTAATTTTATAATTTTTAATTATTTTCGTGAACTTGTATTTCAACCATGATATATTTCAGAATTTCTTGACATTATTTTTATTTTATATAAACCAAAAACACTAATTTATAGATGAATTTGAACTGTGTAATTTATACCCGTATTTATTAATATATTTAAATCAATATATTAAAATCTGGAAAAATTTAAATATACTTTATTTATAATCCTATTAAATAATAAAATATAAAATTCATAAGTTATTTATTAAATTATTAAATTAAAAAACAAACACATATTTATCAAGTATACTATATATTTATTTATTAATATAATATTTATATTTTTCTAAATATTTATTATTTATCAATATAAATAATTTTATAATTAAGTAATTTAATTATCTATATCTTTTTTTACCTATTTAAAATTGCACTATTTATTATTTATTATCTAATTATTAATGTTATTTTAACATATGGCCAACCAGGTGCTGACACGTGTCAGCACCTGGTCCTTCTTCTTCAAGAACTGAGTTTGTTGTAGTACGTTCCAACACCCATTCTTCTCCTAATTCTACCCATGCCATTCTCCACCCAAAATCTAATCCAAACCATCTATTACATAGTCCTAACATCCTAGATTCACACCGGCCCTAGGATCATCAATTAACAAGCACTGATTCGTCTATAAATCGACCTAAAGTTCATCAGTTTGAACTAACTTTTTCTGCACCAGAATCACCTGACTGATGTCCTCTCTTCTCCACCTCATTCCGGCTGACCACCATGGTGACAGCATCGGTTGAGTGGCCCACGTGGAAGCTTGTAGATCGGAGGAGAGTTCTTAGGTGTAACTTCACCTTGAATCGCCCCAACCACGACGTACAACTCATGCATCAGCGACCCGTGAGCTATGACCAGAGAGTCTTATACTCTCATTCTCAGGTGAACAACTACCTTCATCCTCTAATTTCTATCGAGTTTCGTGCCATAATAGTCCACATAATCACATAGTTAGATTCCTTTAATCACCATCCTTGAGTCACATTTAAGAACCCATCTCGATTTCGACTTGATTTCGATGCAATCATATTCCAATTTCCACCTGACACACTGGAAACACTTAGATGATCTGCAAACATATTATTTTCTTACATTCTTGGTTGATTCAATCGTGAATCGAGCATAAATATCCATTTGCTGGTTGGCAACATTGACGGGAGTGGATTCACACATCATCTTGGAGTAGCCATCATCTTCTGGGGATCTATCATTTTCTTCGCCAAAGGATCTGAATAGCAGAACTAGAACGAGGGTTTTTTCCATCATCATCCACCCTTCTCTGATATCTTCTCGTCGCAGGAGAGCTCGGAGGGGATAGGAGACCCCCTCCTGGTCCTGCCGGAGGTTGGGCATAGATAACCATCGTTGGAGATTCATCGAAGAAGAGGATTCACTGCAGTCGAGCTCCAGAATTGGGGAAGAACAACCCAAGAACTTGGGTTACAGAATCACGATGCGTGGCAGGAAACGGCGGTCCAGATCGTAGATCATCATCTAATCCTATCCGTCCGCGCGAAACAATTGAAAATATCAAAGTTGCTTTGCTGATTTCCAAATAATTCAACGCACCTCTAGACATTTCGGTATTTACATTTAGGTCACCGCAAGGGGACCTAAGTGCAAGTTTCCAGAAACTTTTCTTATATTTTGGTCCCTGACCAGGGACTTAATTGCAAGAAGTATATATCTTTTCTTTTGTTTTTTTATACATTTAGACTCTAGACTTGGACTATATTTTGGACATTAAACATTATTCTAGCATCCTATTATTTTCCTATATTTTATTTCGAGTTGATTTTTAAGGATTTTATAGCTACTTTATCGAGATTTTATTCTTTGCATTTCGACTCCGTTTTGAGCCTATTTTGAGTGATTTTTCGAGCACACACCTCGAGCGACTTTTCTACTGTATAGTATTGCCTATATCATCTATATTTTCACAAACTATATTATAGATAAATCGTTTGCAAAATATCACTTTGAAAAATTAAATAAAAGTTAAAAAATTAAAATCAAATAAAAATTTTAAAAATAAAAACCGATAAAAAGTTTTCTCATTTTCTCGCTTAATTCAAGAAGAAATAAAAATCACAAAATCATCTTTTTCATCAAAAACTGTAGTTTAACTATTCTACCTACTTATGTTCGACCAAGGCACACTTACCCGGTAAGACAAATAGTTAGATAAAATAGGAGAGAGACACTTCACTTCATTTTCTCTCTCTGTCCTATTTTATTGATCAACTAGGGTTTCGTTTGTAGTGATTTTTCTACACTGACGACTCACTTTTATCGCTCGCAAAACCCTGGTTATCAAATTGGCGTCGTTGCCAGGGAGGCATTAGCCATACTGAGGTTTTTTTATTTTGTGATTTCTCTTTCTTCTTGTTTCTAGAGCTTTTCGACTTTCTCGATTTTCTTTCGAGTCATTTTATGATTTTTCCGATTTTCTTGATTTTTCATAGCTTTTCTTGATTTTTTTTTGATTTTCTTGATTTTTACGGTTTTTATTTGTGATTGCAAACAATCTTTGCATGGACTGTAGGACTAGCTAGTTTCTTCGGAAACCGACTCAGCTAGGAGCACAGATATCAACTCCTTTTACGAGCCGATTGGAGAGGTAGAGAGAGACAATAACTGAAGATTTTTCTTTCGTATCATTTTTTGTTTTCTTTGAGAGATGGCACTTGCCCATTTTTCTGTTTTTGTGAGAGAGGAAGGTGTGCTTGCTCGTTTTGATTTTCGTAGCAAGGTGTCCACTAAGGACATCTCGACTGTACTCAGACTTTGACTATTTTTCGGGGTCTGTTTCGCCAAGTGTCGGTGCATTTGGGGGACCTCACCGCAGGTTTTAGTTTTCTACTGATTTTCTTTGTTTCACGCGATTTCGTGGAGCTTAGGGTTGAATGCTTGCTTGATTACATGATTAAAATAAAACCTATCTCCCGAATCCACATTTAGGCGTAATTCACAGATTTTAAAGAATTAATTCATTCTTACACTAGAGCTGCTGGTTAGGACTCGATTTTCATCGCTTTTGTATGCATTAGCTTAGGTTCAAGTATGATTTCTATCTCTGCATGCATCATCGTTTTTCATTGCATTCCATGATTCTCCCTCCGTAAGACACATATTCAAAAATTAAAAAAAACCAACATCCCGCTTGTTGAATATATCCAAAAAAGTGAAAATTATTAAAATAAAAATTTTAAAAAAAACTTGACAAAAATAAAAAATACTTGGACTTAAACTTGTATTGGGAGAGGAAACCCCTCATTATTTGCGGGTACTCTCTAGACAGAGCGAGACACATACACATAAGGAATAGAGCCCAAATCCCTGGACTTGTGCCCTAAGTGCTTGGACTCACTCTCGGGTCCTGTTACTTGGTGAAAGCACTTGCCTTAGACGTTAGCAGAAGTAGTCTTGTTTAGGTTGGTGTGGACCGTCGGTTTAAACATGAACTACCCTAGGAGACTAAAAATGTGAGCTTGATTAATATAACTTCTTTGTCACCTAACTTTAAAATTGAAAAGATAAAAGACTGAACTTTTATGGTCATCACAGTGTGAGTAGGTGAATTTGGGGTTTTGCTTTGTGTCAGATTGGTGTTGAGTCAGGTGACGTTTTCCTTTTACATCTTTCTCTCTTTTATTTGAGTTTCTTTTAGCTTTCTTCTTTCATCTTTCCTTTTGTTTTCTTGAGTCATGATGATAGGTTAGTATTCATTTCCGCTGGATCTTACGACTTCTTCTTTACAGCCCCAGCAACCTCGTTTATCGTGTCTTGAGGTTGGAACCCTAATCGAGCTCTCGTCTTTTTCTTCGTCTCGTCTTTCTCTTCCCCCGTTCCCATCCTCTATATTCCCTTCCATTCTATTTCAGAGTCTTATCGGGCATGCTGAGCAAGGAGTTGGGGCTCTTATAGATGAATTGAGCAGATACGAGACACGGGCATAATACATGCCGGAATAACTATGCATTCTTTTGGAGACATGGATGTGCAGCGAGACTCAGCATCGTAGTCTGTTTCTACTCGGATTCCGTTGACCACAATAGCACATGCATTAGATGAGGAGACAATCACCATGAGTCTACCTCTTCAGACACTGACAGAGTTTCCATTTGTTTTTCAGCCAGAGTTTGAGTCAGTATTGTATTTCATAGTTCAGGATTCTTGGATACCAACTATCTGGTATTCCAAGAAACGGAGGATGAGCTCACGATGTCTCAGTCGTCTTTTCAGCTTTCTCAGTCTCCATGTCTTGACCAGTCCGAGCTAGACGAGGGACACTATTTTGACATGTCAGACATCGATAGTTCCATTTTTGAAAAGCTTGTCCTCCCATTTGACGAGATTGATACATTGGTTGAGAATTAGACATTTACTAGCAGTACCACAACTCGAGGATCAATTTTAGACATTTATTTTGCAGTCGCATGGTGGGCTAATACCATTTCTTGTTTTCGGATTGTGCAGAGGCAGTTTTCTGCTAATGTGACACTTTGGTGCGGGGAGTGGGTGATCGACAACGATACATATGCCCAGTATGACTCTGATTATTCTATCTTATCTGATGAGTTAGATTTCTTCCCCAAAGGTTATCTGCGGGAGGAAACACCATGTTCTGTGTACTCGGTTTCACTCCCTGGGTGTGCATTCGATCTGTCAGGTTGATGAATATGTGATTCATCACTCTAAAAGTTGAAAATAGAGTCTTGTTCCCGAGTAAATAGCAGCATATTTCCCTTTATAATGCATAATTAGCATTCATACATACATTGATAACATTTGCATTTTAGCATTCACATTTGCATTATTAAGAAGCCAAGATTACTTGTAAAATATCCTCCTATAAAATAACACCTTCCTTATAATATATATACCTTTAGTTAATAATATAAGGAAGAAGTTCAAAGATCTCCTCTGTAGAAGAACCCAATAAAGCCCTAGAATCTCTGGATCTTAGAAGGCCCATAACTCGTTCATACAACCTCCAAAATAGGTCTGCTCACTTTCAGATGAATACACATTCAAAGACCTTTAAAATGAGACTAATTTCATCCAATTTGGAGCTCGTAGGAAGAAGTTGGGTTTTTGGGCCTCTATGTATACTATGTATGTGTATATTTGTATACCTGTATTTTTGTATCATATTTGACCTCAACTCCGTTTTTGATCAACATGAAACTTGTAGATCTCATCAAGATCTACAACTTTCATGTTTTGAGTTTTTCCAAATTCGGCATCCTTCTCTCTCTAAACTCAATTATTCTCGCAGCCACTCGCAGCTGGCCACGTGGCGCCCTCTGATTGCGCCACGCGGCCCGCTCCCCTTGCCTTAGCCGTCCGCGCCCACAGCCGTTGGATCTTCATCCCGATCTAACGGCCCAGCTTTCTCTACGTGCGCCCTTTATTCCCACCGTTCGATCATCCCCGCCTTTCATCATAGCCGCCCGTTCCCGCCGCTCCCTCCTCACGCAACGTGGAGCATTTTGCGCCTTCAGATCTCGCCTTTATCTCTTTGATATCCACCGTCCACTGGTGCTATAATCCCAATCGCCTGATCAAAGCCCTAATCGCATCGCACCGTCCGCTCGCGCCTCATCGACAAGGCAACATGTGGCGCTTCATACACCATCTGATCGAGCAACCTCAGAGTACATCCAAGCCGCCCGCTCGCGCTTCGTCTTTAACGCGACACGTGGCGCAATCAGCACCCTCGATCGCTTCACCTAAGATCTAATCCAAGCCGGTCCTTAGCTATCTTTTCTCCGTCGTTGGATCGCAAGATCCAACGGCCTAGACTTTGTCTCCTACCTCCAGACTCTCTCTCTCCCACGATCTCCACTGTGCCGACCCGTCGCCCCCTTTCTATTCTTGGCTCCACTCCAGTCACCCTCTCCGAGCACCAACGCCACCACGACCATCACCACTCTTCCCTCATCCTCGCCAGCTCCCTCACTCCCTACGACTCCCACCAGAGTCGCCCCACGACGACGACGAACCTCACCTCATCACCAGCCCTGCCGTCACCATCATCCTATAAACACTCGCCATGGGCCACTGTCACGCCTCTCTCCACTCCAGAGAGAACCCTTGAGCTCAGAGCAATCTATTGGTGACAGGAATTGAGCGTATCTCCGAGCGAAGACAGGCTTCTTCTCCGGCGAGATCCACGGCCGCCTCCGCCGTACTGCAGCCTTCGTCCGTGAGCTGCACGAGCTCAGAACCATCTACCGTTCTTCGAGCGACGACCAGGAGCACGCCTTCGAGCTCCATTTCCCAGGTAGAAGCCTCCATCCTCCTCTGATCGTCTTCTTATTTTCTTCTTTGATTTCTCCGATTAAATTCATGCTCCACCATCGTCTTCTCGCTCCTCCATCATCACGCCGAGCTCCGCGATGGAGCTCCGATCTTCGCACTACCATTATTTTCCTCCCACACCGTACCCCACCTTCACTCGATCACAGCTCTGCCACCTCAGCGGAGCTCGCTCGCCGGTCATCCCCACTCCCTCGCAGGCCTCGCCTTTCACCCAGCACAACTCCACGAGCACGCGCACGCTTCGGCTATCTCCTCTAACCCCCTGCAGGAACATCCATTTTGATTGGTCGGAGACTCGTCGGAGCTCCCTTCGAGCTCCTCCATCACCGAGCTCCAGCGCACCTCCTCCGCTCTTGATCTCGCCTTTCTCTCTTTAGCTCTCCTACACTTGTATAATACTTATAAACCCTTTATTCCCACCATTTGATCATCCCCTCCTTTCATCATAGCCGCCCGTTCCCGCCGCTCCCTCCTCACGCCATGTGGAGCATTTTGCGCCTTCAGATCTCGCCTTTATCTCTTCGATATCCACCGTCCACTGGCGCTATAATCCCAACCGCCTGATCAAAGCACTAATCGCATTGCACTGTCCGCTCACACCTCATCGACAAGGCAACACGTGGCTCTTCATACACCATCTGATCGAGCAACCTGATGAATACTCATTCATCACTCTTTATTCTTATATTTTAGCTACAAAAACCTTTGCAAATACATGTAGATATGTGTAAATAGGAATAATTACCAAAAGCATGCATTGTGTAAAAACCTATAATTAGCATGTTTTTGTGCAAAAATAAAAGAATAAAGATTAAAAAGAAAAAGAAGGAAATATTTAGAATAAATATTGAGCAACCTAACCCAAGGGAGGGCTCAGCATGGGCCTGACCGCATAAAAGCCAAAGTAGAGGGAGATAGGGGCTCATGTGTGTAAATATTTATGTAAATAAAATAAAAATATTTTCCTCACCAAAAATAGGCTTGTAAATTTGTGTCTATATTCATAAGTATAAAAACAAAAGAAAAAGTTAAAAATCAAAAAGAACAAAAACACCCCTTCACCCCTTTTCATCTTGTATATAAACCACTCTTCCATATTTATCTAACCTTGTAAATAAATAAAATCAATTTTCATAATTTTTGTGAATAGTCTATATTATATAATGTACATAAATAAAATAAAAACAATTAAAAACCAAAACAAAATAAAAATAGCAAAATTAAAAACACAAAAACATATTGTACATATACCATGTATATAAATGTATATATGTATTTATTTTACCTATGTATATAAATAATAAAAATAAAATAAAAATATCTTTTTATTCCTTATTTTATAATGAAAATAAATAAAATATAAAATAGGAATAAAATTGCATAAAAATAATAATTAAAAATCAAAAATTAAAAACCCTAATAGTGTACATATACCTATATAGTACATATAGTGTACATACCTTATTTTTACTTTAAAAAATTAATTAAAAATCACTAAAAAATAGAAAAAAATAAAAGAAAAATATTTTGTGTTTTGAGGTTTTGCTAAATCGGCCCCTAGCTACCCTTAATTTTCACTTCAAGATCCAGCCACGTGGCCTGTTTCTATTGGGTCCTGGGGATGTTGACCGCCCGGTCAACTACCCCCCCAGGACCACCTTCTGCGGATTTAAGCGCCCGACCCGACTTCCCTAATTTCTAGCGCCTAAACACGATTGAATCCCACCTAAACCCCGGGTCCGTTTCACTCCTGCCACATCCGACATCCTCGCCGGGGCATCCACCTCGGGATCCGCGCGCCTCCACGCCCTACCCGAGCCATCTTTCCCGAACCCCTCCAGCGTATATAGCCGAGCTCCGCCACCTCATTTCCCCATCTTTGGCCATTTGTTTCCTCCTCCTGTGAGCTCCAGAGAGTGCGTGAGAGTGACAGCTCGCGTCTGAGCCTGTTGAAGCGAGGAGAGGAGGCGAGTCCATCGATCCGGCGAGCTACGCCGCCGTCGCTCCGCCATCAGCTGGAGCTTGAGCCTCGGAGGGAGACGCTCCTCGAGGCGACGATCAGGAGCTTCCCTAGCTCCTCCCCAGTCTCTCCGACCACCCAGGTAACCTTGTAGGTCTTTATCTTTCTTCGATTTCCATTTACCCCTAAATCGCGCCGCCGCCGTCTTTAGCTGATTCCGACCACTCCATCACCCCTTTCGATCATCGGAGTCGACCATCGCATCCGCCTCCCTTCGACGCACCTTCTTCACCCCTCCATCCAACCCAGCTCGCACAGGAGCTGGGAGCCGAGCTCCTCCGTCCACCCCCTTCGCCGGAGCTCGCCATTTCGACCCACGAGCCACCGTCACCTCGCCTAACCGGGTCGAGGCAGTTTGCCCTCGACCCGCGAGTCTTCTGGTTCGCTTTGCAGGTCAAACGAAGGCCATCTGAGGCCCTTCGTCATCCAGCCAGGAAGCTCAGCTCCGCCGACCTCGCCCGAGCTCCTCGGAGCTCGGCTGGATCATTGGAGCCCACCACCAGACGCGGGAGCACTCCACGTCTCTTCTCCGACCTTCAGAGTGCTCCCAGGAGGAGCCTAGCGCACGCCCGAGGCCGGCGAGTCTCGTCGGTGACCTGTTCATCCAGAATCCTCCGTTGCCGTTCGATAGCCCCTCTCGCTCCAGTCTTCATCAGAGCCGTTCATCTTCGGAGCAACCACCACCGTTCGATCTGAGGAGGGAAGATCTGGAGCGCCCATCGTTCGCCACCTTCAGATCCTCCACGTGGCGCACATCCTACGGTTCACCTTAATAAAGGGTAATTTACCCTTAGGCCCTGTCTTTTCTTTTATTTCGCTTTAGTCCTGTAAATATTGAATTTAGTTGTTTAGTTTTAGGGTAATTTGCATAGAGGACCCCGTACTTTATTTTCCTTGCATTTATGCCCCTGTGCGTTGTATGACACGTGCTTCGTCACGTGTGTCTCTGGTTTATTTGCAACTCATGCCCCTGTAGTTTTGGTTGTTATCAATGGAATGAATGTTTTAGTTTATTTGCATTTATACCCATGTGCGTGATTTATTTCAACATGTGCGCGATATTTTGGGTATTTTGCGAATAGCCCCCTAGACTTTTGGTACCTGTTACCAATAAGTCCTCGGGACTTATTTTTATTGCATTTGGGTCCCTGAGTTCCCCAGGCACGTGCGTGGCGCGTGTTTTGCTGGGTAAATTGCACCAGACCCCCCAGACTCTTGGGTATTTCCACTTTGGTCCCTATGCACAGTGCCCCTTCTTTATTTTTGAATAAAATAGCAAATTACCTCCAAATCCAACGAAAATTGGACACATGGCTCCTGCCATGGTGTAAAATTTTCGTGGATTTTTGAGGACATTGTTGATTTCATTTGATATTTTTAAAAATTCAAAAACCTTCATTTTTGTCACTGTCTAACTTTAAAAATCACAAAAAAATATTAAATAGTGTCTAAAAATTACAAAAAAATAGTTGACTGTCTATTTTGTTGTGTTTGATTTTCTAGCCAATTTTGGCTATTTTTCATTTCTAAAACACCTAAAAATTGAAAAACACATAAAAACTTATAAAAATTCTAATAATTAAACCAAAAACCCAATAACAATAAAATTGGTGCCTAAATTTTCCTCATTCTATCTTCTTTACAGGAAAACTACCTCCCAGCCATTTTGGGGCTCTTAGATATTTTATCTAGGCCTTTTTGGCTTGGCTGGACAGTACGACTTATTTCAGTGACTGTTTGATTTTTAGAAAATTAAATAAATATCAAAAAATTCTCAAAAATTCACCAAAAAACTAAAAATTATAAAACACATAAAAATATTTTTGTTTGCATTTTTGGTTGATTTTTAGTGCTTTAAATAAATTGTTGAAGTGTGTGTTTCTTTGTTTTTCTCATTTTCTTAATACATTAAAAAACCAAAAAAAATATAAAATAAATTAAAAACCACTAAAAATATTTTCTTCTCTTGTTTTATTTCTTTTTACTACTTCGTAGGCCGAGAGGCCAATCCGTGCTCCTTGAGTTCGACCATGGTCGCTATACCAGGTTAATCCAATAGCAGGACCGCTTTCGTGTTTCGAGTCATTTTTATCTATATTAGTGGTTCAATTTTCTTGATTGAGTGCATCTGAGTGCCCGAGGTCGCAACGACCATTTCTGTACCTTTACCTTAGTCGTTCAGATCGCTCATCAGAATGGCGCCGTTGCCGGGGAGCACGACTTAGTAGTTTTTATTTTATTTTCGTTTTTGTTTTCACGGCTTTTCGCGGCTCTTTCAGAGCCCGTGGCTTTTTCGCGACTTTTGTTTCCATTTTATTTTTGTTTTATTTTGTTTTATTTTCTTTTTCCTTTATTTTTGATTTTTTTTATTTTGAGTGTTGATTTTATTTTATATTTTTGCATATATACCCTCATTTTCAGTTGCATTTATTTTCTTTATTATTATCTGATTATTTCGGTCTGACCACTTGTCTCTGTCTCTTGCGAGGGCCCGAGGACCGTGGAGGCGACTTTCGAGGAGCCGGTGCAGCCGAGGAACTTGGAGGCGGCTTCCTTCTCTACGAAGCCGTAGGAGAGAGCGAGAGAGAGAGAGTGGAGTGGGTGAGGTTAGATTAGGTTTTATTATTAAAATTATTATTATTATTGTAATAATACAGGGACTCAGACTGGACACTTGTGGACTTGAACTCTTAGCGGGTCTGTTTCGCCGGGCACCGATGTGCTCGGGGGACCCTTAGAGTTTTCGCGGCTTTTTACGCGGCTTTGTTTTCTTTTCATTTTTTCTGCCTTTTTCGGTGTTTACGCGGTTTTCATCGAGCCCCTAGCTTTTGGATTTTCTCTTGCTTGTGCCGTAATTAGTAGGGTCCCCACACTTAACTATTTGTCGTTTCCTATAGTGCGCTAATTGGACTCACTAATAATCAATTAATAAAAATAATCGACTCATCTCCTTCGTAGCCTACGTGCCGCAGCTCACCCTGTAAAGCGCTTTCTCCTACCCCCGATTTGTCGGGCAGAGGAGGGGTGGGCCAAGACCGGACCCTTTGGCTTGGAGGTCGGTGACCGATTAGACGGTTCTGCGAGTAGAAATTGCTCATCTAGGACTCGGTTTTTCCCGTTGCATCATTTAGGGTAGTTTACTTTTCTGTCTTTAAATTCTACGCGGATCACTTGCATGTAGAGTGCTGGAGGCAAGGTACGCATTTCTGACTCAACATGCATCATTGATTTCATCGCGCATCGGCTTTTTCGACTTCTACCCCCTGTTTTGGACTAAATAACCAGGAGAACCGAAAAATTCGTTAGGCGTTTGTTTTCTATTTGAAAAATATTAAAAAGAAAAATCATAAAATTGGGACTGGATAAAACTATTGACCCTAAAAGACACTCACCCTAAAAATTTGTCTTGGGGAGAGCAACCCCCTCATTGTTTGGTTTGGATGCGCGAGAGAGTGACCCGCACCCTAGGTAGAGCCCTCAGGTGTTATTCCCGACTGATTACCGACTTCTCCGTGCAGGCCAGTCGGTTGGGGTAGCATCGGGTATCCTAACAGGTCACGTAAGCGCTCTGATATCTTGTGTGTTCACCTAATAAAAATTGACAAGATAATTTGACCGAACTTTCACGGTCTTCAGCTCACGTTGCGTTGGTGAACCGGGGGTTTGCATTCTGATCATAGTTTCTCCAGATCTCATCCGCACTACTCGCCAGATCAAGATGATGGGTAGACGCTCTCTTAGGCAGCTTCTGGCTGCACCGCTTTCGGGCACGTCTACCCGATCATCTAGGTTGGCCCGTGAGAGACGAGACCAGCTCTCCGAGCCCGAGTACGACTCCGCCCTGTTCCCTCTCGACGCCCTTTCTTTCGGACCTGAGCGATATGAGCCCGAGGAGAGATTAGAAGATTTGACAGCACCTGAGTTGGGCTCATTTGATTTTGCAGACGTCATGGCCGGCAGTTCTGAGGATCGTTCCCGTCAGCCTGAGCATTTCGTATTGGATCAGGGAGCGATCAACTCCACCCTGATCGCCTTGTTAGAGACCGTCCAGCAGCAGCTGAGGGATCAGGGAGCATTCATGATCGACATGAGGAGAGAGATGGAGCATATGAGAGCAGAGCGAGAGCAGAGGAGAGAGGGACCGAGGATCCCAGATGATGCGGATGCAACAGCCGCAGCAGCAGCAGCCGCCGCAGCCGCGGCCGGAGGACCACCGAGACCGATGCGGGAGTTACACAACCCCGGATCGACGCTGACGCACCACTGGGTAGTACTTCCAGCGATCGTGGGGGACTTCAAGTTCCCCCCGAACACTTTGCAGCTACTCCCCCGCTTCCACGGACTCGCGACAGAGGAGCCCCATCTCCACCTCCAGGAGTTCTTGATGATATGCAGTACTGTCCACGACCGTCAGGTGGACCAGGACACGATCAGGATGATCGCCTTCCCCTTCTCTCTAGCAGACAGAGCAGCCACCTGGCTGAAGCATCTGGGGAAGTTTGTTTACACCTGGGAGCAACTCCGCACCGAGTACTTGAATAAGTACTATCCACTCGGGCGGACGAATGCAGCGAGGGCCCTGATCAGCAACTTCTCCATGCTCCCCAATGAGCAATTCCACGAGGCATGGGAGAGGTTCTGTGAGCTCACTGACAGATGCCCGCACCACGATATCTTGAAGCCGAACCTTGTTCAGAGCTTCTTCAGCGGGTTGACACCAGAGCTCCAGGGCCTGGTGAATGCTTCTTGCGGCGGGTCCTACTTCGCCAAGGACCACGACCAGGTCTGGGCCATCTACGAGGAGATGGCCGAGAATTACATGGTGAAGTCCCAGACCCGGTTGTACACACAGGGGAGACCTCAGCAGCAGCCAGGACCCGTGCAGTAGCAGAGGATAGCACGGGTCGATGCCGGTCCATCCAGTTCATCCGCAGCTGCAACAGCACAGGCAAAGTCGTCCGCTGCGGATATGGGCATCATCAGCGAGAAGTTGGACCGGACGGAGCTGATCGAGAAGAAGCAGTGCCAGAGCATCACGCAGATGGAGCAGATGGTACAGACTCTGAGCGACATGAAGACCCAGCTCATGTGTCTCCAGGAGGCACAGACGGCTTCACAGCCCCGTCTTCAGTCGCGAGGCGACACCGGCGGCAGCAGCAGCTCGTCCCAGCGCTCCAGCACTTTTCAGCAGCCTAGACAGGTTCACCTTGTACAGGCGGAGCCGTACCACCAGCAGCAGCCCTCCTACCAGTCCCCACCATCTCCAGACTTGCAGATGGTGGTATACTAGCCGGATCAGCCTCTGGCAGTACTCCTGCCAGCCCCCTACGATGCAGAGCCGTTGATGGATGTCAACGGGATTTGGTATGACCGCCCCCAACCTGAGATCCGACGAGACCATCCTGGATTCAGGTGGGGGAGTGGAGGTGTCCAGCTGTAAAGCTTTGAACTTGGCATATCTCGGATCCTATATAATAAGATCCGTCTCATAAAGAGGAAACCAACAGAATTTGTTTCGTGTGAATCGGACTTCGTTTCGATTTGTTATGAATTTCGGAAGAAAGAGAAGTAAGGAAGGCTAAGATGTCATTAATCCATAATGACTGTCATTAAGACTAATTAAACATGATTATATAAATTAATGACGATTGAAAGCTGCTAATGATCATTAGTAAACACTAATCAACAGTTAACAAAAGATAAGCGTGAGCCGCGGAAGTTAAATCACGATTAGTGAAAGTTAATCACGATTAGTGTTAATTAAGCGTCATTAGCGAATCTAGAATCCTCTAGAATGTTCTAACTTAGGCTCCAAGTTTGGGATAAGTTTTGGCTAAAACCATGGGCCAAAACCATGGGCCGCTAAACCATGGTTAAGGTCTAAACCATGGTTTTCTACCATGGTTAGTGGTTTTCTGGGGCCTATAAATAGACCCCCCCTACCCATTCATTCTCTACAACTTCCACTACCACCACCACCCCAAGGGCTAGGGTCGAGAGGTTGGGAGGAGGAGTGGGAGGCGAGGGAGGAGCGCTAGCGAAGCGCTGCCGGGAGAACGAGGAGAAGAAAGGTATGATCCTCTCTTAGTTGCTTCGTAAGCTAGGCTTTCAATTCATACTCTTGTTCTTCCAAGTTTTGTTTTTGATTCATATTTCTTTCCGATTCGTTTTCCTGTTGTGGTTCGATGAGAAATATGTGTAACACCCTACTTAGGTGCGGGTGGCTATGCACGTCAGTGACCCTGTGATTCGTCACACGTTCACTCATCTAAGACGCGTGGTGTCTACCGATTCTCCATCGTTTATGTTTCTATTCTTCGTATTATGCTTTTATAGTTATTTTGATGGAGAAATCTGTGTAATACCCTACTTAGGTGCGGGCGGCTGTGCACGTCAGTGACCCTGTGATTCGTCACACGTTCACTCACCTAAGATGTGTGGTGTCTATCGGTTCTTCATCTCTTGTTGTTGAGTATATTCTTTCAGTTTCATTGTTATTTTCCTCTCGATTGATTTTATAGAGGAAACTCTTTTCGTTTTTATTTAGAAATATGTCCCGATATAAGGGGAAACTCTGCTGAAATTTTCCGAGAAATATATCCCGATATAAGGGGAAACTCTGCCGAAATTTTCCGAGAAATATATCCCGATATAAGGGAAAACTATGCCGAAATTCTAAGAGAAAATATGTTCTTGACGTTCTTCGTGTTCTTCGCGTTCTTCGCGTTCTTCGTTCGTTCTTCGCGTTCTTAACATGTTCTTAGCGTTTTGATACGAAAAATGAAATTCGATCTTTTCAGGAGCCTTAAATTAGCCTTTCTAAAAACGAAACTCGGTAAAGCCTTGCATACACGAGAAAGAGCTTGATTAGGTAACGAAATCCTTCCTTTTGCTGTTGGGTTTTCATACGAAATTATTGAAATTCTTGATTTTGTATTCTTTGCTACGAGGAACCCTAATTTTGGCTATTTTTGAAAAAGTCTGAAGAATTGCTTTGTGATTCCCACTAAAATAAGATTTACGCATCAAATTGATGCGTTGGCTCTGAAAGTTAGGGTTTGGGAGTTAAAATAGGCATAAATAGGAGTATATATATATGGTTATGAATAATATATATGTGAGTCGATACTAAGTATTGCGGTTTAGGCAAATCAAAGACGTAACAAAAGAATTACATCATGTGAATTGGTGTGATTTGAGTTGGATCCCAAAAAGGATCTTGTGTCCCGATAAGGATGACTGGGAGTAGTACTACAGGTCGGGCATGCAACCTGTAGGTTGTCGGAAGGAACCCGTATTGGCACTTCCCTACCTAGGTGGTACACGGTTGCCCTGTTATGATAAGTGCGCACAAATTGAATGTTTTGCAACGCGTGGTACTGGGAGCCAATATATTCGGGTTGGAACGACGGAAGATGTGGTCGTGCCATGTGGAGGCACGGGTGGTTCAATAGCGGTTGAGTCACGATAACATGTATTTAAAGCCGCTAGGTTATATGATTAAATGTTAGCCTGAGGTTTTAAGCAACCGAGTCCTCGAGGACGGTGTGCTCTTTTGTTTTTTTCAGGCTGAGGGTTGAGACCCTGTTTAATAAAAGAAAAGGAAATTGTCAGGGTAGTATTGGAGGATTGGTTGAGGCGACGTGCGGCGGCATAAGCTTACCAAGATCAACACAATCTCCAATCCTGAAGCATCCACAGCTTCGGAGTCCAAGAATGGTGGGGTTCCCCTGGACTAATCCCTGATGTGGAATAGAAAGGAATAGGACTTAAGTTAATGAAAAGGAATGAAATTTTTGTGATATCAAGTTTTGAAAAATTACACAATTTGTTTGCTTTTCTCTTCTTCGTTACTTAGCATTCGCTAATTTTTATCCTATGATTTATGGAAAACCCAACAGGTATCGGTGAGCAATCGCAAGGACTTTAAAATTCATCCGGCTTACATACTAGACATCCAGCCAGCCACAGTAGCTTTACTCTTTAAGGTAGTTAGTAATATTTTGTGTATTTTCCTTTCAAGCTGATGTACATGTAAATGGTTATAGTGGGACAGTGTATCATCTGAACTATATTTTGTGAATGGAAAAGTGTTGAAATACTTTCTTCCGAGTATTTTTATTTGCAGTATATTTCTGAATGTTAGTTGTGATTGCTGAATAAATTATTGCTGAGTAACCAGATCCGGATATGGGAGGATCCGACGACCCGGGAAACGGGGTCACGACAGATTGGTATCAGAGCTTGGTTACTCCAGTAATTTATTTAGTAATTAATAACTATGAGCGGTATTCAGAAACTAAGGTTGTATTAAGATACTTTGATCTTAATAAATGACTGCAGTACCATTCACAAGTCATTGTCCCTTATGTACATCATGCTAAGACATATAGGATCTGTCCTTTGACCTTGACTCATCCCAGGATCATGGCAGACCAAGACATGTCTAGACAATTAGCGGCTATGATGGCAATGCTACAAGACATGGGGCAAAGGCAACAAGCATTGGAGGAGAGGCTCAATGCACAGGCTGAGAGACCCGAGGCATCTAAGCCTGCGGATGCTAGGATTGAAGGTTCTGTTCATCTTTCTGAGGAAGAATCTAGTTACCATCCTTCAACTGAGTCTGCTCCTACCCCGGTTGAAGGAGCAATGGAGAAGGCCCTTCTTAGACACCAAACATTACTAGATAATTACCGAAAGGGAAAAATTCCTCGATTCAAAGGTGTAGAGACACCTGCCGAGGCTGAATTATGGCTTGATGACGTCAGTAGGATGTTGAGAATAATACACGCACCAGCAGATACTTGGGTGCACTTTGCTGATTACTCCTTAGCAGACTATGCAAGACGATGGTGGAGAGCAATTTCCAAGAAGTTAGCAGACCCTGTTCCATGGGATATCTTCGAAGAGAGGTTCCGAGCTCACTTTTGTCCCTCTCATTGGGAAGATTTAAAGAGGAGAGAGTTGGCTTCTCTGAATCAGGGTTCTAAGACTGTACGAGATTATCATATCCACTTTACTGAGCTACTACGGTACTCACCAGCTCTAGAAGCTTCACCACAAGAGTGTCTTACCAAATTTGTTAGTGGTCTTCAGGGAGATCTACGAGAAAAGCTTGCTGGTTTTAGAGCCACAACCGTAGATGAAGCAATGGACATCGCCTCTCGTATTGAGATGGAGAGGGATGAAAATCGCCAAAGAAGAAGTTTCCACTTTAATGGTGGACCGTCCAAAAGCAAGACACATTATAATCGTAGAGATCGTCGCTATCATCCAGCCAGTTCCAATATAAGCTCACCACAGACCTTGGGTCAGGAATTATCAGGAAGAAGGGGTTTCTATAGACCTCCACTATATCCTCGCGACTCAGCAGCAGGAGCTATCACCTCTGTGGCTGGATCTTCAGCTCAAACAGGAGCACGTTTGTGTTTTTACTGTCATCAGGAAGGCCACATCAAGAAAGATTGTCCGAAGTTGAGAGGTTCATGATTTAAATCAACCCCAATTAATAGTATAACATCCACCTCGAGCAATGGAGCAACACATGGAGGAAGACATGGTAGAGGTCGAGGCTTACAAGGAGCGTCTCCTACACAACAACCACCACAAAGTGTTGCGGGTTCTAGCTTGCCTATTCCTAATGGCCAGCTCAATGCAATTACTGAAGAACAAGCCTACAATTCTGGCACAGTCGTACGAGGTACCGTTATTATTCATGGCTTTTCAGTACATGCCTTATTTGATTCTGGTGCTTCACATTCATTTATTACTCGACGGTTAGTACCCACTTTGGGTAAGAAACCAGTAGAAGTACAACAGTCCTATCTGATCAAGGGACCAGGAGGACAAGTGTTTATAATCCGAGAAATGTTGGATAATTGCATAGTAGTGATAGCGGGACATCAGTTACCTGTTTCACTACTACTAATCGAATTGAATTACTTTGATCTTATACTAGGAATGGATTGGCTAGAAAGGCATCATGCATGTCTTGACTGTTTCCAGAAAACAGTAACGTTTCACCTTTCTAACTTGATAGAATTCCAGTTCATTGGAAAGACATCCAATGATAATATTAAATATATCTCTACATTGAAGGCACAACAGTTGTTAGAGCAAGGGTGCCAAGGTTATTTAGCTTATGTATCCAATACATCAGGGTCAGAAAGAATGATAGAAGATGTGCCTATAGTCTGCGAGTTTACTGATGTATTTCCAGAGGAACTCAATATGAGACAGAGACGGTGGCTAGAGTTGCTGAAAGACTATGATTGCACTATCTCCTACCACCCTGGTAAGGGGAACGTCGTAGCAGATGCCCTTAGCAGAAGAACTTATTCACCCGGGTTAGTGAGTGCTATCCACTTCTGGGGTTTACTATCAACGTTAATTGAATGGAAACCATTTGATAGTAGTGCTGATACTATAACTATTCCTCATCGATACAAACCAGAAATATGGGATAAAATAAAGAAAGGACAGGAGGATGATCCAGTCCTCAAAGACTTAAAACAACAACTTGAGAAGAATAAGATAGAGGGATTCCAGATACAAGATGGTTTACTGTATAATCATCACAGAGTTTGTGTACCAAACACACCTGAACTAAGGAAAGACATCTTACGAGAAGCTCATTGTTCTAGATTATCTATTCATCCAGGAATTACGAAGATGTATAAGGATCTTCATTCATACTTTTGGTGGCCGGGAATGAAGAAAGATGTTGCTGAGTTTGTGAATTCATGTTTCACTTGCCAGCAGGTAAAGGCTTCACACCAAAAGCCACCAGGATTATTGCAACCCCTCCCTATACCTGAATGGAAATGGGAAAGCATTTCCATGGATTTCGTTACTGGCTTACCTCAGACGACTGGTAGTAAAGATAGTATCTGGGTTATAATAGATCGTCTGACAAAGGTAGCACACTTCATTCCGATAAGCTTATCTTTCACTCCAGACCAGCTGGCTGAGTTATATATTACACACGTGATTCGCCTCCATGGTATCCCGAAGGAAGTAGTTTCTGATCGAGATTCACGATTCACCTCACACTATTGGGAGAACTTCATGAAAGCCCTAGGTACACAACTATACTTGAGTACAGCATATCATCCACAAACAGATGGTCAGTCAGAACGTACGATTCAAACACTAGAGGATATGCTACGAGCATGTGCCTTAGAATGGAAGGGATCGTGGATTAAACATTTGCCTCTTGTAGAATTCACCTACAATAATAGTTACCATACAAGTATTGGCATGGCACCATTTGAAGCACTATATGGACGAAAGTGTACTACTCCTTTGTGTTGGCAAGAGGTCGGAATAAAGAACCTTTATGATTCAGATAGACTTCAGGAGACACGGGAAGCTGTAGAACTTGCTAGAAAAAGACTATTAACTGCTCAGAGTCGCCAGAAAAGTTATAGTGATACCCGGAGAAGAGACCTTGAATTTGAGGTAGGCGACTTTGTATTTCTCAAAGTATCACCTATGAAGGGTGTTCAGAGGTTTGGCTTGCGTGGGAAGTTAGCACCCAGGTTCGTGGGTCCCTTTGAAATTATTCAACGGATTGGAAAAGTTGCCTATAGACTTGCACTTCCTCCACATCTTTCGGCAATACATGATGTATTTCATGTATCAAATCTGAGAAAGTACATTAGGGATCCAGAGCATAAGATAAGTTATGATGATTTACATGTTGAGCCAAACTTGACATACCAAGAGATACCTGTGCAAATACTTGAAAGGGATATCAAGAAGTTGAGAAACAAAGAGGTGCCTCTAGTTAAAATATTATGGCGGAACCAAGAGTTTGAAGAAGCCACATGGGAACCTGAGGCAGAAATGAGAGAGAAATACCCGTACTTGTTTGAATGATAAAATTATGTATTATGTATATGTTCATGACATGACGTTCATTCTCTTTAAGGTTGTTATGATTTCAATCCTCTTTAAGGTTGTTATGCCTGCATTTCTAGTCTCGAGGACGAGACTTCCTTTAAGGTTGTTATAATTGTAAAGCTTTGAACATGGCATATCTCGGATCCTATATAATAAGATCCGTCTCATAAAGAGGAAACCAACAAAGTTTGTTTCATGTGAATCGGACTTCGTTTCGATTTGTTATGAATTTCGGAAGAAAGAGAAGTAAGGAAGGCTAAGATGTCATTAATCCATAATGACTGTCATTAAGACTAATTAAACATGATTATATAAATTAATGACGATTGAAAGCTGCTAATGATCATTAGTAAACACTAATCAACAGTTAACAAAAGATAAGCGTAAGCCGCGAAAGTTAAATCGCGATTAGTGAAAGTTAATCACGATTAGTGTTAATTAAGCGTCATTAGCGAATCTAGAATCCTCTAGAATGTTCTAACTTAGGCTCCAAGTTTGGGATAAGTTTTGGCTAAAACCATGGGCCAAAACCATGGGCCGCTAAACCATGGTTAAGGTCTAAACCATGGTTTTCTACCATGGTTAGTGGTTTTCTGGGGCCTATAAATAGACCCCCCCTACCCATTCATTCTCTACAACTTCCACTACCACCACCACCCCAAGGGCTAGGGTCGAGAGGTTGGGAGGAGGAGTGGGAGGCGAGGGAGGAGCGCTAGCGAAGCGCTGCCGGGAGAACGAGGAGAAGAAAGGTATGATCCTCTCTTAGTTGCTTCGTAAGCTAGGCTTTCAATTCATACTCTTGTTCTTCCAAGTTTTGTTTTTGATTCATATTTCTTTCCGATTCGTTTTCCCATTGTGGTTCGAGGAGAAATCTATGTAACACCCTACTTAGGTGCGGGCGGCTATGCACGTCAGTGACCCTGTGATTCATCACACGTTCACTCATCTAAGACGCGTGGTGTCTACCGATTCTCCATCGTTTATGTTTCTATTCTTCGTATTATGCTTTTATAGTTATTTTGATGGAGAAATCTGTGTAATACCCTACTTAGGTGCGGGCGGCTGTGCACGTCAGTGACCCTGTGATTCGTCACACGTTCACTCACCTAAGATGTGTGGTGTCTACCGGTTCTTCATCTCTTGTTGTTGAGTATATTCTTTCAGTTTCATTGTTATTTTCCTCTCGATTGATTTTATAGAGGAAACTCTTTTCGTTTTTATTTAGAAATATGTCCCGATATAAGGGGAAACTCTGCTGAAATTTTCCGAGAAATATATCCCGATATAAGGGAAAACTATGCCGAAATTCTAAGAGAAAATATGTTCTTGACGTTCTTCGTGTTCTTCGCGTTCTTCGCGTTCTTCGTTCGTTCTTCGCGTTCTTAACATGTTCTTAGCGTTTTGATACGAAAAATGAAATTCGATCTTTTCAGGAGCCTTAAATTAGCCTTTCTAAAAACGAAACTCGGTAAAGCCTTGCATACACGAGAAAGAGCTTGATTAGGTAACGAAATCCTTCCTTTTGCTGTTGGGTTTTCATACGAAATTATTGAAATTCTTGATTTTGTATTCTTTGCTACGAGGAACCCTAATTTTGGCTATTTTTGAAAAAGTCTGAAGAATTGCTTTGTGATTCCCACTAAAATAAGATTTACGCATCAAATTGATGCGTTGGCTCTGAAAGTTAGGGTTTGGGAGTTAAAATAGGCATAAATAGGAGTATATATATGGTTATGAATAATATATATGTGAGTCGATACTAAGTATTGCGGTTTAGGCAAATCAAAGACGTAACAAAAGAATTACATCATGTGAATTGGTGTGATTTGCGTTGGATCCCAAAAAGGATCTTGTGTCCCGATAAGGATGACTGGGAGTAGTACTACAGGTCGGGCATGCAACCTGTAGGTTGTCGGAAGGAACCTGTATTGGCACTTCCCTACCTAGGTGGTACACGGTTGCCCTGTTATGATAAGTGCGCACAAATTGAATGTTTTGCAACGCGTGGTACCGGGAGCCAATATATTTGGGTTGGAACGACGGAAGATGTGGTCGTGCCATGTGGAGGCACGGGTGGTTCAATAGCGGTTGAGTCACGATAACATGTATTTAAAGCTGCTAGGTTATATGATTAAATGTTAGCCTGAGGTTTTAAGCAACCGAGTCCTCGAGGACGGTGTGCTCTTTTGTTTTTTTCAGGCTGAGGGTTGAGACCCTGTTTAATAAAAGAAAAGGAAATTGTCAGGGTAGTATTGGAGGATTGGTTGAGGCGACGTGCGGCGGCATAAGCTTACCAAGATCAACACAATCTCCAATCCTGAAGCATCCACAGCTTCGGAGTCCAAGAATGGTGGGGTTCCCCTGGACTAATCCCTGATGTGGAATAGAAAGGAATAGGACTTAAGTTAATGAAAAGGAATGAAATTTTTGTGATATCAAGTTTTGAAAAATTACACAATTTGTTTGCTTTTCTCTTCTTCGTTACTTAGCATTCGCTAATTTTTATCCTATGATTTATGGAAAACCCAACAGGTATCGGTGAGCAATCGCAAGGACTTTAAAATTCATCCGGCTTACATACTAGACATCCAGCCAGCCACAGTAGCTTTACTCTTTAAGGTAGTTAGTAATATTTTGTGTATTTTCCTTTCAAGCTGATGTACATGTAAATGGTTATAGTGGGACAGTGTATCATCTGAACTATATTTTGTGAATGGAAAAGTGTTGAAATACTTTCTTCCGAGTATTTTTATTTGCAGTATATTTCTGAATGTTAGTTGTGATTGCTGAATAAATTATTGCTGAGTAACCAGATCCGGATATGGGAGGATCCGACGACCCGGGAAACGGGGTCGCGACACTAGCCCCAGCAGCAGCCATCTAGTCAGGGAGGGCAGTATGGCCAGCAGAGAGACCACCAACCGCAGCAGCAACCCCCAGCATACCAGTCACACCAGCCTTCGTCCTTCATTCCTCGTCCCTATCAGCAGTAGGGACAACCTTGGAGACGTGAGCAGCAGGCTCACCCACCACACCAGCAGCATCCTACCTCCTACCCCTCTTACCAGCAGCACCAGTTCCAACAGCCTCAGCACCAGAGAGGCTACCCGTCGGGCTCCCATGAGAGCCCCGCCTTGGATGACATATCCCGCCTCCTCACGGACCAGCAGGCTACCTTCAGACGGGAGATGGACGAGTTCCGCCAGGAGATGCGGGACCTTGTGAGAGGGAAGGCCGCCATTCCTGCACAGATAGAGCCGAATCCGAACAACCTGAAGAGGAAATCTGAGCAGGTAGTTTCCACTGAGCATGCCACTCCTAGTGACCCATTTGATGATATGTCTTCGGATCTATTTGATGCTGATTTTGTTACACTTAGGAGCGGTAGAGCACCAGTAGGCGGCGCCTCATCTGAGCGACGACGCGAGGAGCCACCCAGGGCGCCAGATGAGGAGGAGGAGAGTGGTACTGAGGCCGCATATGATGACGGTGGTACTGACGCCACCAAGGATGCTGATTCCACCGGCGGTACTGAGGCCACCGCTTCACCAGTTCGAGGAGGTGGTACTGACACCACCAGTATAGCCGAGCCAGCCCGCGGTACTGAGACCGCGAGACGTCCAGTTGCAGAGCCAGCCCGAGGTGGTACTGAGGCCACCGGTGTTTGTTTTGATAGAGATGTTGTCTTTCCTCGTGTGGATGTATCTCAGAACTATATTTTGAATAAAGGAAAAGGTTTAGCTTCTTCTGGTCCCACTGTAGTGCTTGATGTATGTGCGGATCCGGCCGTCGAGCCATCTAGGCCTTTTCCTAGTCCTTCATCTGCGAAGGACCCTGTGATCCCCTTCCCTAGAGCCCTTCAGATGGGGAAGGGGAAGAAAAAAGAAAAAGATCCAAAAAAGAGAGAGCAGGAGGAGTTCAGCCAGAGCATGATCGACAGATTTCACATACAGCTGACCCTCCAGGAGGCTTTGCAACACATTCCCCTTCTTCAGCGATCGTTGAGAGATAGGACCACAGTCAGGAGGAGTAGGAGGAACCACACTTCAGAGATTCATGTGCTGACAAAAGCCACGTGTTTCGCGATCCAGAACCGTCTGCCGGCCAAGAGGCCAGATTCAGGGGCCCCGTATGTCAGATGCCAGATTAGTGAGCAGAGGTTCGACCGGACTCTATTGGATAGCGGATCGTCGATCAACCTCCTTCCGACATCCCTTCTCGACCGCTTCGAGTTGGGCACTCTTCGACAGAGCAGGACAGTCCTTCAGTTTGCTGATCGATCTGTCAAGAGGCCGAAGGGGTTGTTGCGAGACGTTATCGTCACGATTCAGGGCCTGAAATTCCCCGTGGACTTCGTAGTGTTGGACATGGAGATCCCTGACTCAGTGGCCGATACCCCCATCATCCTCGGTCGTCCGTTCTTGGCCACAGCCAAGGCGGTGACTGATCATGATAGCGGGAGGGTATACTTTCGCGTCGAGGGCGAGAGTATACAAATAGAGACGGTCGAGGACTACAGAGCCAGAGAGAGCACGCTCAGAGGCCAGCACAGATTCAGAGCAGCTGACAGACGCCGAGCCAGACATCCACCAGGATTGTGATTTTGTGATCACAGACGACGAGGCAGCATGGGCAGATCCTGCAGCACAGGCCATCCTCTCATTTTCAGACACAGCTGATGCCGAGATGATAGCAGAGGAGAGCTTGGAGAGCACAGCCCTGGTTCAGGATACCACAGAGGCAGCAGAGCCGGTTCTTGACCGCGACACGGATGTCAGTGATGGTGGTGCTGAGGCCATCTTGTGTTACAGTGGTACTGATACCACCGCGTTTGATGCAGATCCCTCGGATTCAGAGTCTGAATGGGTAGATTGTGATGATCAGATGCCAGACTTGAGTCCACCTGAGCCTACATATGAGGAGGAGGTAGAGGCAAAGCAGATCAGAGACAGCACAGTTGAGCAGCCTTCTCCAGATCCAGTTTGCGAGAGTTCGCTTTCTTTCTCCCAGGCAGATTTGGCAGACTTAGCAGCATTGACACATTTCCTTCCGCAGCCAGATTTGCCAGCGCCCAGCTGCCCAGAGCTGAAGCCGCTCCCTACTTCGCTGAAGTATCGGTTCCTTGCGGGCGAACCTGAGATGTACCCAGTCATCATCTCCACCGATCTGACTGGAGAGCAAGAATCCCGTTTGATGGGGGTTCTTGAAAAAAACCGCAAGGCAATCGGATGGAGCGTAGCAGATCTCCATGGGATTAGTCCATCAGTGTGCTCCCACCATATCTATCTCGAGGAGGGGGCGAAGCCGTCGCGTGAGTTCCAGCGGCGGCTGAACCCCAACTTGAGAGAGGTCGTAATGAAGGAAATATCAAAATGGTGGAGTGCAGATTTTATTTATCCCATTTCCGACTCCAAGTGGGTCAGCCCCTTGCATGTGGTGCCCAAGAAGACGGGCATCACGACTGTGATCAGTGAGTCGGGAGAGGAGATTGCTACACGAGTACCTACCTCTTGGAGGGTCTGTGTTGACTACAGGAGACTCAACCAGGCCACCAAGAAGGACCATTTCCCCCTGCCTTTTATTGACCAGATCATTGAGAGACTGGCAGGGAAGAGCCATTATTACTTCCTGGATGGGTACTCGGGCTACAACCAGGTGTCCATCGCTCCTGAGGATCAGGAGAAGACCACCTTTACCTGTCCCTTTGGTACATATGACTTTCGACGCATGCCATTTGGGCTATGCAACGCTCCTGCAACTTTTCAGAGGTGCATGCTGTCGATCTTTTCGAACATGGTAGGGGAGTGTTTGGAGGTCTTCATGGACGATTTCTCGGTCTATGGCGATGGATTCGACTCCTGTCTTGACTGCCTAGACCGAGTACTCCAGCGATGTATTGAGTACCATTTGGTTCTATCTTGGGAGAAGAGTCACTTCATGGTGACTCAAGGGACGGTGCTTGGCCACATCATCTCCAACAGGGGCATGGAGGTGGATCCGGCCAAGGTTGATGTCATTAGAAAACTCGCACCGTCGTCCAATTTGAGGCAGCTATGGTCATTCCTGGGGCACGTTGGATTTTATAGGAGATTTATTCAGGATTTCAGCAGGATTGCCCGGCCGTTGACTGACCTCTTGACGAAAGACACCGAGTTCCTTGTCGATGACAAGTGTCTTTCGTCCTTCGCGACTCTCCAACAGTGTGTGATTGAGGCTCCTGTCCTCCAGCCACCTGATTGGTCTCTCCCATTCGAGATCATGACGGATGCCTCCGATTTTGCCGTAGGGGCAGTGCTGGGATAGAGGAGGGATGGAGTTCCATTTGCCATTCACTACGCTAGCCGCACATTGGATTCCGCCTAGCGGAATTACACGGTCACAGAGAAGGAGATGCTAGCCGTAGTGTTCGCCCTAGATAAGTTTTGATCTTATATCATTGGATCTAGAGTGACTTTGTATACCGATCACACCGCCATCAGGTACCTCATGGCAAAGAAGGATGCCAAGGCCAGACTTACTAGATGGATCCTTCTAATCCAGGAGTTCGACATTGAGATCAAGGATAAGCCTGGAGTCAAGAATGTGGTGGCGGATCATCTCTCCTGTTTAGAGCAGCCTGAGGAGTCTGAGCAGATTGATCCCATTCGAGATACCTTCCCAGATGAGGCGATCCTTGCTATCGCCTCACTCCCGTGGTATGCCGATATTGTGAACTTTCTCGTTGCTGGGAAAGTCCCACAAGATTGTCCCAGGCAGAGGCTTGAGACCTTCCTTGCGAAGGCCAAGTCCTACCACTGGGAGGATCCCATCCTTTACCACGAAGGAGGGGATAGCGTCTGGCGTCGGTGTATTCCTCAGGAGGAACACCATAGCGTCCTCACTTACTGCCATAAGCTTGAGGCAGGAGGACATCATTCTGGGAGGAGAACGGCACAGAAAGTGCTCCAATCCGGCTTGTGGTGGCCTACCCTCTTCAAGGACTCAGATGAGTTCGTGAAGAGGTGTACTGACTGTCAGAGGATGGGCACTTGTGGACAGCGTGATATGATGCCGATGCAGCCCATTCACTTCTGTGAGGTTTTTGACGCATGGGGCATCGATTTCATGGGTCCATTCCCTAAGAGTCAGGGATTTGAGTACATTCTATTGGCCGTAGATTATGTTAGTCGTTGGGTTGAGGCTATTCCCGCCCGAGCCGCTGATGCGAGGACAGTTTGCAGATTTTTGAGGAAGCACATCATCACGCGGTTCGGGGTTCCACGAGTTTTGATTTCTGATGGGGGGTCTCATTTCATTAACGACCAGGTGAAGGCCCTTGCTAGCGAGTTCGGTATAGACCATCGTGTTGCTACACCGTACCATCCACAGACGAATGGTCTAGCCGAGGTGTCGAACAAGGAGATCAAGACGATATTGCAGAAAGTCGTCCGCCCTGACCGAAAGGATTGGTCACAGCTTTTGGACTCGGTCTTGTGGGCATATAGGACATCTTTCAAGACACCATTGGGCACATCTCCCTTTCGCCTCGTATATGGCAAGCCATGCCATTTACCTGTTGAGCTGAGGCACAAGTCACTTTGGGCAGTTACAGATATTCTTATGGATCCAGATGGTATGGGAAACCAGAGGAGGGCAGAGTTAGCAGCCCTGGAGGAGCTTAGAGATACAACATTCTCAAACAGCCTACATTATAAGGAGAAAGTGAAGGAGTGGCATGATTCTCATATCAGCCACAAGCATTTTGAGATTGGACAGAGAGTATGGCTGTTTGATGCTAGGCTACGTCTATTTCCAGGGAAGCTACAGAGCAAATGGAAGGGAACCTACTTGGTCAGAAAGGTACACGACAACGGTAACATTGATATATCCGAGTTGTCTTCTGAGAGTACCTTTCGAGTGAACGGCCAGCGGCTCAAGCCATTTCTAGATCATGAGCCGCGGGTCGCGGATCTTGCCCCTATTCATTTTGCGTGAGATGTGGTCTTTGACTCACATCTAATGCATCTCACGCCTGAGTTTCACTGATCTTCTGCCTTGTATAGATCCAGATGTCCATATCACTACATTCTTTAGTCCCACATCCCTTTCTTCATCTTGTAATTATGCTATACTTAGGGTGTACTTTACCCTAAGTATAGGGGGGGATGTGAGACCTTTTGGGTATTTCTTTTGTTTTTGCCTACCCCTGTTTTGCTGCCTATACTTAGGGATATTTTACCCTAAGTATCGGGGGGGGGGGGGGGGTAGACCTTGTACATTCTCCACTCGGTTTTCCCTTAGTGTACAGCCTGCTATACTTAGGATTATTTAATCCTAAGTATAGGGGGAAGACCCGAGACCCCCTTGACTTTTCATTCATTCGTCTCTGTATATAGCCTTTCTTTTCACTTCCCTATACCTAGCACGAGTTATGTCTTCTTCATCGCTCTTGACTCTGAGGACATCGTTCGAGCTAAGTATGGGGGGGTGTGTATATATTTCATATATACTTTAGCCATAACTCGTACTTTGTGTGAGTGTGTTAATAATAAAATGGCTAAAAATCACAAAAAATTAAAAAAAATTTTCATGTACATAAACATTCTTTTATTTGCACATAAATAGCTAGTGTACAAATTATTTTTGTAAATATGATTTCAAAAATCTTTTGTGTAAAGCTTGTGTAAATATTTTTGTATCAAAATTATGTATATAGTACAAAATTTTTCCAAAATGTTTTGAAAATCAAAAGTTTGCAAAAATCTTGTGTAAATGTGTGTAAATATCTTTTTGCAAAACTTGCACTTCATGCATCATCCATTCATGATTTCAAAACATTTTTCAAAAATTTTGCATGTTTGTAAAAATTTGTGTAAATAAGCATCTTTTTGTACATATGTATATAGTTTTTCCGGATGATAGTTGACATTTAAACTAGCCTGGAATCAAATTGAGAAATGGAGCTTGATTAAGATCTTAATCCACCTAACTTCTAAGAGGAACCTTATAGGGCTTAGGTTTAAGGCTTTTCAGGTCCAGGGTGACTTAATTCTTTGAGTCCACTAGGCTATGATCACATGTCATCTCAATGAGCCTAAGTAGAGCACTTAACAACAACACATGACTCATATAGATTATGGCTTTACTTGGACACCAGCACTATGCACCGAGCTCTCCACGGATGAGGTGGTGAGGAGGCAGTCTTCCTTGACTTGGGGTATCATATGAGGGTAGTACTTCTAGGCGGAACCTCTCTTCTTCTTTTAGTGAAGGAAGTGCGTCTCAACTTGGTCTGGTTGCCATGAGGTCTAACGACGGGAGTTGTGGGTTGCAATAAAGCTTCAAAAAAGGGATAGTCTACTGGCTCAAGAGGAAAAACTCCTTGTATATAGGCTGCACATGTATATGTTGTACAGATGCACTTGAAAAAAAATGTGTGCAAAAAGAAATAACTCCAAAAAAGTGGTGGGTCTGATAGAAAATGATAATCCCACCGGAGTATGTATATAGAGTGCAATAAGCAAAGCTTGGTTGCATGATCCACCTGATGTAGCTTGCAGCAGGGAGACTTGGCTACACTGGTCAAGCTCCCAAGGGTACTTGGCTACACTGGCCTTGACCCATTCTCTTCTTCCTCCTCTTCTTGAGCCGGTTGAACTTGAACTTAGAAGGGAATACCCCGCTCCTCGAGGAAAGAGTGGCCAGATTGAGGTCATAGAGTTACCTTGCTGGGTAGGGTTGTCAAGTTGCCATTTCTGAGGTTGAGATCTTAGACCTCACTTTCACAGGACAAGAAAAGATTCATGGTCTTCAGGGTTTGTGATTGATGACTTGTTCTGACCTGGAACATTGAGGAGTCTTGAGTATAGATTAGTGGAACTTAGAGGCTGTTGAGTTTTAGACTTAGGTCCAAATAAGGTTCCGACAAATTAATAATCCAAAGATCTGATCGAGCTCCATACCCCAATTTAATGAAGGCAAGTTTAATAATCGACCTTGATCCATGTACATCCTCTTTTTCTTTTTCTTTCTTTCTTTTTCACTTCTCTTTCAAATAAGTGTTTGCTAAGGGACTAGCAAAGTTAAGTATAGGGGGGTGATGAATACTCATTCATCACTCTTTATTCTTATATTTTAGCTACAAAAACCTTTGCAAATACATGTAGATATGTGTAAATAGGAATAATTACCAAAAGCATGCATTGTGTAAAACCTATAATTAGCTTGTTTTTGTGCAAAAATAAAAGAATAAAGATTAAAAAGAAAAAGAGGGAAATATTTAGAATAAATATTGAGCAACCTAACCCAAGGGAGGGCTCAGCATGGGCCTGACCGCATAAAAGCCAAAGTAGAGGGAGATAGGGGATCATGTGTGTAAATATTTATGTAAATAAAATAAAAATATTTTCCTCACCAAAAATAGGCTTGTAAATTTGTGTCTATATTCATAAGTATAAAAACAAAAGAAAAAGTTAAAAATCAAAAAGAACAAAAACACCCCTTCACCCCTTTTCATCTTGTATATAAACCACTCTTCCATATTTATCTAACCTTGTAAATAAATAAAATCAATTTTCATAATTTTTGTGAATAGTCTATATTATATAATGTACATAAATAAAATAAAAACAATTAAAAACCAAAACAAAATAAAAATAGCAAAATTAAAAACACAAAAACATATTGTACATATACCATGTATATAAATGTATATATGTATTTATTTTACCTATGTATATAAATAATAAAAATAAAATAAAAATATCTTTTTATTCCTTATTTTATAATGAAAATAAATAAAATATAAAATAGGAATAAAATTGCATAAAAATAATAATTAAAAATCAAAAATTAAAAACCCTAATAGTGTACATATACCTATATAGTACATATAGTGTACATACCTTATTTTTACTTTAAAAAATTAATTAAAAATCACTAAAAAATAGAAAAAAATAAAAGAAAAATATTTTGTGTTTTGAGGTTTTGCTAAATCGGCCCCTAGCTACCCTTAATTTTCACTTCAAGATCCAGCCACGTGGCCTGTTTCTATTGGGTCCTGGGGATGTTGACCGCCCGGTCAACTACCCCCCCCAGGACCACCTTCTGCGGATTTAAGCGCCCGACCCGACTTCCCTAATTTCTAGCGCCTAAACACGATTGAATCCCACCTAAACCCCGGGTCCGTTTCACTCCTGCCACATCCGACATCCTCGCCGGGGCATCCACCTCGGGATCCGCGCGCCTCCACGCCCTACCCGAGCCATCTTTCCCGGACCCCTCCAGCGTATATAGCCGAGCTCCGCCACCTCATTTCCCCATCTTTGGCCATTTGTTTCCTCCTCCTGTGAGCTCCAGAGAGTGCGTGAGAGTGACAGCTCGCGTCTGAGCCTGTTGAAGCGAGGAGAGGAGGCGAGCCCATCGATCCGGCGAGCTACGCCGCCGTCGCTCCGCCATCAGCTGGAGCTTGAGCCTCGGAGGGAGACGCTCCTCGAAGCGACGATCTGGAGCTTCCCCAACTCCTCCCCAGTCTCTCCGACCATCCAGGTAACCTTGTAGGTCTTTATCTTTCTTCGATTTCCATTTACCCCTAAATCGCGCCGCCACCGTCTTTAGCTGATTCCGACCACTCCATCACCCCTTTCGATCATCGGAGTCGACCATCGCATCCGCCTCCCTTCGACGCACCTTCTTCACCCCTCCATCCAACCCAGCTCGCACAGGAGCTGGGAGCCGAGCTCCTCCGTCCACCCCCTTCGCTGGAGCTCGCCATTTCGACCCACGAGCCACCGTCACCTCGCCTAACCGGGTCGAGGCAGTTTGCCCTCGACCCGCGAGTCTTCTGGTTCGCTTTGCAGGTCAAACGAAGGCCATCTGAGGCCCTTCGTCATCCAGCCAGGAAGCTCAGCTCCGCCGACCTCGCCCGAGCTCCTCGGAGCTCGATTGGATCATTGGAGCCCACCACCAGACGGGGGAGCACTCCACGTCTCTTCTCTGACCTTCAGAGTGCTCCCAGGAGGAGCCTAGCGCACGCCCGAGGCCGGCGAGTCTCGCCGGTGACCTGTTCATCCAGAATCCTCCGTCGCCGTTCGATAGCCCCTCTCGCTCCAGTCTTCATCAGAGCCGTTCATCTTCGGAGCAACCACCACCGTTCGATCTGAGGAGGGAAGATCTGGAGCGCCCATCGTTCGCCACCTTCAGATCCTCCACGTGGCGCGCATCCTGCGGTTCACCTTAATAAAGGGTAATTTACCCTTAGGCCCTGTCTTTTCTTTTATTTCACTTTAGTCCTGTAAATATTGAATTTAGTTGTTTAGTTTTAGGGTAATTTGCATAGAGGACCCGTACTTTATTTTCCTTGTATTTATGCCCCTGTGCGTTGTATGACACGTGCTTCGTCACGTGTGTCTCTGGTTTATTTACAACTCATGCTCCTGTAGTTTTGGTTGTTATCAATGGAATGAATGTTTTAGTGTATTTGCATTTATACCCCTAGCGTGATTTATTTCAACATGTGCGCGATATTTTGGGTATTTTGCGAATAGGCCCCTGGACTTTTGGTACCTGTTACCAATAAGTCCTCGGGACTTATTTTTATTGCATTTGGGTCCCTGAGTGCCCCAGGCACGCGCGTGGCGTGTGTTTTGCTGGGTAAATTGCACCAGACCCCCCAGACTCTTGGGTATTTCCACTTTGGTCCCTATGTACAGTGCCCCTTCTTTATTTTTGAATAAAATAGCAAATTACCTCCAAATCCAACGAAAATTGGACACATGGCTCCTGCCATGGTGTAAAATTTTCGTGGATTTTTGAGGACATTGTTGATTTCATTTGATATTTTTAAAAATTCAAAAACCTTCATTTTTGTCACTGTCTAAATTTAAAAATCACAAAAAAATATTAAATAGTGTCTAAAAATTACAAAAAAAATAGTTAACTGTCTATTTTGTTGTGTTTGATTTTCTAGCCAATTTTGGCTATTTTTTATTATCTAAAACACCTAAAAATTGAAAAACACATAAGCACTTATAAAAATTCTAATAATTAAACCAAAAACCCAAAAACAATAAAATTGGTGCCTAAATTTTCCTCATTTTATCTTCTTTACAGGAAAACTACCTCGCAGCCATTTTGGGGCTCTTAGATATTTTATCTAGGCCTTTTTGGCTCGGCTGGACAGTACCACTTATTTCTGTCACTGTTTGATTTTTAGAAAATTAAATAAATATCAGAAAATTCTCAAAAATTCACCAAAAACACTAAAAATTATAAAACACATAAAAATATTTTTGTTTGCATTTTGGTTGATTTTTAGTGCTTTAAATAAATTGTTGAAGTGTGTGTTTCTTTGTTTTTCTCATTTTCTTAATACATTAAAAAACCAAAAAAATATAAAATAAATTAAAAACCACTAAAAATATTTTCTTCTCTTGTTTTATTTCTTTTTACTACTTCGTAGGCCGAGAGGCCAATCCGTGCTCCTTGAGTTCGACCCTGGTCGCTATACCAGGTTAATCCTATAGCAGGACCGCTTTCGTGTTTCGAGTGATTTTTATCTATATTAGTGGTTCAATTTTCTTGATTGAGTGCATCTGAGTGCCCGAGGTCGCAACGACCATTTCTGTACCTTTACCTTAGTCGTTCAGATCGCTCATCACAACCTCAGAGTACATCCAAGCCGCCCGCTCACGCTTCGACTTTAACGCGACACGTGGCGCAATCAGCACCCTCGATCTCTTCACCTAAGATCTAATCCAAGCCGGTCCTTAGCGATCTTTTCTCCGCCGTTGGATCGCAAGATCCAACGGCTACCTTTAGACTCTCTCTCTCCCACGATCTCCACTGCGCCGACCCGTCGCCCCCTTTCTATTCTCGGCTCCACTCCAGTCACCCTCTCCGATCACCAACACCACCACGACCATCACCACTCTTCCCTCATCCTCGCCAGCTCCCTCACTCCCCACGACTCCCACCAGAGTCGCCCCAAGATGACCACGAACCTCACCTCGTCACCAGCCCTGCCGTCACCATCATCCTATAAATCACTCGCCATGGGCCACTGTCACGCCTATCCGCCACTCCAGAGAGAACCCTTGAGCTCAGAGCAATCTATTGGTGACAACAATTGAGCGTATCTCCGAGCGAAGATAGGCTTCTTCTCTACCGAGATCCACGGCCGCCTTCGCCGTGCTGCAGCCCCCCTCCGTGAGCTGCACGAGCTCAGAACCATCTACCGTTCTTCGAGCGACGACCAGGAGCACGCCTTCGAGCTCCATTTCCCAGGTAGAAGCCTCCATCCTCCTCTGATCGTCTTCTTATTTTCTTCTTTGATTTCTCCGATTAAATTCACGCTCCACCATCATCTTCTCTCTCCTCCATCATCACGCCGAGCTCCGCGATGGAGCTCCGATCTTCACGCTACCATTATTTTCCTCCAACACCGTACCCCACCTTCACTCGATCACAGCTCCGCCACCTCAGCGGAACTCACTCACCGGTCATCCCCACTCCCTCGTAGGCCTCGCCTTTCACCCAGCACAACTCCACGAGCACGCGCACGCTTCGTCTATCTCCTCTAACCCCCTGCATGAACATCCATTTTGATTGGTCGGAGACTCGTCGGAGCTCCCTTCGAGCTCCTCTGTCACCGAGCTCCAGTGCACCTCCTCCGCTCCTGAGGGCATCAGACGTTTCCCCGCCTCACCACGCATCTTCCGAGCTTCTCCAGATCCTCCATCGACCTTCACCGACGACAGAAGGGCATGGCGGAGCTTGAGACCTTCCGCAGGAGCCCCGCCTTCTCCTCCGCAGGAGGCAGAGGGTTATCGGGGACGACAAGCAGCAGCCGTCCGATCTATTTGATCGGACGATCAGGAGCAAGCCACATCACCTCACTCCGCCACTGTTGGATCATCCGTGATCCCACACACCTGGTCACGCCACGTCGCCAAGCGCCGGAGCAGCGGAGAGCCGTTGGATTTATCACGATCCATCAGCGATAGATCATCCACGTCACCGCTTCATCGCTCTCCAGGTGCCGTTGGATCAATCTAGATCCAACAGTTACTAATCGACCACGTCGCCATCAGCAGGAGCGAGCCCACCACCGTTGGATCGATCGATGATCTGACGGATCTAGACGCGCCACGCCTCAACTTCCATTGACCGTTGGATCATCACTTGATCCACGTTCCAGATCACGCCACGACGTCCGATCCTAGCCTCTTCCCCGACCTCTAGGCTCGGATCACCCGAAGCTTCTCCGAGCCAATGCCAGAACCTCCAGAGTCGCCCGAGCCTTGTCCTGAGCCGCCGACGTCCACCGAGCCTAGGGTACCCCACGTGAGCAGCACGTGCGGCCTGGGCAAATTGCACTGAGGCCCCTGAAGGTTTCTAAATTACAAATCAGTCCCTGCGAAGCGCCCCCACGTGAGGAGCACGTGCGTCTGTGGAGAAATTGCATTCCACCCCCTGCATTATAGGTAATTGCATAAAGGTCCTTGTCATCATATTTTATTTATTCCAATTTTAATTCTTGTATTGCATTTATACCCTTGTCTTTGCACACATATTTAGGCATTCATCTTAATTCATTTTTGGGTTCTGAAAATTGCATTGTGTAGCTTACATTGTCCTCTTTATTATGTGACATGTGTCCTATTTTTGTGATATCAGTGAATTTTTAATTAATTAATTGGTTCATTTGTGTCATATTTTTCCCGATTTAACCTTTTAATTAATAGTAATTTCTCTGTAACTCAAAAATTCCCAAAAAATCATATCATATCTAGGATAATTAACTTCACATTGCATAAAAATTTCATCTCAATTGCACGCATTTCGAGGCCTAAATAATTCATTTGGTGAATTTCTTAATTTATTTTTTATAGATTCATTTCACATCAAAATTAAGGACTGATAATTTTCCTGGATTCCTCATCACTAGATCTATCTAGGATAATTTTTACTCCCAAAATATTGTGATTTGATATTTATTAAAATCAAATTATTCAAAATCACCCTGTATTCAATTTTAATTCATATTTAATTCATTTAGTGTCAGAAAATTACAAAAAATTAAGGTAGCTTAATTACATCATATTTCATCGTCTGGCCAAGTTTCATTATTTTTGGACTTCATTTGAATACTTATCTGATTTAACTTTAAAACTGGCCTGATTTTTGCATGTGTCTTGCATAAAAAAATCAGAAAGACCAAAAATATTATCCCTATGAAAATCGAACACCGGAAATTTGCTTAAAATTCACCTAAGGAGACAAATGCCTCCTTGAGTTCGACCTTGGACTCCCAAGTAAAAAAAGTTGCCACTCAAGATTAATTTGTAAAAAAAATATTAAAAGTGGTTTTTGATTCGCTCTCGTTATCTGACTGCAACGAACATTAGAATTAATTTGGACATTAATTTTCCTAAATTAACAAGGGTAGCGAGAGGCTTATCAAAATGGCGCCGTTGCCGGGGAGGCACGGCTTAGGTTAATTTGAAGTAATTTCAAACTGTTTGATTTTCTATCCCCGGGTAGTCTGACCCTCGATTTTCTTGTGAATATTTTCTGTCTTTTAATTTTTGCATTTTTTGTTGATTTTCTCTGACCTCAATTTATTTCTGTGCGAGGAACGCGAGGAGTCGAAGACGCTTCGAAGATTCGGTATTTTAATTTTTTGAGTGAATTGAGAGAATCTGTACTTTCATTTTATTTCTTTATTTTTTCGCCTTATTTCTAGCGATTCTCGTTTGGGTTCTCGCGCGTGTAAATATAGTGAAACCGTGTCCCCGTGTGCTGTGTGGTTTGAATGGTAATTTAGGCTTGCACTAGCGGCTTCTTGAGCTAATCTAGGGTTTGCTTGTGCTCGTAATTTTTAGGACCACACAACCACTTAAAAGACGCACTTAGACCGCAGATCAAGCCAAATCAACATGTTCTTCACTCGCTAATAGAACTGCTTGTCTAGGAGCGAATTTTTCGCTTGCATTTGCATTTAGTATAAACAAGTTTTCAATTCTGTTTTGCATCCAGCATAAAAGTGAAGGGATCACTGTAAGTCTTCTTAACTCAGCATACGCATCATTGTTTTTCGTGCATCGACTTTTCTCGATTTCCCCCTCTGTTTTTCACATTTAATTAAACGGAAATTGAGACTGGACGATAGGCGTGCTGTGTGTTTGGACTAACAAGTGAGAACTAAACTTAAAACCGGGACTGCTAAACATTATTGACCAAAAAAATAATAAAATTGGAAAATCTGTTTGCGGGAAGATTAATCCCCGACCTTGTTTTCAGGCTGAGTGAGGGTACTTGAGTGTGTGTGAACACCTTAAAGGCAGAGCCCAAATCCCCACCTTCCATATCACGTTCCGACTAATCCTAGCAAATATCACAAGTCAAATTTTTAAGGTTCACTGACTAGTACCAAGTAGCCTCCGCCTGTCTCAGGTAGATAGGGGCGAAATTGCGGTACTTCGCGACAAGTTGCCAGTAACCCCTCGGGGTGAAGTTCCGGCCTTGTCAGCCTCTGCCTGCTTGCAGGTAGATAGGGGTATGGTCTTTGAATCCATCGACTTAAGATAGGAGCGAAGAAAGGAAGGACCGGCAGTATCTTCGGCGACAGGTTAAACAGGGAAGACGCATCCGGCTCTGAGCCGACTTCCCTTTAGGCTGCGTAATCCTTGCTATCTTGCTTGAAAAATCACACTTAAAATTTACAAGATTAATTGGACTCGGTTTTGGGTCCTTCATTGTGTTGAGTGTGAACCTAGGGTTTTGGATTGAATTGTGTGCTTCAGGTAGGAGTCAAATCCTATCTTCACTTAGAACTCCCACTTCTTCTTGCCAAATCAAGATGAGTGACTGGGGGGATATCGACTCTTTATTCACCAATCTTTCTTTGAGCCCCCACGAAACTCCTCTTCATTGGCTGAAGCGCACCTTGGACCACCCAAGACTCATGACCCTCTTGAGTTCTGGTTCCATCACAACCAGGGTGGTTACTCTCAAACCAACCCTTTCCTCTCCTCTGAGCTTACCGAGGAAGACCATCGCCTCGATAAGAATCCCTTCCTTGATTTGTCCTCTGACACCGACCTTGTTTCATACCCAGGAATAGAGGACAAGATGCCACCTAAGCAGCCACCGGATGAGGATCAATTGCGACAGATTCTTAATCGCCTTGCCACAGCCGAACAACAAAATGCAGATCTCACGGCTAGAATGGGACAAATTATTGCAGCAGGAGGAATCGACTGACCAATGGTTGATACCTACAACCCCGCGGAGAATGAGATTCAAAGTTGGTTGGCACCAGCGGTTCCCGCCGAAGCATTTGAGCTCAAGCCCCATTTCCTTAGCCTGCTACCGAAGTTCAACGGAAATGCCCATGAAGAACCATATGCCTTCCTCCGAGACTTCGAGCTGGTTTGCAACAACCTTAGCCATCCTAGTGTTGGCCAAGACTACATTAGTCTGAAGGCCACCCCCTTTTCCTTAGGAGATAAGGCAGTACATTGGCTGAAAAACCTAGGGGTGATATGTACAACCTAGATGCAGTTCAAGGACATATTTCTAAAGAAGTTCTACCCTCTCAGTAGGCTAACCAAATGAGAACAAATATCGCCAGTTTCTCCCAGGGACCCAGTGAACCATTCCATGATGCATGGGATAGGTTCAATGACTTAGTTCAGAAATGTCCCTGCCACGGAATTTCTAAGGCAATCTTAGTCCAGACCTTGTTCTGTGGTTTAACCCCGGAGATGCAGGGGTTAGTCAGTGCCGCCTTTGGAGGAAGCTATGTGAACAAGAACGAGAATGCTATATGGAAGATCCTAGAGCAGATGGTGGAAATCGGCAGGTCACATGCCACCATGGCCTATCAGTTATCTCCCTCAATCCTATCCAACGAGACAACCCGGAGGACTGTAGCGGATCTGACCGAGGACCTCATGTGACGCCCCGTCCCGCGGGGAGGACGTCGGACCTATCTCCCTTGGATCTAGATACTCAGCAATAGCCACATTCATATGTCATGATTAACATTCGGAATGTAAAGCAGGAAAATTGAAGAATAAAATGTTCCATTGACATTTTTCTATTCATGGTTCCCAAAACATTACAAGTTTACAATAGAGTCCACAATATATTTTTACATGGCTAACAACTTAAACTGCAGAAACTACAAAAGTATAACAAAAATTATTACAACTCTACTATTGAAACTGTACCCTGTGTCTTGTACAAAGTGCGGAAGATCAAGTTACTACTGCTGCTCAACAACCTGTAAACCTGGATGGGTTTCCAAAGAAGTACGTATGAGCAAAAATGGCCAGTACAACTAAAACAGGCTAACACTACACTAAGCCAAAAGTGTAAAGGAGTAAAGAGAGGGATGTTCATGTTCCATTATTATTCTTGTAGTTGTTGCTCATTATCCCAAAACACAAATAAGATTATTATTATATGTTGCATGCAATTTGCTATCCGTACTCTACAAGTGCCATTATTTTTATTCATATCATGAGCTCATTAATTATACACTTATCTACATACATTGCTTCGGATAATCATATACGTCTATGCATATAAATATACTATTCAAGAGATCTTGCCATAATTTAGTTATGGAGTTCAAACATTAATAACCAAACTCAACAGTCACAACATGTGCACTGGAGCAACTAACTCAAACCAACAAACCCCAACTCCAACTTCAACCCATTTCCCCCAGCTTACCCATCACAAGGGGAATACCCGGGAACGAGTACACCGCGGCCAAACGGGACCGCACCGGATACACCCTTGTGACGAAGTACGAGTCTTCGATGAGTGTCGTACTAGGGACGCGGACACACCGACTGTACCCGTAGCACTACGTTCAACCGACAGAGTAGCGGAACACACCGACAAACTCGCGGAACTAGAACTAACACTCCATCTAGGACTCACCGGGACCACGAGAGCTGCGCCACACTCTCGGGTATGCTAACTTCTCTAACCATGACAGATACATCCAAACGTCGATAAAGTGGTAATTCAATCTTATTTTATGTATTAATTCAATATTTACTTAAAACGATTTCTACGGTTCGGTAGAGTTAAAAATGATGTAAAAAGTGATTAGAGACATCTGATCACGCATTATTTTCTCACAAATAAGCATACGCTACCCTGCCACATGCCTACTCCGTCGAGCGACTCCAGATACAACCGGGCTGCTAGGTGCAATGTCATCCAACTCGTCCGTTGGGGTCGCGGCCTTCATGGCATGTACCCGGGGCCCAAGGATGCTTGCCCAATCCCTTGAGACGCCTAACTCCATCTAACATTCGTCGTAAAATATCATCCATGGGAAGTAATTTCTCATAGAGACTAGTTGGATACTAGATCATAAACATACTTCTTAGTATATTTATACTTCAAGGTCATTGTTTCTATGATTGCAACAGATTACTTAATATATTTCGATATGAAATGCTCGTAATTATCATACATTGTCATAATGGGACTACTTACAAATCTGAATATCACCATTAATATGTTGATTTTGCGTGAGTTGAAAGTGACTATAATTATCTGACATTTTATGACTCATCGACATATTGTAAAAATATGCATCAATATCCATCTCAGCCTAATACTATGTGACTAAAGTTTGGAGTACACATATTATTCACATTTTGAGAATAAGGAGAAATCAAATGGGAAATAGCGCACTAACATTTTATGTGTAGTTTCCTTTTCCTTTATAAGTATCAGTGTAATAGGTAATGGTATATAAAAGTTAATACATGTCTAAGTAAGGTGAATATATTTCCCTTTCCTTTATAACCATCAGTGTAATAGTTAATGGCGTATAAAAGCTAATGCAGGTCTAAGCAAAGTGAATCTAATTCTACCTACAATAATTAGCAAACTTTCTTTACCCCATTTATTTCACCACCTACTGTTTTACAGATAAGAAAATTACGATACATGACATAATAATAAAGGATGGGGACCATTAGTATAATGGCATGGATGTGTAACGTTAAAACAAAGCTCCATACAGGCACGTGCCTACAAGTTATTTGCTTGTATCTTGATTTCGACTCCATTTTATTCAGAATAATATAGAGGCCACTTTTGGAGATATGATAAATTCATTGCAAATAAATTAACCATGGTGTGTAATTAGTGTAAAAAAAACGGTAGGTTCAATTGAATGGGAATTCTCCACGATTCCCACTATTGTCATTCTTCTAAAGAAACGTAAGAGTCCATTAACTAGTGCTGATTAATATAGAGATAACGGTTGGTATTATGATCCTTGAGAGCATAATAGCCACATTATAGCAAAAAAAAACATCTGGTTTAACTAAATCAAAATTTAGATTGTTTCCTGAACGACTAGAAACTTTCCATCTTTGAAATCGGGAATAGAAGATCGCTTGGGACTGGTTATTTTTTTCGACAGAATCACTGAATATATATCGATAATATAATTCTATCTGTATTTTGGAAATTGTATTCAACAAGATATGGATGCAGTAACATATCACTTCACGTACTAACAAAAATACAATGATTTTTTTACCATGCTTAAAATCATAGGATTGATAAAATCATGTGAATCCAATAGCAAGTAGGGAAGGAAGCTTTGTTACAAGTATATGGATCATATCATAAGAATACTCAAGGCTCTAAGCATGTTCAAGTATATAGAAAAAATGTGTGGAACCCAACAGCAAGAGGAGATATTTTTCGTTACGAGTTTATATTCCCATGCAGTCATTGATAGGTACCTTAAACCCCGATCCAATAAATCCATGTGACAACATATATTTACTGTACATCTTTAGTTCTAATAGTTTTAAAATTATTTTGCATGTGGATTTCACACAACATATCATTTATCCTATATATACATACACACACATATATATATATCATTAAGAACATGAACAGCCATCAATCTTCACACCAAAAAGGGGGAAACCCAATCCAACAAGAGGGACACGAGGGTCCATGGGATATAAACACAACGAGAAAATCACAAAGAAAAGGGCAGGGGGACCGTACCTATATGTTGTTTGTGCATCAACGTCATATGTCCATTCTAAGTAGTTCCACGCTTCATCATGATCACGAAAATCCTCTAAATCAAAATAATCCCTTGCTTAGATCTAACCCACAACAAAATCTTGAAATACAAGGAACGAGAGAGATGATCTTACATTTCTAGTGCTAGATCCGTGTAGAGGATGTCGAGGAAAAACTTCCCCACAAAAATAGTAGAGGACAACCAACTCCGCCAATGCTCCGTCGGAGCTCCAGCGATCTTGAGAGGTGGGGGATGGTAAGTGGTGGCTAGGGTTTGCAAGTGAGAGGAGAGAGCAGCCCATGCGTCCTTTTATATCTCAAAAATCATACTTGGGCGGATCTCTTAGATGGATCTTGCCCAATCCCGTATAACCATTTCAGATTTGACCCATCCTCACTAAAATGATCATATTTCACTCATCCGATATCCGATTTACAAAATTTCAGATGCGTTGGAATCCTGACGACGATACGCATCCAACAAGTCATAATATGCTATAATCAGATCGAAATTGGATTTTTCATAAATTTCTTATTGAACCACAACTATTTGATTATCATCAACTTGACCAAGTTGTGGGGCTAAAACCAGGGGTTTCACATGATAACAATCTTAAAACAAGTCTCGTCCTCGAGACTTCAGGAATCGGTATTGGTAGTATTCTCTGTCTATTCATATCATATGTTGTATACATCCACGATATCATACCTAATATCCATTACATCATGTAAAGATATTATTGGGGTAGGACATGTGTCTATTACGATATGCGAAAGGCTTTCTACAGACCTTAAGGTTATAACTTTTGAAAAGAAAAACAATCCTAATATGCATCTTTCTTAGCTTAAGGGCGATAACAATCTTAAAAGAACTCTTCCTACTCCTAGAGATGCACTCGCTTATGCAATCTACTTATCACATGAGTGATAATAATCTTAATAGAACATTTGTTATCACTGCCAACGACAACTAATTTTAAGAAATTACAGTTGACACCTTCGACATCTTAAGAGAGTTCAAATTTCTTCAAAAGATGTACATGCATCTATATTCCACTTATCACGAGAGTGATAACAATCTTAATAGGACCTTTGTTATCATGGTCAACGGTAACAATCTTTTGGGATTACAGTTATCATCTTCGGTGATAACACTCTAAAAGTATCCTCCTTATTACTCCTGAAAATGGATAAAATATCTAATTTCTACTCATCACAAGAGTGATAACCATCTTGATAGGACCTTTTATTGCGGTCGGTGATAACAAATTAAAGAGGATCAAAATCATCAACCGATGATAAGAATATAAAAATTTAGAGTTATATCACCTTCAATGATTACAAACAAGAGTAATTGTGATATCATAGTCGATGATAACAATCTTAAAAAGAATCAAGCCATCTCTTTCAATCCTTAAGCTTGTCTTACGAATTAGCATGTACTACATAATACTAGTCTCAATACCACATAACTAAGGTTTGATACCTATGAATCTTTTAACTCAATTATCATAAAAAGAAAACTAGACACTAACATTGTCACAACTATAACCATCAGAATCATATAATCCATATGCCATATTTTCTTGTGGACCTGCTCTATATTATCAACAAATTCAAGAAGAACATAATTTATGTTCATATAGATAAAACATTGTCATTTTTTTTTGAATTACAAAAACATTAAATAGTCATAAGAGTCATTACACCAATCAAATGCCTTGAGTATAATTATGTTCCTTTTCATCAGCACGTGGATGCTCTAATCAAATACTATGACAATAGCACTATTGGCTCACTGAGGGCATTCTGCTTGACTATGACCCCTCTGGCCACAAGTATAATATTTTCGAGGCCTGCTACTTCCTCTTGGTCCATTTATAGTAGAACTTGTTGTAGTCTCGTGCATTGCTTTCAAAGGAAGGGAACCATTATAAGTTATTGAATAAGGCTTCACATTCTGTTGCTCATCCTTGTCATTTTCACGTAATTTTTCCCCGCTCAATTTCATATCATGATGTAAGTCTTCCATGCGAGATATGACTTCTACCATCTCGCGGATAGTGGATGGCCGACAAGAAGAGAGTCTATGTTGAATATCAAGGCGAAGTCCACACCAAAACTTTAGGATCCGTTCGTCGTCATACATTTCAAGCATGGTTGAATGACGTGCTAACTCATCAAATTTGATCTGATATTCTCTAGCTGACATCGATCCTTATTTCAACTCATCCAATTCTTTTCTTTTTCTCCTAACCCAGAAATCAGGAAGAAATTGTTCTCTAAATGACTTCACAAAATTATCCCAAGTCAAAGGATGTGGTAGATGTCGGGATAACGCACTCCACCAATGCTTTGCATGACCGCTCAAGGAGTATTCAGCAAATGGCACCCAATAATCTTTGGGTGCTTGGATAATCTTGAGAACTTTCTCAATCTTTTCTAACCAAGCATCAGCATCCTCAGGAGTAGTATCCTCAACAAACTCTGGTGCCTGACCCTTGCAATAGCTAGAAAATATTTTCTGATGCTTCTGAAAAATATTCTCAGTAGATGGAGGGAGAAGTGGAACTCTAGTACTACCCTCATTCTGAAGGGTACGAATCGATTCTTCAAATCCATTAAGTCTTTGCTCTACAGTTTGCAGTCTCCTATCCATACTTTGGAGCATATCCATCATCGTCGTCAATTGCCTAGCAATCTCGACATCAGACATCGACATGATTCTGCATGAATTAATCACACTCATCAGCCTCTAAATATCTAAGTCTTCATATATTAGGACTCTTATACGGGAACCATTCTTGTTGGACAAAACATCATAGTCAGAGGACCCTGATGTATTCCATACATTTCGAATACTGTTAATAATCATAAGTATAAATGTTGGCTAATGGAGTATCCTTACTCTGATACCATCTGTGACGCCCCGTCCCGCGGGGAGGACGTCGGACCTATCTCCCTAGGATCTAGATACTCAGCAATAGCCACATTCATATGTCATGATTAACATTCGGAATGTAAATCAGGAAAATTGAAGAATAAAATGTTCCATTGACATTTTTCTATTCATGGTTCCCAAAACATTACAAGTTTACAATAGAGTCCACAATATATTTTTACATGGCTAACAACTTAAACTGCAGAAACTACAAAAGTATAACAAAAATTATTACAACTCTACTATTGAAACTGTACCCTGTGTCTTGTACAAAGTGTGGAAGATCAAGTTACTACTGTTGCTCAACAACCTGTAAACCTGGATGGGTTTCCAAAGAAGTACGTATGAGAAAAAATGCCCAGTACAGCTAAAACAGGCTAACACTACACTAAGCCAAAAGTGTAAAGGAGTAAAGAGAGGGATGTTCATGTTCCATTATTATTCTTGTAGTTGTTGCTCATTATCCCAAAACACAAATAAGATTATTATTATAAGTTGCATGCAATTTGCTATCCGTACTCTACAAGTGCCATTATTTTTATTCATATCATGAGCTCACTAATTATACACTTATCTACATACATTGGTTCGGATAATCATATACGTCTATGCATATAAATATACTATTCAAGAGATCTTGCCATCATTTAGTTATGGAGTTCAAATATTAATAACCAAACTCAACAGTCACAACATGTGCACTGGAGCAACTAACTCAAACCAACAAACCCCAACTCCAACTTCAACCCATTTCCCCCAGCTTACCCATCACAAGGGGAATACCCGGGAACGAGTACACCGCGACCAAACGGGACCGCACCGGATACATTCTTGTGACGAAGTACGAGTCTTCGATGAGTGTCGTACTAGGGACGCGGACACACCGACTGTACCCGTAGCACTACGTTCAACCGATAGAGTAGCGGAACACACCGACAAACTCACGGAACTAGAACTAACACTCCATCTAGGACTCACCGGGACCACGAGAGCTGCGCCACACTCTCGGGTATGCTAACTTCTCTAACCATGACAGATACATCCAAACGTCGATAAAGTGGTAATTCAATCTTATTTTATGTATTAATTCAATATTTACTTAAAACGATTTCTACGGTTCGGTAGAGTTAACACTGATGTAAAAAGTGATTAGAGACATCTGATCACGCATTATTTTCTCACAAATAGGCATACGCTACCCTGCCACATGCCTACTCCGTCGAGCGACTCCATATACAATCGGGCTGCTAGGTGCAATGTCATCCAACTCGTCCGTTGGGGTCGCGGCCTTCATGGCATCTACTCGGGGCCCAAGGATGCATGCCCAATCCCTTGAGACGCCTAACTCCATCTAACATTCGTCGTAAAATATCATCCATGGGAAGTAATTGCTCGTAGCGACTAGTTGGATACTAGATCATAAACATACTTCTTAGTATATTTATACTTCAAGGTCATTGTTTCTGTGATTGCAACAGATTACTTAATATATTTCAATATGAAATGCTCGTAATTATCATACATTGTCATAATGGGACTACTTACAAATATGAATATCACCATTAATATGTTGATTTTGCGTGAGTTGAAAGTGACTATAATTATCTGACATTTTATGACTCATCGACATATTGTAAAAATATGCATCAATATCCATCTCGGCCTAATACTATGTGACTAAAGTTTGGAGTACACATATTATTCACATTTTGAGAATAAGGAGAAATCAAATGGGAAATAGCGCACTGACATTTTATGTGTAGTTTCCTTTTCCTTTATAAGTATCAGTGTAACAGGTAATGGTATATAAAAGTTAATACATGTCTAAGTAAGGTGAATATGTTTCCCTTTCCTTTATAACCATCAGTGTAATAGTTAATGGCATATAAAAGCTAATGCAGGTCTAAGCAAAGTGAATCTAATTCTACCTACAATAATTAGCAAACTTTCTTTACCCCATTTATTTCACCACCTACTGTTTTACAGATAAGAAAATTACGATACATGACATAATAATAAAGGATGGGGACCATTAGTATAATGGCATGGATGTGTAACGTTAAAACAAAGCTCCATACAGGCACGTGCCTACAAGTTATTTGCTTGTATCTTGATTTCGACTCCATTTTATTCAGAATAATATAGAGGCCACGTTTGGAGATATGATAAATTCATTGCAAATAAATTAACCATGGTGTGTAATTAGTATAAAAAAACGGTAGGTTCAATTGAATGGGAATTCTCCACGATTCCCACTATTGTCATTCTTCTAAAGAAACGTAAGAGTCCATTAACTAGTGCTGATTAATATAGAGATAACGGTTGGTATTATGATCCTTGAGAGCATAATAGCCAGATTATAGCAAAAAAAACATCTGGTTTAACTAAATCAAAATTTAGATTGTTTCCTGAACGACTAGAAACTTTCCATCTTTGAAATCGGGAATAGAAGATCGCTTGGGACTGGTTATTTTTTTCGACAGAATCACTGAATATATATCGATAATATAATTCTATCTGTATTTTGCAAATTGTATTCAACAAGATATGGATGCAGTAACATATCACTTCACGTACCAACAAAAATACAATGATTTTTTTACCATGCTTAAAATCATAGGATTGATAAAATCATGTGAATCCAATAGCAAGTAGGGAAGGAAGCTTCGCTACAAGTATATGGATCATATCATAAGAATACTCAAGGCTCTAAGCATGTTCAAGTATATAGAAAAAATGTGTGGAACCCAACAGCAAGAGGAAGTATTTTTCGTTACGAGTTTATATTCCCATGCAGTCATTGATAGGTACCTTAAACCCCGATCCAATAAATCCACGTGACAACATATATTTACTGTACATCTTTAGTTCTAATAGTTTTAAAATTATTTTGCATGTGGATTTCACAGAACATATCATTTATCCTATATATACATACACACACAGATATATATATATATATATCATTAAGAACATGAACAACCATCAATCTTCACACCTAAAAGGGGGAAACCCAATCCAGCAAGAGGGACACGAGGGTCCATGGGATATAAACACAACGAAAAAATCACAAAGAAAAGGGCAGGGGGACCGTACCTATATGTTGTTTATGCATCAACGTCATATGTCCATTCTAAGTAGTTCCACGCTTCATCATGATCACGAAAATCCTCTAAATCAAAATAATCCCTTGCTTAGATCTAACCCACAACAAAATCTTGAAATACAAGGAACGAGAGAGATGATCTTACATTTCTAGTGCTAGATCCGTGTAGAGGATGTCGAGGAAAAACTTCCCCACAAAAATAGTAGAGGACAACCAACTCTGCCAATGCTCCGTCGGAGCTCCAGCGATCTTGAGAGGTGGGGGATGGTAAGTGGTGGCTAGGGTTTGCAAGTGAGAGGAGAGAGCAGCCCATGTGTCCTTTTATATCTCAAAAATCATACTTGGGCGGATCTCTTAGATGGATCTTGCCCAATCCCGTATAACCATTTCAGATTTGACCCATCCTCACTAAAATGATCATATTTCACTCATCCGATATCCGATTTACAAAATTTTCAGATGCATTGGAATCCTGACGACGATACGCATCCAACAAGTCATAATATGCTACAATCAGATCGAAATTGGATTTTTCATAAATTTCTTATTGAACCACAACTATTTGATTATCATCAACTTGACCAAGTTGTGGGGCTAAAACCAGGGGTTTCACACCTCATCCCCAGCATGGGGATGATTGTTGATAAGTTAACCATGGTCGAGCAGATCCACAAGAGGGTCACAGACCTTGAGTCTCCCTCACGTCTACCGAAGCAAGTGGAGAAACTTACTGAGAAGGTAGCTAAGATGAAGCTACCTGCCCTTCTGCACCACCTGTACCTGTACATCGAGTCCATCTTGTACAGAACATGCACCGGGGCCTCAGAGTGGCTGGGTGGAAGATCAGACTTACACCCAACAGGACCAGCATGCACCCCACAAGTGGAGACCGGATACGAGGAGCCTCCGCAGGTGTTCGAGATCAACGGGCTGTGGTACAACCATGACCCCGTCAGCAGACAGTCGGACAGTCGGGGATGGGGAATGGTCAGCCTCACCGACCTACCCCAGCTTACCAAGGAACCAACTCATCCCCGCACCACGCTTTGTTCAATTCAGGTCCGAACAAGGGTACCAGCCTCAGCAGCACCAGCAACAGCAACACACATTTCCGCAGGGCCCAGCACCGTCCCACCACCAGCAGTAGCAGTATCGACATGGCTAGCAAGGCCAGTACAGAACCTCGTCTACAAGTCAACATCAAGCCCAGCCCACCGAATTGGAGTCCCTCACCTTGGCGATCCAGACCCTGTATGATAGGGTCCAACAAATCCAGAACCGACCTCATGATCAGGTATATTATTCAGATAATTATTTATCTAAACATGAGATCCTTTCATATGATAATGTGAATCATATGTCCCTCAGGAGCGAAAGGACCGTGACCATACCTGATCGGGCACGGGCACCGAAGGAAGGAGCCGCCAAGTCTCTACCTGAGGAGAACTTGGAGGAAGAAGAGGAGCAGCACCACCATCACCACCGGTAGAAGAAGAGGACATCTGAGTCCTCGAAGCAGCAATTCCGCTTCAGCAGAGAGTCCGACGGAACCGATGAAGAGCCCGCACCTCCATCTAAGGAGGACCGTCAAGAAGTCACGGAAGACGCATCATCGGTTTTGCCTCAGCATTTTCCTTTTAGTCAGAGTCAGAGTCCTAGTCTGTTCAAGAGTCAGAGTCATGTACATAACTCAGTTCAAGATTTCAATGAAAACGTTTCAATGTCAGAACATGAGTTGGAGTCAATAATCCCTTTCCCCCGAGCTCTTAAGGGTGGAAAGAAGAACATAAAAAAATTCAAAAAGATGACCCTGAGATGACAGAGTTCTGCAACAAACATATCAAGGTCACAATCCCCTTTAACAAGTACGTGGAAATGACCCCTGCATTTCAAAAATACCTTAAGGTGAGATGCATACCTAATCGGGTTAGCAGGAAGACCAAAAGCCGTGTTGAGAAACACGTTCTATCAGTAGCCACGACTTGTGCAATAAAGAACTCGTTTCCTAGGAAACGAAGAGACATGGGTGCACACTATGTAGTGAGTCATGTTGATGACATCGCAATTGCACACACTCTCCTAGAAAACGGATCCTCAATTAATCTAATACCTGCAACCCTCTATGAGCGGCTTAATCTTGGACCTCTTAGGAAATCTAGAGCCCTCCTGCAATTTGCTGATAAATCAACCAAGAGGTCCCAAGGAGAATTGAGGAATGTTGTGATCAAAGTCGAGGGGCAGGAATACATGGTGGACTTCACTGTCCTAGATATGAAAACCCCTCGTAATTGGAGAGACTCCCAGATCATGTTAGGCAGGCCCTTCCTCAGAACAGCAGGGGCCTTGTTTGATTATAAGATCGGGAAAATCCAGTTCCAAACTCCAGGCGGAGATGAGGAACTGGAGATGAAGCAGATTAGATGGCAGAGACCGGATTCAGAATCCAGCACCGAGTACTCTTCAACCGAAGCAGACTGCGATCATGTAGACATAGTTGGGCCATGGAGACAGAACCCAGCCAGCAACGATGAGTCCCTCCCCTCCGGAGATGATCCCGTGCATGAGTCAGTTTGCGAGGTCCTCAGAAACGAGTACAGCTCAGAACTTGCATCTCCCTACATCTTCGATGGCTTAGAGGCCCAGCTGGGCCTGTCAGTCCTTACCTCTTTAGGACAATCGGAAGATGAGGATGACGAGTCAGACGAGGCTTTTGCCGATTGTATGGAAACCTTTGACGATCTGACTCCAGAGCCGAATAACTTGGTGGCAACAATAACAGAGAAAGATCCAGCCACTTCCAACATCGAGCCAGATTCAATTGAGCCAAATTTCCTAGACGATCACACTGTACCTGAGCAAAAACCTTTATCCACAACACTGAAATACGCCTTCCTTGCGGGTCAGGACAAGAAATTTCCGGTCATCATCAGTTCGCAATTGACCGAGGAGCAGGAATCTCACTTGCTAGAGATCTTGGAGAAAAACCGCAAGGCGATAGGCTGGAGCATTTCCGATCTCCACGGGATAAATCCCGCTCTGTGTTTGCACCATATCTACTTGGAGAATGAAGCCAAACCCTCTTGTGAATTCCAACGTCGTTTGAATCCAAATTTACGAGAGGTCATGAAGAAGGAGATAGAGAAATGGTGCAACGCGAGTTTAATTTATCCCATCTCTGACTCTAAATGGGTGGCCCCAATCCATGTGGTCCCGAAAAATTCGGGAATTCAAACGACCACCAATGAGGACGGAGAGGAGATCGTGACGCGAGTGCCCACGTCGTGGCGCGTCTGTGTGGATTACAGATGCTTAAATGCCGCGACGAAGAAGGAACATTTTCCCCTACCGTTCATTGATCAAATCCTAGAGAGACTAGCGGGGAAAGAATTCTTCTGTTTCTTGGATGGGTTATCGGGCTACAATGAAGTAGCCATAGCTCCGGAGGACCAAGAAAAGACCATGTTCACATTCCCCTTTGGTACCTTTGCTTTCAGGCGCATGCCCTTTGGGTTATGCAATGCTCTTGGTACTTTCCAAAGGTGCATGATTGCTGTATTCGCCAAAATGGTCGGCGAATTCCTGGAAGTCTTCATGGATGACTTCTCGGTCCACGACGATTCCTTCGATTCCTGTCTTAGGAATCTGGACGAGTCCTCAAATGATGTTGTGAGGTTAATCTGGTGCTCTCCTGGGAGAAAAGTCACTTCATGGTGACGGAGGACATTGTGTTGGGGCATGTCATCTCCAAGAGAGGAATGGAGGTTGATCCTGCCAAGGTGGATGTGATCAGGCGACTACAGCCACCAACCAACGTCAAACAATTGCGATCGTTCCTCGAGCATGTCGGATTTTATCGGAGATTCATTAAGGATTTTTCTAAGATTGCCCGACCGCTAACTGAGCTTTTCGGCAAAGACATGGAGTTTATTGTTGATCACAAATGTCTTGAGGCCTTTAAGCTATTACAAGGAAAGATTATGGACGCACCTATCCTACAAGCCCAGATTGGTCTCTACCTTTTGAGATCATGACGGATGCCTCAGACTATGCTGTTGGGGTTGTGTTAGGATAGAGAAGAGATGGCATCCCGTTCGTAATTCACTACGCAAGCAAAGTGCTTGACACCGCTCAGCGTAACTATACAGTTACGGAAAAGGAAATGCTTGCGGTAGTGTTTGCCTTGGACAAGTTCAGATCTCACTTAATTGGATCCAAGGTAATTGTGTTCACTGACCACACGACACTGCAATACTTGATGGAGAAGAAGGATGTGAAGGCGCGTCTTCTTCGATGGATTTTACTTATCCAGGAGTTTGATTTGGACATCCGTGATAAACCTAGAAAGAAGAACGTAGTAGCCGATCATCTCTCTCGTCTCAAAGATCTTAATACTTCCGAGGATTCACCTATTCGAGACTCCTTCCCTGACGAGTCGATTTTTGTTGTCGACTCACTCCCATGGTACGCCAACATCGTGAACTATCTTGTCTATCTTGTCTCCAAGAAGGTTCCCGAAGATTGGCCCAAGAGCCACATGGACCGACTAAAGTCGGAAGCTAGACACTACCATTGGGAGGATCCGATCCTCTTCTTTTAAGGATCGGATTGTGTCTGGAGATGGTGTATTCCTCAAGAGGAATACCAGAGTGTCCTTTCTTTATGCCACAGCTTGGAGGCAGGAGGACACCACTCCGGGAAGAGGACTGCATGGAAGGTACTTCAGTATGGCTTTTACTGGCCGAATCTGTTTCGCGATGCCATCACCTTTGTGAAGTCGTGTTCAGTATGCCAGAGAATGGGAGGAACCGTTGGTTCCAAGGATGAGACGCCAATGCAGCCTGTCATCATTTGTGATGTCTTTGACGCCTGGGGCATCGATTTCATGGGCCCATTCCCTGTTAGACACAGATTCGAGTACATCCTTCTTGCGGTAGATTATCTATCCAGGTGGGTGGAGGATATCCCGACCCAAGACGCAGACAGTAGGACTGTCTGTAAATTCATCAGAGAACACATAATCTCTAGGTTCGAGATCCCCAAAATGATGATATCAGACGGGGGTAGCACTTTGTAAATCGGGAGGTGAAGAAACTCCTGAAGGACTACGGCATCGAACACCATGTCATGAGTCCTTACCACCCACAAACCAATGGTATGGCTAAGGTGTCGAATCGGGAGGTGAAGACTATATTGCAAAATCTTGTCCGCCCAAACAGGAAGGACTGGTCTCAGATTTTGGATCAGGTCCTATGGGCGTATAGGACAGCTTACAAGACACCGTTAGGAACCTCCCCATTCCGAATGGTATTCGGAAAGCCGTGCCATTTGCCCACAGAGTTAGTGCATAAATCAGAATGGGCAATCAAGAAGGTCAACTGGAACACACACCTTGGGCAGAAGTAGAGATAAAAATGGATCTGAATGAGCTTATGGAAGTCAGAAACTGCGCATATGACAACAGTTTGGTGTACAAGGACAAGGTGAAGCGTTGGCATGATAGATATATCAGACGAAAGACCTTTGTTCTTGGACAGAAGGTATGGCTGTTTAATGCTAGGCTGAAGATCTTCCAAGGCAAGTTGAAGTCCAAGTGGACATGCCCATTTATCGTCCGTACGGTGCATGATAGTGGATGTGTTGAGATCTCAGATCTCGCAGATGACGCACCGACATTCCTGGTGAATGGACAACTGTTGAAGCACTTCATCGAATCCAATGAGCAGTTAGTCCATGTTGAGGAGATTGTATTCATGCGCGAGACAGATTCAGAAGATACACCTCGAGCCGCGTATGAGATCTTGCAGCAGTGAGCTCTAGCCAGCAGCAACATCTCGAAAGATTCAGACCGACTCACTTGTATATATCATCATTCATGTACATTCCGTCCTTTCTCCCCCGCGACTCTAGTAACCCTTCCCCTCCTTATTAAATCACTATCTTGGACTATACTTAGGATGACCAGATCCTAAGTATAGGGGGGACGAGTCACCTGAGTTGGTTCACTGTACATTCTCCAGATCACATTGGTCCTCATACTCACTTCCGTCCTATACTTAGGCTGACCTGAGCCTAAGTATAGGGGGGACCAATGCCCGCATTGTATATTCATCCACTTCTCTTCTTGACCTCGTCCGCCCCACTTTTTGACTTTCTTCTACACTTAGGCTGCTAGAGCCTAAGTATAGGGGGGCCGGTCGATTTCTATACATTTTTCATTCTCTTTAGCTCTCCCATGCTTAGCACGAGCTATGTCTTTTTCCTCGCTTTTCATGCTCTGAGGACATAGCACACGCTAAGTATAGGGAGCGTGTATATATTACATATATACTTTACCCATAGCTCGTACTTTTGCATATATATTTTGCAATAATTACGGGTGGGTAAAAATTGAAAAAAAATGTATACTTGTATATTGTATAACACTTGTATAATACTTATAAACCCTTGTAAATTGTTGTAACATAGGAGGTATACCGAAGTTTTGAAAAAAAAAACACAAAAAGCACAAAAAAATTGGCTTCTTATTTACTCTTGCATATCATCTGAAAAAAAAGAAAGAAAAAAGAGTCTTGCATTTCATTCATCTACATAGCATGTCAACTTCATCTCATCTGCATATCTTGCATATGCAAAGTGAAAAGCTAGTGGGTTCTGAACCAAGTTATGAGTAGATATTGAGGATGGACTTGATTTGACCTTAATCCACCTAATTTCAGAGGAACCTTATAGGAACTGGAGTTAAGATTTCTCAGGTCAAGTGACTTAATTCTTTGAGTCCGCAAGTCTACGTTCATATGTCATCTTGATTAGTCTAAGTAGAATATCTTGTGCACACGCATGATTCTTTTAGATAATGACCTAACTTGGACAAACCAATGCACGTAGCTCTTCATTGATGAGGTGGTGAGGAGGTTGAATCCTTTAGCTTGGAGTAGCACACGGGTGGAAACATCCGTCCTCCTTTAGGGAGGGTAGTGCATCTCAACCTAGTCTGGTGGTGTTGACATCTAAGGACGGGATGCTGTGGGTTGCAATAATGCTTCAAAAGAGGAATAGTCTACTGGCTCAAGAGGAAAAACTCCTGATGTACATGCTGCACCTTGTATATAGTTAAAAAAATGCAAAAACTCCAAAAAAATCAGACAGGTCAAAGTGAAAATAAAATACCTGTCGGAGTATGTATATTAGCAAATAAATGCCGCTGGATGACTTGGCTACACTGGTCTGGCATCCCAGGATAGGTAGCTACACTGGCTACCGTCCATTCTTTCCTCTACCCCCTCCTCTTGAGCTGGTCGCACTTGAACTTAGAAGGGAATACCCCTCTCCTCGAGGAAAGAGTTACTGGACCGGGTTATTGAGTTACCTTGTTAGAGGAGGCTGGTTCTGAGCCATTTCTGATGTGGAGAGTTACATCTCACTTACACAGTACAAGTAAGAATCATAGTCATTAAAAATTTGCGTCTGAGGATTTGTTCTGACCTGACTGTTGAGGCATCTTGAATAGAAGACTTGTGGAACTTGAAGTCTGTTAGGTCTTAAGTTCGGGTCCCAATAAGGTTCTGCCACACAATTAATCCAAAGGTCGAGTCAAGCTCCATTTTCAACTTTTGTTCATGACCTTGGTATGGAACCCAAAATCATTTCACTCTTGCATTTCATTTTAGTTGCTTGGGGACGAGCAAGGTTTAAGTATAGGGGGTTGATGAATCTGTGATTCATCACTCTAAAAGTTGAAAATAGAGTCTTGTTCCCGAGTAAATAGCAGCATATTTCCCTTTATAATGCATAATTAGCATTCATACATACATTGATAACATTTGCATTTTAGCATTCCCATTTGCATTAAATAAGAAGCCAAGATCACTTGTAAAATATCCTCCTATAAAATAACACCTTTCTTATAATATATACACCTTTAGTTAATAATATAAGGAAGAAGTTCAGAGATCTCCTTTGTAGAAGCATCCAATAAAGCCCTAGAACCTCTGGATCTTAGAAGGCCCATAACTCCTTCATACAACCTCCAAAGTAGGTCTGCTCACTTTCAGATGAATACACATTCAATGACCTTTAAAATGAGACTAATTTCATCCAATTTGGAGCTCGTAGGAAGAAGTTGGGGTTTTGGGCCTCTATGTATACTGTGTATGTGTATATTTGTATACCTGTAGTTTTGTATCATATTTGACCTCATCTCCATTTTTGGTCAACATGAAACTTGTAGAACTCATCAAGATCTACAACTTTCATGTTTTGAGTTTTTCCAATTTCGGCCTTCTTCTCTCTCTAAACTCATTTCTTCTAGCAGCCACTCACAGCTGGCCATGTGGCGCCCTCTGATTGCGCCACGCGGCCCGCTCCCCTTGCCTTAGCCGCCCGCGCCCACAGCCGTTGGATCTTCATCCCGATCCAACGGCCCAGCTCTCTCTACGTGCGCCCTTTATTCCCACCGTTTGATCATCCCCGCCTTTCATCATAGCCGCTCGTTCCCGCCGCTCCCTCCTCACGCCATGTGGAGCATTTTGCGCCTTCAGATCCCGCCTTTATCTCTTCGATATCCACCGTCCACTGGCGCTATAATCCCAACCGCCTGATCAAAGCCCTAATCGCATCGCACCGTCCGCTCGCGCCTCATCTACAAGGCAACACGTGGCGCTTCATACACCATCTGATCGAGCAACCTCAGAGTACATCCAAGCCGCCCGCTCGCGCTTCGTCTTTAACGCGACACGTGGCGCAATCGGCACCCTCGATCGCTTCACCTAAGATCTATTCCAAGCCGGTCCTTAGCGATCTTTTCTCTGCCATTGGATCTTTCGTCTCCTACCTCCAGACTCTCTCTCCCACGATCTCCACTGCGCCGACCCGTCGCCCCCTTTCTATTCTCGGCTCCACTCCAGTCACCCTCTCCGATCACCAATGCCACCACGACCATCACCACTCTTCCCTCATCCTCGCCAGCTCCCTCACTCCCCACGACTCCCACCAGAGTCGCCCCACGACGACCACAAACCTCACCTCGTCACCAACCCTGCTGTCATTATCATCCTATATATCACTCGCCATGGGCCACTGTCACGCCTATCCTCCACTCCAGAGAGAACCCTTGAGATCAGAGCAATCTATTGGTGACAACAATTGAGCGTATCTCCGAGCGAAGACAGGCTTCTTCTCCGGCGAGATCCACGGCCGCCTCTGCCGTGCTGCAGCCCCCCTCCGTGAGCTGCACGAGCTCAGAACCATCTACCGTTCTTCGAGCGACGACCAGGAGCATGCCTTCGAGCTCCATTTCCTAGGTAGAAGCCTCCATCTTCCTCTGATCGTCTTCTTATTTTCTTCTTTGATTTCTCTGATTAAATTCACGCTCCACAATTGTCTTCTCGCTCCTCCATCATCACGCCAAGCTTCGCGACGGAGCTCCGATCTTCGCGCTACCATTATTTTCCTCCAACACCATACCCCACCTTCACTCGATTACAGATCCGCCACCTTAGCGGAGCTCGCTTGCCGGTCATCCCCACTCCCTCGCAGGCCTCGCCTTTCACCCAGCACAACTCCACGAGCACGCGCACGCTTCGGCTATCTCCTCTAACCCCTGTAGGAACATCCATTTTGATTTGTCAGAGACTCGTCAGAGCTCCCTTTGAGCTCCTACGTCACCGAGCTCCAGCACACCTCCTTCGCTCCTGAGGGCACCAGACGTTTCCCCGCCTCGCCACGCATCTTCCGAGCTTCTCCAGATCCTCCATCGACCTTCATCGATGACAGAAGGGCAGGGCGGAGCTTGAGACCTTCCGCTGGAGCCCCGCCTTCTCCTCCGCAGGAGGCAGAGGGTTATCGGGGACGACAAGCAGTAGCCGTCCGATCTCTTTGATCGGACGATCAGGAGCAAGCCACGTCGCCTCATTCCGCCACTGTTGGATCATCCGTGATCCCACACACCTGGTCACGCCACGTCACCAAGCGCCGGAGCAGCGGAGAGCCGTTGGATTTATCACGATCCAGCGGCGATAGATCAACCACGTCACCGCTTCATCGCGCTCCAGGTGCCGTTGGATCAATCTAGATCCAACGTCACTAATCGACCACATCGCCATCAGCAGGAGCGAGCCCATCGCCATTGGTTCGATCGACGATATGACGGATCCAGACGCGCCACGCCTCTGCATCCATTGACCGTTGGATCGTCACTTGATCCACGGTCCAGATCATGCCACAACGTCTGATCCAAGCCTCTTCCCCGACCTCTAGGCTCGGATCACCCGAAGCTTCTCCGAGCCAACGCCCGAACCTCCAAAGTCGCCCGAGCCTCGTCCCAAACCGCCGACGTCCACCGAGCCTAGGATACCCCACGTGAGCAGCACGTGCGGCCTGGGCAAATTGCACCGAGGCCCCTGAAGGTTTCTAAAATTACACATCAGTCCATGCGAAGTGCCCCACGTGAGGAGCACGTGCATCTGTGGAGAAATTACATTCCACCCCCTACATTATAGGTAATTGCATAAAGGTCCTTGTCAGCATATTTTATTTTTAGCAATTTTAATTCCTGTATTGCATTTATACCCCTGTCTTTGTACGCATATTTAGGCATTCATCTTAATTCATTTTTGGTTCTGAAAATTGCATTGTGTAGCTTACATTGTCCTCTTTATTATGTGACACATGTCCTATTTTTGTGATATCAGTGGAATTTTTAATTAATTAATTGGTTCATTTGTGTCATATTTTGCTCAATTTAACCTTTTAATTAATAGTAATTTCTTTGTAACTCCAAAATTTCCCAAAAAATCATATCATATCTAGGATAATTAGCTTCACATTGCATAAAAATTCCATCTCAATTGCACGCATTTCGAGGCCTAAATAATTCATTTGGTGAATTTCTTAATTTATTTTTATTAGGTTCACTTTCACATCAAAGTTAAGGTCTGATAATTTTCCTAGATTCCTCATCATTAGATCTATCTAGGATAATTTTTATTCCCAAAAAATATTGTGATTTGATATTTATTAAAATTAAATTAGTCAAAATCACCCTGCATTCATTTTTAATTCATAGTTAATTCATTTAGTGTCAAAAAATTCCAAAAGAATTAGGGTAGCTTAATTACATCATATTTCATCATCTGACCAAGTTTCATTATTTTTGGACTTCATTTGAATACTTATCTGGTTTAACTTTAAAACTGGCCTGATTTTTGCATGAGTCTTGCATAAAAAAAATCAAAAAGACCAAAAATATTATCCCTCTGAAAATCGAAGACTGGAAATTTGCTAAAAATTCCCCTAAGAAGACAGATGCCTTCCTCAGTTCGACCTTGGACTCCCAAGTAAAAAAAAGTTGCCACTCGAGATTAATTTATAAAAAAAATTAAAAGTGGTTTTTGATTCGCTCTCGTTATCTGACTACAACGAACATTAGAATTAATTTGGACATTAATTTGCCTAAATTAACAAGGGTAGCAGGAGGCTTATCACAGATCACATGACTGAGTCTTTTGATTCTGATTGTGAGTCTGAGTTGTCTCTCCTTGACGACCCTCGCAAGGATGAGTCATCTTTTAAGATATTCGATGTGTTCTCCGATTTCTCTATATTAGGTGCATCAGATATCAATTTTCTTAGGGAGTCTCTTGATCTTGACTTTTTGTACTTGTTTGAGACAGTGATTGATGTGGAGGAATCCTTGATCGATTCTTCTTTCTCCCTGTTCGACTTTCTCAGCTCTGTTATTTCACTCCATTCTGATATTGAGTCGATGATATCTTTTGTACTATCAGTTATTGACATTATTTTCTCATCTATTTACCTAGTAGTAGACATCCACCTGATTGTCTATTCAGGTGTCCTCATTTTCATTGTTGACTTTGTTGTTGTTCTCACATCGAGACGACAACGACAATATGACATTCGCCTTACATATGCCATCTTGAACCTTGATACTGCTTTGTCCTAGCCTTTGCGCCCAGCTAGGGGCGTAAACTCTAGTGCTCATTGAGAGGCACCTCAACATGGTCCACTTTGTACATTCGTGTTTCTCTTGTGATTCTTTTCATCTTAGTTTCTTCTATTCTTTTGCTCGTCCCTCATTTGTTGATATTCTTTTCCATACTTTGGGATACTTTACCCTAGGTATAGGGGGAGGGGCTGATTCGTTGATTACTCCTGTACATTCTTCGTAGACCATAATCGTCCCCTTTTTTTGCTCGTCTTATATGCTTAGGATACCATACCAAAGTATAGGGGGGACCGACTGCCCGTTGATTTACGCCTTTCGATGTTGTTCTTTTTACTTTTCTTTTATTTCCCTTTATTTTCCACTAATCGTTGGTCCCTAACTTTTGACCACATTCTTTTCTATACTTAGGATGCCTTATCCTAAGTATAGTGGGGACTGAGTGATCTCGTTTATTTCGTTTCTTTTTCTTCATTTTGTTCCTTTGTTTGTATATTCCTTTTCCTCAGTCACCTCATTTTTGTCTTCCATTATACTTACGATGACCTGATCGTGAGTATAGGGGGGTCGACTGACTTCTATTCTTTTATTCTTTTTGACCCACTTTTACTTAGCACGAGTTACATCCTCCTTTTCTCTTTTGATGCTATGAGGACATAGCACAAGCTTAGTATAGGGGGGTGTGTATATGTTGTATATATACTTCCATCCATAACTCGTACTTTTATGTATTTTCTATATGTATAAAATCCATAAAAAGTGGGTAAGGGTTAATTTAAAATCCATTATTTATTATTTATAAAATACTTGTAAATAAGTAAAATATGTCTAAAATCCTTATTTAAAATTCTTAATTTAAAATAAGTATTTAAAATATGTATAATACTTATTTAAAATTCTATTCATTAAAATATGTATAAAATTAATTTAATCCTTGTAAAATTATTTGTATATAAAATTTGTAAAATACATTAGTTATTGATCCAAATAAAATACGGGTAATTTATCTTGTAAAAATATTATACATAGACTTATTTTTAAAAATTAAAAAAATCCATAAAAATGTAAAGTCCTAAAATTCATAAAAATTACAAAATCCTTAAAATCCACAAAAATAAGTAAAATTCAGAAAATATACTTCACAAAAACATGGTTGCATTTGCATTAGTATTTTTCATAATAAGTTTGATTTTTAGAACTGAAGATTGGGAACTGTATAAAGGATAGAGCTTGATTATGGCCTTTAACTTTTATTGTGAGGAGCCAGTTAGGAATTGGAATTTAGACTCTTCAGGCCCTTAATTTAAATCTTTGGATTCCACAAGACCATGTTTGGGAAGTCATCTTAAACGTGCCTAAGTAGAACACTTGGTGTCATATGTTTAACTCTTCATCACTGAACTAATTTTGGACACATGCACTTTGCACTTATCTAGACTTGCATGGGGCTGCGAAGGGCAGTTCATTTTAGTGGTGCATTTTCATCCTTTTCTAGTGGCGCAGACGTCTAAAGATGGGAGTTGTGGGGTTGAAATAATGCTTCGGATGAGGGAAGGATCTGCTGGCATAATTTTTCCAAGACCTCAAAAAACAGACGGAATGAAAAGATGCTATATCTGTCGAGGCATAAAAAGATTGACGCAGTGCAAGCAACATTACAAAGCCAATTCAAAGAAAAAGCCACCAAATACAAATATGAGCACAATGGTCCAAGATTCCACAAAAAAGCCTACACATCTTAGTGGAGACTTAGCTACACTGACTGGGCTTCACAAGGAGATGTGACTACACTGGTCCAATTCTTTTCTCATTCTTCTGCATTCTCTCTCTATTCAATTGTGGACACAGCACACCTGACCTTAGAAGGGAATACCCCCCTCCTCAAGGAAAGAGTAACTAGATGAGGGACCAATGGGAGTGTATTATCGGGATGGGCAGTTTCTCGCTTCTTTAAGCAGGAAGAGCTAAAACAATTCACACACAATACATATTGAATTCAAGGATTGATTGAGTTAGCGATTTGGATAAGTGGATCTGAGCTGGCTGTTGAGGTGAACCTAAATAAGAATTTGTGGAACTTAAAGACTGTTGAGATTAAAATCCTAATCCTAGTAAAGGCTCCGACAACTTAAGGATTGTTGAGCTGGCTTGTTTTAGGCCCGACTGAGCTCTGTCCTTTGTCTGTTTTCATGAATTAGTTTAGGAAAACAAATCCATTCTAACTTTCTTTCTTTTTCCCTTATTTTTCAAATAAGTGTTTGTTAAGGGACTAACGAAGTTTAAGTACAGGGGGTTGATGGATCCATGATTCATTAACATTCTTTCTTCATTTTGCCTTAAAACCTATAACAAATACATTTAAATATTCATTGATTTCCATCTTTTATAATAAACACACTCATGAATAAAAATGTACTTTTATACATACAAAACATGTAAATAAATAAAAGAATAAAAATAAAGAAAACAAAAAGATGGCAGATTTAGATATGTATATATGTACAATATGACTTGTAAAATATAAATATAACTGAAAGATATATTTATATAACCTAACCCCGAGACCAAGTCAGCATGGATTGGTCGACAAACAAATAAGTAGGGGGAGATAAGGAAAGAAAACCACAAAAAGAATTAAGTATACGTTCTATACATTCTTCACAATTTACCAAATAATTATAAATTCTTCATTGATTTTTAATTAATTCATTTATCTATATCTTTCACCAAACTTTTTTCCTAATTATTTCTAAAAATGTATAGAAAAATATAAAAATAAGTTAAAAATATTATCTTGTACATATGCCAAGAAATCCAACTTTTATATTGTCAAATTCTCAACTTACGAACATCATAACTTTCTCATACGAACTCCAATTTCACTCTACTCACTTCAAAGTTCATAAAAAATATTATCTAATTAATGGAGTTGATTTCAACAAAATCGGGTCCCGTTTGCAAAAAATCTATTTTGGGACCTAATGACAACTGGGTTTCCGAGCTAGTTATTTTATCTAGGACACATTATTTATAATTTTACTAATTTTATAATTTTAATTATTTTCATTATCTTGGATTTTAATCATGATTTATTTCAGAAATTTCTGACATTATCTATTATTTTAAATAAGCCAAAAACACTAATTTATAGATGAATTTAAACTGTGTAATTTATACATGTATTTATTAATATATTTAAATTAATTTATTAAAATATAGAAAAATTCATATACATTTTATGTATAATCCTTTTAATTAATAAAAATATAAAATTCATATGTTATTTATTAAATTCATATTTATCAAGTATGCTATATATATATTTATTATTATAATATTTACATTTCATTAAATATTTATTATTTATCAAAACAAATTATTCTATAAATTATGTAATTTAATTATCTATATTTTTCCTTTTTATACCTATTTAAAATAACACTATTTATTATTTATCATCTAATTATTAATGTAATTTTAACATCTGACCAACCAGGTGCTAATACGTGTCAACACCTTGTTCTTCTTCTTCTTCAAGAATTGAGTTTGTTGCAGTTTGTTCCAACACCCTTTCTTTACCTAATTCTACCCGTGCCATTCACCCAAAATCCAATCCAAATCATCTATTACCTAGTCCTAACATCCTAGATTAATGCCAGCCCTAGGATCATCGATTAACCAGCTCCGATTCGTCTATAAATTGACCCAAAGTTCATCAATTCGAACTAACTTTTTGTGCACCAGAATCACCTGGCTGATATCCTCTCTTCTCCACCTCATTCCGACCGACCACCGCGGTGATAACATCGATTGAGTGTCCCACGTGGAAGCTTGTAGATCGGAGGAGAGTTCCAAGGCATAACTTTGCCTTGAATCACCCCAACCGCAACGTACAGTTCGGGCATCACCGACCCTTGAGATACGACCAAAGAGTCTTATACTATCATTCCCAGGTGAACAATTACCTTCATCCACTGATTTCCATCGAGTTTCATGTCCTATTAGTCCACTTAATCACATAGTTAGATTCCCTTAATCACCATCCTTGAGTCACATTTAAGAATCCATCTTGATTTCGACTCAATTTCGATGCAATCGTATTCCAATTTCCACCTGACACATCATTCTCCTAGAAACACTTAGATGATCTACAAACATCTTATTTCTCTTACATTCTTGGCCGATTCCACTGTGAATCGAGCATAAATATCCATTTGCAGGTTGGCAAGATCGACTGGAACGAATTCATACTTCATCTTGGAGTAGCCATCATCTTCTGGGGATCTATCATCTTCTTCACCAAAGGATCTGAATAGCAGAACCATAATGTGGGTTTCCAAACCAAAGCCGAAGCCTTCTCCATCATCAGCCGCCCTTCTTCGATATCTTCTTGCCGCAGGAGAGCTCGGAGGGGATAGGCGATCCCTTCCTGGCCCTGCTGGAGGTTGCGCATAGCCAACCATCGTCGGAGATTCATCGAAGAGAGGATTCACCACTACCAAGCTCCGAAATTGGGGAAGAACCACCCCAAGAACTCGAGTTACAAAATCACGATGTGTGGCAGGAACCTACGATCTAGATCGCAGATCATCATCTAATCCTATCCGTCCACGCGAAACAAAAGAAAAATATCAAAGTTGCCCTGCTGCTTTCCAGATAACTCAATGCGCCTCCAGACGTTTCGGTATTTACACTTAGGTCCCCGCATGGGGATCTATGTGCAAGTTCCCAGGAACTTTTCTTACAATTAGGTCCCTGACCAGGGACCTAATTGCAAAAATCATATATTTTTTCTTTTTTTGTATTTTTTATACATTCAGATTCTAGACTTGGACTACATTTTGGACCTTGGACATTATTCTAGTATCGTATTATTTTTCTATATTTTATTTCAAGTTGATTTTCGAGGATTTTATCGTTATTTCATCGAGATTTTATTCTTCGTATTTCGACTTCGATTTGAGTTTATTTTGAGTGATTTTATGAGCACGTAGCTCGAGTGACTTTTCTACTATATAGTATTACCTAAATCATCTTGATTTCCACAAACTATATTGTAGATAAATCGTTTCCAAAATATCACTTTAAAATATTAAATAAAGATTGTAAAATAAAATCAAATAATAAAAATTTCAAAACCAAAAATTGATTAAAAAGAGTTTCTTGATTTCTCGCTTTCTTCGAGAAGAAATAAAAATCACAAAAATATTCTTTTCCTCAAAAAAATGTTTTTTTAGCTATTTTTCCTCCTTGTGTTCGATCCATGCACACTTACCTGGATAAATAAATAGTGTAGATAAAATAGGAGAGACCCAACTTTTATTCATCGCTCTACCTCTCTCTCTCTCCTATTTTATTGATTTTTGCTTAATCAACTTGGGTTTTGTTTTGAGCGATTTCTCTATACCGACGACATCACTTTTATAGCTCACAAAACCCACGTTATCAAATTGGCACCGTTTCCACCATCGTACAGGAGCATCATCCACCTTCCACTGTCCTCCTCGAAGAAGCTACTCCACCAATGACCCTTAGCCGTGTGTCGGCCGCTAAGAGCTCCACCCACATCGTGTTTCTTTACCATCCGAAGCCTCTGGAGCAGTCGTCCATGACGAAGAACAAATTCCAAGGTCGACCTCCAATTTTCATCAGATCAAGAATGCCGAGGATCACATCCGTCCAAGGATGCCCAAAATCCACTCGTAGGATCGACCACCATCAGATGACTCCTTATCGATCTCGAAGCACCTGCCAAGCCATGTGCTTCAGACATCTGAAGCAAAGGAAAGCTCACTACATGGAGCCTTCCTACCGAGACTGTGCCTCGGCTATCAAACCAGCTCCCTAGTCTCTACCCCCTACATACTACGCTCGTGCCGTGGGAAATTTGCAGGTCAAGACCCTAGAGCTTCTTAGAATTACCAGAATGTCTAGGTCTTGTGCGTTGCGTCGTGACTCGACAAATTACATAGAAGCCCCTCGAATTCCAAGAAATTACACGTACACCCCTGGTAGGGGTAATCTACACAAGAGCCAATCATTTTCTCAAAATTGCAGAACAATCCTCCATAGGGTTATATTTGCAAGTATTTTTTTTATTTTATTTACATATAGACCTTGAACTTTAATTTCGCATAACTTGAGCATTTGTTATTAGTTTTTTATGTTCTTGGTGTTGTTGTGATCCCTTATTCATTGTCTATTATATAGAATGCTGAAATTTCACTTTTGAGACATTATTTGACATTAATTATTTAAGGAGAAAATTTCTTAAATTGTAAGCACAATTATTCTTGATATTGATTTCAAGCATGTAACACTTAGCTACAAGATCAATGGCAGTCAAATCAAACCCTCATGAAGATCAGAGAGAGAGAGAGGACTAGCTCTTTTCAAACTTCTACAACTGCCCACACCAGGCATAATATAGTCTACGCCATCATGACTCTCAATGCAAGTAGTGTTTTAAGGGCCTTTCATAGCTACTAAGGCATCATTCTCAGGACCCTCACGAAGCATTTCCGACTCTTGACAAAGATGATCAAAACATCACACCCTGCCTGTTTCACCTAGGATCTGATTTGAGGTTTTGGGGATTTCTACTAACTAAAAGAAGGCCAATCCCTGTCCCGAACTAAGACACCTGGGAATCCAGGAAAGTCAAGAAGAGAAAGCGAGAAGACCTTTGTAGCAAGCATATCAGGCATCAAGCAGTTTGATATAGTTTCTGAGGGCGACGCTTATTGGGTTATAGATATTATAGTCTAGTTAAGGAAGCTCTTGCATTCGACTGAGGTCTTTGATGTCACATTTCCATAGCCCCTTCACACTTCGTTCGTAGAACTCTGCTACTATGTCTTACATAGTTGCTGTATAGTATTGGACCTGCCTTGGAAAATCATCCGTAGATTTCTTCTCTGTTAATTAATAGCCGTGTGATGTTTGACAAGCCCTATCCCACCTTTGACTGTGCGACCAGTTGAGTAGAGAAATCCCCAGGTTCTGATGCCTCTCCACATGCCTCTTCCTCGATGCACGCCTGCTCTATCCGTGGTGCATGCTTGCCTCACCTCACTGGAGGCACGACAACCGATTGGTCAAGACTCTCGCTGATTGGGCTTATTTTTTACCCCATATTCAGGCTGTTCCATGGGGGAACATTTCCTCAATAATGGAATGCACGCATAATCATATATTATGATTTGAGTAAACATGTGGTGGCATATCGCCAAATGTCATTATTGTTACGCCGACCGCTAAGTCGAGAGGCTTTCCTCGGGGACGTCTTCTACTTGCATTCCTGTCTCTTAGAAAGAGCAGCTAAACGATCAAAAGAGACAGGAGCAGGTAGCTTGACGGCCTTAACTGTCATTGAAACACAAGCTGAAGACGTATCGATATATATCACAACCAATGTGATTCCCATTACAGATGGACAAATATGTTTGGAAACTAAGCTCTTTTATCGTGGACTCCGACCAGCTATTAACGTTAGCTTATCTGTAAGTTGCGTCGGGTCGACAGCTCAGTTGAAAGCTATGAATAGCGGTTCCCGTTCAGGTTCTCATGTGTAAAGAGACTGGACTTTTTCATGTGTTATGTCGGTCCTGTTTCTCTCTCTGGTGAGGGTGGGGAGTGACTTGAGTGGCTCGTAGGTTAGACCTGCACATACGACTATTAGAGCTACTAGTGTTTCATTGCTTGTGCTCGTAGAACTTAGGACCACACTTTGGACTTAATAGATACACTTTTAGATCATTTAACCTAGTTAAAATTTAACTCAATTCTTCCCGACTAATAGAACTTTCTACTAGTGTGGTTTTTGTCGGCTTATATTTCATATAGAATGGATTTAAAATTCTTTTATTGCATCCAACATGGAGATTGTGCGGATTCACTGTAAGTCTTCTAACTGAGCATTCATCACCGTGTTTTCACGTCCATCGACTTTTCTCGATTTCCTCCCCCTATTTTGTCACTTAAGATCAAAAGAAAATTAGGACTGGATGGTAGACGTGTATTTTCTGCTCACCTAAAACTTCAGTGATCAGCTAAATAAAATTAGACTGCTAAACAAGGCCGACTTTAATTAACCCCTAAAATTGAGAATTTTTGTGGGAGAAAAATCTTGTCCTTGGATTTATTTATTGTTATGAGTGAGTGAGGGTCGCACACTTAGGATAGAGACAAGCTATGGAATCTTCATTTAGACTAGTGTTTCTAAAAATGACTAGCTACTTCTCAGCGAGGAAGTTGTCCGTCTCCCCTATACTTAGGATCAGTTAATCCTAAGTATAGCAGATTGTATACAAAGCAAGGAGGGTCGACGGTGGGAATGAATGAATAACTCATCGGCTCACTCTGTCCCCACTATACTTAGGGTAAAATATCCCTAAGTATGGATAGAAAGTCAAAAGTCGAGGAGACAGGAGAGGGATCAAAGAAAGAACACCCGAATACACTCATTCCCCATATACTTAGGATAAAGTTTATTCTAAGTATAACAATGATGAATGGGATGAGTGCAACTTTTCAGAAGAATGAAAGAATGAAAGATGAAAAGAAGAAAAAGAAGAAAATCTACTTTAATCAAAGATATTTACAAGAGCATTGTCCAACTCTACTGAAGTTGTTGCAACGATAAAGTCTTCATCAAATATTACTTGCACAGATTTGACAACGACCAAGAATGTATCATTCTCTAAGTACGACTTCAACAACTGACCATTGACTACGAATGGTTGTGCATCAAGTGAGAATTCTGATATCAGTATGCGTACGTTGTCACATACGGTCCTGACTCTATACGGTCCTTTCCACTTGCTCTTTATTTTTCCCAAAAATATCTTCAATTTCGCATCAAATAACCATACTTTATACCCATGTTCCAAGGTCTTCCTTTTGATGTGCTTGTCATGTCAGCGTTTGACCTTGTCCTTATACATCAGACTATTGTCGTACATGTAATCTATGAATTTCGAGAGTTTGTTGAGATCCATCTTTCTCTGCTGACCATCTTTTTGTCAGCTAAGGTTGCAGATATCCACCACCCACAATGATTTGTGAATTTATTCCACTGGGTGGTGGCATGGCTTCAAATAGACAAGGCGATAGGGAGACATGCACAGAGGAGACTTGTAGGCCCGATGATTGATGTCACGCTCCTTCGTTAATTTCTTAACCTCCTTACTGATGAAGTGGCTGCCTTCACCTGAAATTAGAATCTTCGAGATGCCAAACCACATGATGTTATCTTTCAATAATTTGTAAACTGTTTTGTTGTCTGTGGCTTGATCTAGAATGGTTTCCACCCATTGACTCACATAATAAATGGCAAGAAGGATGTATTCATGTACTTGACTATTAGGAAATGGGCCCGTAAAATCGGTGGCCCATGCATCGAACACATCAGATATCTGGATATATTTGAGAAGCATGTTGTCTCTTACTACAAGGGTTTTCCCCATTTTTTAATAGTCTACATGCTTCACAAAGTTATTTGCATCCTTAAAGAGTGTGGGCCACCAAAGGCTACACTGTAATATCTTAGTTGTCGTTCTGCTTCCAGAATGGTGTCCACAAGATTCGAGCTTATGATAGTACTCAAGGACTCTTGTGTACTCCTGAGGAATACACCGTTGCCAAATGCAATCCGCACCTTCCATGAACAGATGTGGATCCTCCCATATGTGAAAATGGATGTCGGACATGAAGTTGTCCTTCTTGGTCCACGTCCAATCTTGTGGGACCACCCCAGATGCGAGGTAGTTCACGATATCTACATACTAAGGAAGAGAAGCCACGCTGAGAATTGATTCATCAGGGAAAGTTTCTGTTATCAGTGCATTGCTCAGTAGAGTATCTTGGCATTCAATTTTGGATAGGTGATCTGCCACCACATTTTGAACTCCAGGTTTATCTTTGATCTCCAAATGGAATTCCTTGAGGAGAAGGATTCATCTGAATAGTCTGGATTTCACAAACTTCTTATGTTGTAAGTATCGGATGGTAGAGTGTTCAATAAAAATAATGACTTTTTATCGAAGAAGGTAGGATGTGAACTTTTCTAACAAAAAAACTACTACAAGCAGCTCTTTTTCGATGACTGTATAATTCCTTTGTGCTTCATCGAGCATCTCACTAGCATAGTGAATAACATAGGGAAAATTTTTATCTTCTTTATACTAGCACATCCTCGACTGCAAAGTATGATGCATACATCATGATATTGAATGAAAGAGACCAATCAAGTGGCTGTAGGACCATAGCCTGAGCGACGAGCTCTTTCAGCTAATAAAAATATTGAGAAACTGTCTAATCAACAATAAACTCAATCTCCATATAGAGGAGCTCTGTAAGAGGCCAGTCAAGCTTGTTGAAGTCTTTGATAAAGAGGCGATAGAAGACGACATGCCCTAAGAACAACCTCACATTTTTCACATTCTGAGATGTCTTGGGTTTAGAAATCACATCCTCCTTTGTTGGGGTGACCTCCATGCCTCGCTTGGAGATGACGTGGTCCAGTATTGCTCCTTCTATAACCATGAATTGTCTCTTCTCCCATGATAGTACAAGATCGACTTCATGACATTTCTGAAGTACTCATTCTAGGTGCTGAAGACAAGAATTGAAGCTATCACCACAAACAGAAAAATCGTATGTAAAGACTTCAAGAAACCCCAACAATGTAGGCAAAGATGGCAAGAATGCACCTTTGGAAAGTTGCTGGTGCTTTACATAGGTCAAAGGGCATTCTTCTGATAGCATTGGTTTCGAATGGGGGCAGGTAAATGATGTCTTCTCTTGGTCTTCAGGGGCGATCACAACTTGGTTATACTCGGAGTAATTATATAAAAAGCAGAAGTATTCTTTCCCTGTAAGTCGCTCAAGAACTTGATTGATGAATGGTAGATGGAAATGATCCTTCTTTGTTGTTGCATTCAGACAGCAGTAGTATACACACACACACACACACACACACACACACCAAGATGTCAGTATTCGGGTAGAGACCTCCTCTCCTTGATCATTCTTTACCACGGTTAGCCCAAATTTCTTTGGAACTACATGCATGGTCTCACCCATTTGGAATCAGAGATGGGGTAAATGAAGCTTGCTTTACACCACTTCGTGATTTCTTTCATCACTACGTCTCACAAGTTTAAATTTAGTCTTCTTTGGAATTCTCGAGACAACTTGAAATCATCTTCAAGATGAATATGGTGTAAGCACAGACTTGCATTTATCCCAAGGAGATCTGAGACTTTCTAACCAAGTGCCTTGCGGTTCTTTTCCAAAACCTCGAGAAGTCAAGATTCTTGATCTGAGGTCAGCCTGTTGTTGATGATGATGGGATACATGTGTTATTGGCTTGCAAGGGAAGCATACTTCAGACCTATCGGGAGTGGTTTGAGTTCAGGTAATAGTTGAGATTGCTCCACAGTTACTTCGGAAACGATGCTGGTAGATGGTTTCTCTACTAGTTTCAATGAGGTGTTGTCTACCTCTATCACTCCTAGAACTGAAAGAAATGTGCCGAACAAGTCTAAAATGAATTCTTCATGTTCGAACTAGCTTGAATCTTCTTTAAACATGTCGCTTAGTGACTCAAACTTTGATGCAGTATCCCAATCGATAAGGAAGCATGGATTGACTATGTTATCTATGTCCTCTATGAAGAGAGGTATTCCAGGTATCATCCAAAGATATTTGCTGATTGCTGATATCAATGATTTCACAGTCTAGAGTTGTTGATTCTGGCTTCCATCCGTTAGATGCGACTTTTGTCTCGTTGACAATATCCACAATTACTTTATCCGAGCTGTAGTGGAAGGTGATCTTCCAAGACCCATAATCGACAAATGCCTTGGTTATGAGAAGGAACAATCGTCCAAGAATAATGTGGGTCTAGAGTAATGGTACATGTGAGTCCATATCGAGGACTAGAAAGTCAACAGGAAATTTCATGTCCTGCACGATTACGATAAAATCCCCCAACATACCTATGGGCCACTTCATAGATTGATCTATGAACTACATGATCATTCTTTTCGGCTTAAGAGGTCCAAGCCCAAATTCATGAAATAGTGACGATGGACTGAGATTTATTGAAGAACGGCTATCAAGTAGAGTCTTCTCAAATACTTGTCAAAAATTTGGCAACTGATATTGCGTGCTCCCTTGTCTTTCTTTTTCTACAAAGGTCACTGATTGCATTGACGGTAGCTAATGTCAAGATGTGTTTTCTCCTCTGATGCACTTGTTCTTGTGGTTCAGATGCTTTGAGGTGCATGCTTCTTTCAATCCATTCTTGATATCCAGCATGTTGCTCATGGCCTTCACGAGTGGTATTTTCAGCATAAGATTTTCAATAATTTCAACCATTCCAGGGTCAGATAATGCAGTTTTCAATTTTACATTTTTGGTATTTTTCATAGCATTAGGAAATAGAATATTCATAGAAGAAATTTCAATGTTCTTAATTACAAACTTATTTAGAGATGATTGGACAACAAATGGGCCATCATGTGAAACAGTAAAAACTTTATGCGCATGAGTTTGGTCTTCGTCAGATTGCTCGGTTCGATTTTTGGTGGTGTTGGCTCCTCCATTGTTGATCCTTCTTAGTTTTGGTTCTTCATTTCTTTTCATGAATTTTCTTTTTGCTAGATTTTTTGGGAAATTTTCTCTTGATGATGGTTGTGGATGGTGACTAGTGCTACTCATCCATCATCTTCTTCCTCACCCAACATTTGTGTTGGACCAACTGATGTAGAAGATGACTCTCCAAAAGTTGCTTTATTCTTCCCTTTATCAGTTGTGGATAGCTGCAATGTTCTTCCGCTCTTAAGAATCACTACATGAGACAAAGCATAATCCGAAACATCTGACTATTATGGATCAATTGAAACATCACAAACTACCTGCTCTTTGCGCTTGAAATTATCAGGGTTCTCCTCAACCTACAGTGGAATGGGCATCTTGGTGGCAGTGATGTCGTCTAGCTTCTTGGACATCTCTGCTAGGCCCTTGATGAGTTGGACCAAGTAGTCGAGCACTGGGTTCACTGGAGCGTCCTCAGATGAATTAGTGTGTTGGCCACACTGTGAAAGATACTGGTGAGGTTTGGAGTTCTGGGATTCTTGGTGAGGAGGAGGGAGTTGCTACTGATGAAATTGCATAGGAGGTGGGTACTGATTATAAGATGCACCTGCATACTAGTGATATGTCTGATATTGATGGTATGCGGGCTACTGATACTGCTGGTTTTGCCTCCAGTTGTTCTAATATTGTGGAGGCCGCTGTTGAGACTTGTGAGATCCCTGGACAAACTGCCCTCCTTTATATTTGTGATACGACCAAATGGCCTAGGATTGGCTTTGCTACTGTCCGTCTGGATGGGCCAATTGGGCATCATTATTCCAGATGTCATTCACCTCTTGAATGATTGGTGGTGGTGGTGAGCATGGATCATAGGAAGGGGGTTGAGAAGGTGGCGGTGATTGGTCAGGTGCTTATATGTAGTACACATGCTGAACCTAAGGTTGACTCACACTTGATTGAGGCTGCTGTGGAGATGATGGTTACTTTAGCTCAGTAGGAGTGGTGGTGTTCGAGCTCATAGATTGTACGACATTGGTGGTGCTAAGAAGCAGCTCCATTTGCTTTGTATTCTGATCCAGTTTGTCCATGTGATGGGTCCTATGTTCGATCAAAAACAACTTTTCCAAGTCCTATGACCCCTTTTCAATAATATAAACATTAGACATGTGGCTCCCGACTTATCTTCCCTGTCTTACTCACTGGTTGCCGCCATGTTTACATGATTGTGGTGGACTTGTGGTTGGCGTTAATAAGCTCAAGATGAGGATAGAGCGACCTCTCCTCCAACCATCTCTTTGAAAATCTGCCAAACAATGTCCTCATCCTTGTTGAAGTGAAAGCCACCATAGATGGCATCTACTAACCTATGGATTTCAAGAGTGGGCCCCCAAATTAATTCTACACCAGGCTGGTCCGCGGGATGTCGTAGTGGGGACACTTCTGCAAATCTCATGCTCTCCCAAACTACATGTATCGAGCTCGCATCAAATTTAGATGACCCAATGGATTGTACTTTTGGAGGAATGTTGATTTTAAATAATCTTAGGTCATCACGACCTTACCCATATGGTTAATACAATATAGAGCCTTGTCTTGAAAACTGAAGGGGAATTTAGTCATCTTGAGTACACCCAACAGGATGTTGGAGTAGTGATTGGTGCAACAGATGTGAGAGAACTGCTAAAGATGGATGCAAGGTTCCTTGTTGGCATTCCTGTGGAATGAGGGAAAAAGAGTAAGGAACTGAGGTTTGAGCTCAAAATGTTAGTGTACTATAGGAATCTATATCCACTCCGTCATCTAGCCAACGTCGGGATTGCAGGTTTCCTCGAGAGTAGGTTTGGGCCTCTATTCGTGCCTCATCTGTGAGCCCTCCACAGTTCCCATCTTCTTGATCTTCATTTTCTCCTCCTCCTCCTCCTCCTCCTCTGTTCTCTTCCTCTCTCTACTGAGATCATTTAGCATTTCCAGGAAAGCGTCTTGGGCAAGGCATGATCGGTCAATTGCAGTTGGATGGCTTGGATGGACATAAGAAACTGAGTATTGACTATGTTCTGATCGGGTTGTCCTGATTTGGCGGTGGTTGGCCCTTTCCTTTACCTTGAGAAGCCATATCTGAATTAGACTCAAAGGATGCGATCTGCACAAGGTCCAGTATAGTTTCTGCACAAAAAAGATGTATCTCATTCAGAGTGAAATTCTTCTACACCAGATGTAATGGATGATCTGGAATTAGGGTCAATTGCAGATGTATGAGAATGGAGCATTTGATATTGACCGAAATCGATCTCCATCAACAAAGTGCAAAAGGCAAGAAAAGAGTGATCCTTATTTATTGGAATAGAGGACGAAGTCGAGGAGTCTAGAGATCGGTTCCAAGATCTGAACTAGGTTCTCGGGAATTGACTCGAATTATTAAGGATGTAGAACTCGTGGAATCGATGTGGGTGTTGGTGGGGTCCCGACTAAACCATCCATGTGATGACATCTTGGAAGAACAAGGTGATTAGATGAGGAATATAAGAATACGATGATCAACAATGGATGAAGAGTAATGAAGAAGAGGAAGGCTCACAATGAGCAGAACATAAGGAAATGAAAACAGATGAAACGAAAAGGGGTGCAAGTGCACGGGACTGGATCTTTGACATAAACTAAAATAAAACAAATGCAATACAAGTATGGGTTCACAAAGTCACACAATGTGAAGTTGTAAGAGTTCAACTATCTTTATATTTTAAATTTTATTGTTATTTTTAGGCAATATTTGAGAAAGTCCTTAGGGGTTATTCCTATAGGAGAGTGTGTACTTCCAGGAAAGTTCATTGTACTTGTTCCACCTCCTTTGTAACATGTGATCTGTGCTCTATGAGGTCCTTGATCTTGTGCTTGGTCTATTCGACCAAAGAAATAGAGGAGGAAGACAATTGGCAAAACAAATACTTCCCCCACAAGTGAGGCATTCAGATGCAAAATGATGAGCACACTCTTGAGGGCATGGCCTAAGCTTAGTACTTCAGACCAAGTCGGATACTCCACACTAGGCATCTACACTGTCATCGATAGGGCCTGACTATGCCATGTACGATAGAAGTGCCAATACTTCATCGTCCCAAGTGATTATCAAGGCATCCATAGATCAGATTTTGGGCTCTAATCCTTAGAGTCCGCGCCTCACTTAATCTGGAAGGTACCTAAAAAAATGCAGGCTTTAAGAAGCACAAACAAGGACATCCATTACAAATTTTTTATTTAGGTCAAAGTTTATTAAACAATCCCCTTGTTTTTATTTTTTTGTTATCATTTTTAAGTATTTTTTGAATAATGTGCCTATTTTTTTCTTTGAGTCGTAGGTGATACAAAATTGGGAGATGAGTCGGAAAAGCCATGCTAGTTGACACTAAGAAGGAAATCTCACCTTAGTATTGAATGATGCATGCAAAGTTAGAAGGACTTACACCACTTCCCAACTCTCTTCATGCGGTATGCAAAACTGAATATATAATCGTATGCTACATGAGCAGTATGGAAGCGATAAATCATCCTAAATAGTAGTTGCTATTATATGGAAGAACCAAATGCTAATCACTAAAAAATGGATCCTAAATGTACGGTCTTGGAAACTCCTTGGTGCCCACCACAACGGGTCTTGTAAGTGTTGCATGGAGTCTCTCACGACGCGTAGTTCCAAATTTAAGCAATTAGCAATTAGTTTTGGACTAGATTCAAGTGCAAGAGACTGTAGGTGCATGCTTCCATTAGGGCTTTGGACAAAGCTTACCAAAATCAAACAATTCTAGGTCTAGGGGCTATAACACATAAAATAAAGAAAAAGGCGTAAAACTCAAAACACATGAAATAAAATAAAATAAAACATGAAAAATCACGACGAGGACCTCAAGTGAACAAATACCTGGGCAATGGACCTCGTGAAGTAGCAGTGTCTAAAGTTCAAAATGATTACAAATTAATTAAAAAAAATGAAAATCAAATCTCTCAAAAATAAAATAAAAACTAGACAGGTCTACTCTTCTCCTTCTTTCTTTGCTCCTTTCTCTTGCTCTCTCCTAGTCGACTCACAAGTAGAAGAGCCAACCTCCTCACGGCTCGGGTGCATCCACTTCCTAAGAGATAGTCTCCACCACACGGTCCCTCGTAAGAAAGATCAATAATGAAACAAATGGTCATAATAGTCAAATAATTATAAAAAATAAATAGCAGAAAATAAAAAATAGATATAAGCAGTGTAATGTACAAAAAATGTTACGCTTCATTGCTCCCCGATAACGAGTAATTTATTGACTCAAATTTCGCGAGGGTTAAATGTTCCATACAAGGCGGGAACACTGTCACTAAGGTGATCACTCATGAAACCTGATAAATTCAATAATTAACCCATAATATAGAAGTCAAGCAATGGAGTCAAAGTATGCGTTGATCAAAATTTATTATTACCCTACAATAAATGTGTATAGTGGACAAGCATGTAGGGTGTCAAACACAGGGAGTACGAGACATAGGAAGAATTATTTAAATAAAGAAATAATGCAAGTGTATTTGTATATATGTATGTACAATATCTATCAATATTTTTATAGGTTTTAATTAAATAAAATATTTTTTAATTTTATTTTTTAATTTTAATTTTAATTTTAATTTTCTTTTTAGTTTAATACTATATAAATACTATATAATATATAAGAGTATATATGTAGATATATAGGGGATACATAATATAAGTACTATACAGTAGAATATATATAATAAATTGGGGCTAGGGAAGCTGCACCCGGGGATGTAGCTAACTAGCTGCACCCGGCCCTTTTTTTCATTGGTTTTTTGTGTTTTTGAAATGAAACCTAAGGGGATTTAAATCACCACATATCACCACGATATCATACCAATTTCAACTAAATTCGATACTTCTATCATGTTCATCAAGACTATCACATTTTAACAGTCTCAGAATTATTGAAATTGACCCTATCTAGATGGGCATGTTAGGAATGTTTGTTTTGCATGAAATTTTAAACACATATTCCACTCAATAAACTAAGTAAATCCCCATAGGTTTTCTTCAAAAAAAAAATAAAAAACCAATGAGAAAAATACCCGGGTGTAGCTAGTTAGATGCACCACCCGGTGTAGCTTCCCTTTTCCCTAATAAATACCCAAAAAACAGAAAACATCCCAAAGAGCAGCCTTTTATTTTTAAAAGGTTTTTCAAATATAATCAGGGTATTAAAAATATTTAATAATAATATAAACACTAATATATATATATGAGCTTTATAGGGTATACAATTTATCAATATAGATAAAATGGTTACAAGTTTCCAATAAAATATTTTTATATTTTTCAAATATTTTCTATTTTTGTGGATTTTTTGAGGATTTTTTGCATTTTTTTGCATTTTAAAATTAGAAATAAGAAAAAACAGAGGCTTTTTAAATAGGTCGAATCGATTTGGGATTTAAAAATAGAAAAAGGACATAAATTTTCTCAAAATCAATTTTAATATATAGATATAAGTATATACAAAAATATTGGATAGAAACTAATATTTTTGGTATTTTATAATTATTTCTTATTTTTTTAGGGTTAGCAAGGGTTTGCTAATTTTAAGAGTTTCTTTAGAGATACTTTTATGATTTTTGGGCTAGAGTTATATAATAAGCTAATAAACAATATGATTTTTTTTGGAATTTTTAGAAAAGATTTTTTTTATTTTTTTGTATTTTCTAAATAAAATATGGGAAAATAGCAATATTTGATTTTTAATAAATAATAAATGCTTGCAAAATGGCAAGTAAAATTTATTATGTGAACATGCAATCAATCATGAACATACACTTATTTTGCACAATTTTTAGAGCACATGAGTTATTTTTAATAAAAAGAAATGCATAAGTGAAATTAAGGTGGCAGAGGTATATTTGCAAATGAAATTAAAGGCCGAGGGATACATGTAAATTTCCTAGAAAAATTTTAACTTAATATACAAAATATTAGACTAAATTACCACTCACGTGGAGGGCCATAAGAGTCGCTGTGGCAGTGGACCTAAGATCGATATTTAATAAGGCCAGGTACACCATTACATTTTATACACAAACTTTATAATTGAAATTAATTTTTACTAGACTAAAAACTAATTATAAAAGGGAGATGTGTTACTTAGTATTTTACCCCTTCAATTGCATGCCAACGGATGACAGAGGATGATCCACGTGGTGGATCTGGAGGCTCTTAGGATGCTTCGCTTCGTTTAATATCAATGACCCATATTAGATCTTGGTTGCATTAGATCGAAAGGTGGAGAGGATAGCTGGATAAACTGGGAAAAACTTGCTAGCAACGAGTTTGTTTGGCTGCTTTTGGTCACCTCCCGCCTCCTCCTCCTTCTCTGAAAAACTCCTCCGCTTCCTAGAACTAATGCGCATCCGGCAGGGACCTCTAGAGGGTTCGAGGCTCAGTAGAAGCACCCTGGAGCCTAGGCGTCCTGAAGCTCCTATTCTATCCTTCAAGTAGCGTTCCATGTCGATCGCACGATCGTGGTCCTACTCCAAACTATTAAGGGATTCGAGGTATAACTCCTCAACATGCTATTGCGGCTGTACAAGCACGGGGGCAATGTGATGATAGGACTCCATCAAAGGCAGTGGAGGTGGAGTCTAGCGATCTGATTCCATGCAAGAATCAGGTGGAGAATAGAGGCATATTGCAGAGAAGGCGATGGGAAAGCGAATGCAAGTGGAATAAAGTTGTATCCAGGTCAAGCATGATGTATTTGGTGCCGAAGCTAAAGCTCCGTCGATTTTGATTTTTTTTTTCAAAATTAAACTAGGCATGCGATTAACAACAAAAATTAAACTTGAAACTAAGCTACTGGAACTGAAAGCAAGATAAAGACACTAACCTAGTCATAACTAGGGTTTTGGCGAGTTGGAAGTTCAGGAGAGTTTTTTTGGAGTGTGAAGTTGAGGGATTTTTATAGGATGATCAGACGAGTGTTAGTTGTGAATCAATGACTGGCATGGATTAGGGTAGTTAGGAGAAGGTAGTGGAGGGTTTATATTAGGTGAAGAGGTTAAGAGATGGCGAGAAGAAAAGGTTGAAGTCGGGCCAGTAGAATAGAACAATGGTTCTTGTTCTTGGAGAAGAAGATACCAGGTGCTGACATGTGCCAGCACCTGGTTGGCCAGGTGGATTAAATACCTTAATAAATAGATATTAAATAGTAAATAACATTATTTTAAATAGGTATAAAAATGAAAAATGTAGATAATTAAATTATCTAAATTATGGTATAATTAGTTTTTATAAATAATAAATAGATTATGAAATATAAATATTATATTCATAAAAATATAAATAATGCTTGATAAATAGGTTTTGGATTTTTAATTTAATAAATTCATAAATAATATACCATTTTTATAATTTATTAATTATTAGAATAATAAATAGAGTATGTATGTTTTTTTGGATTTTAATAAATTAATTTAAGTATATTAATAAATTAATTTACAGATAGATTACTTTGCGTTGAGGAGAAGGGATCAGTTATGTTGCAAAGATTGCAAAGTAATCCCTGGAGAGAGTTTGACAACCCAACATCGCTTGTTAGTCTTGGATTTACAAATAAAAGGGCTGGTAAAGAAAAGGAAGGATCCTAAGATCACTAGAACTAGGTGGTGGAATCTTCCGCTGAAGCAATCAAGCTTCAGGGAGAAGGTTTTAGAAGACTTATCTTGGGATTGTAGCGGTAGTGCAAACGAGACGTGGGAAGCAGTAGCATCTTGTATCCGAAAGGTAGCCAAAGGGATGCTAGACGAGTCAAAAGGAGGAGCTCCGGGTCAAAAGGAGGCTTGGTGGTGGAGTGAAGGGGTGCAAGAGAAACTAAAAATTAAAAGAGCTTGCTTTAAAGCTATGTCTAAGGATAGAACAGAGGAAACTGTCACATACTATAAAATAGCGAAGAAGGAAGCAAAGAAGGTTATAGGCGAAGCTAAGTCAAAAGCTTATGAAGTTTTGTATAAAAATCTCAACTCTAAGGAGGGCCAGAAGGATATATTCAGGTTGGCCAAAGCAAGAGAAAGAAAGACCAAAGACCTTTCTCAAGTGAGATGCATTAAGGACGAGGAAGGTCACGTGCTTGTTACTCAAAAGGATATAGAGACTAGATGGGAGCAGTACTTCCATAAACTTTTCATTGGAGAAGGAAATAGAGAGATCACTTTGGGTGATCTAGCTAGTAGTGAAAGTTACTTGAATCGTGCATGCTATAGACGAATACAAAGAAAAGAAGTAGAGGAGGCTTTGAAGGTTATGAGACCTGGGAAAGGTGTTGGACCGGATGACATCCCTGTAGAAGTATGGAAAGTCTTAGGTGAGCGTGGTTTGACTTGGCTTACAAATCTATTCAATGTTATTTGGCAAAGCAAGAAAATGCCTGAAGATTGGAGGAGGAGTATCGTGGTGCCTCTTTATAAGAACAAAGGAGACATTCAAAATTGTTCAAATTACAGAGGTATCAAGCTGATGAGTCACACTATGAAAATTTGGGAACGTGTGATCGAAAGAAGGTTGAGGCAAGTTTCCCAAGTAAAAGAAAACCAATTCGGATTCATGCCAGGTCTCTCAACTATTGAAGCCATCCATTTGCTGAGGAGAACAATGGAGATTTATAGAGCTAAAAGGAAGAATCTCCATATGATCTTTATTGATTTGGAGAAGGCTTACGATTCCGTCCCACGAGAGATACTGTGGAGAGTTTTGGAGAAGAGACAAGTACCTGTCCTATACATTAATCTCATAAAGGATATGTATGATAGGGCTTTATCTTGTGTAAGGACCCCAACAGGGAAGACTGACTATTTTGATATCAACATTGGTTTACATCAAGGTTTAGCTTTGAGTCCATTTCTTTTTACTTTGATTATGGACGAGTTGACAAGTCACATTCAGGATGAGTTACCTTGGTGTATGTTATTTGCTGATGATATTGTGTTGATTGACGAGACTAGAGATGGAGTAAATGAGAAGCTTGAGGTTTGGAGACATGCATTGGAGACTAAAGGTTTTCGTATAAGTAGGGCTAAGATGAAATATATGGAATGCACCTTTGATGGAAGCAATGGTGAAGGAATCGAGGTGAAGATCGATGATGATAACATTCAGAAAAGAGATTCTTTTAGATATCTGGGATCTATTTTACAACATGATGGGGAAATTGATGGAGATGTTACTAATAGAATAAATGCAGACTGGCTAAAGTGGAGAGGAGCCTCCGCTGTTCTCTGTGATAAGAAAATTCCTTTAAAAATTAAAGGAAAGTTTTACAAAGCAGCCGTGAGACCTGCTATGCTTTATGGTTCTGAATGTTGGCCTGTGAATCATAGACATGTGCAGAGAATGGTTGTAGCAGAAATGAAAATGCTAAGATGGATGTGTGGACACACACGTAAAGATCGGATTCGGAATGATGCAATCACAAAGAAAGTTGGTGTAGCTTCGATTGAGGATACGATGCGAGAAAACTGCTTAAGATGGTTTGGTCATTTGCAAAGAAGGTCAACTGATGCACCGACTAGGAGATGCGAGTGTTGGGATGTTGAGCCGGCTAAGAGAGGGCGAGGACGGCCCAAGAAGTGTTGGAAAGAGACTATACGAAGGGATCTTAGTTTTTTGGATATAAATCCGAGATTGACCCAAGATAGATCTTAATGGAGGCGAAGAATCCATGTAGCCGACCCTACTTAATTGTGGAAAAAGGCTTTGTTGTTGTTGTTGATATTAATAAATATGGATATAAGTTATGTAGTTTAATTTTACTTATAAATTAGAGTTTTTGATTTATTTAAAATAACGAATAGCTCTGAAAATTATGAAATAAATTATGGTTAAAATACAATATCAAGAAAATAATTAAAAACTATAAAATCATTGAAACTATAAATAGTGTATTCTAGATAAAATAAATAGCCCAGAAATCATGTTGTAGTCAGGTCCCAAAATCGACTTTTTGCAAACGGACTCCGATTTTAGTGAAATCACCTCCATTAATTAGAGAATATTATTTTATTAACTATTTAAAGATGAGTAGAGTGAAATTGGAGTTCATATGAGAAAGTTATGATGTTCGAAATTTGAGATTTTGACAATTTATAAGTTGGATTTCTTGGCATATATACAAGATAATATTTTTAGTTTATTATTATATATTTTTATATATTTTTAGAAATAATTAGAAAAAGAGTTTGGTGAAAAATATTTCATATGAATTAATTAAAAATCATTGAAGTTTTGGTAATTATTAAATAAATAATGAAGAGTGTGTAAAGTGTGATTTATTTATTTTCTTTCCTTATCTCCCTACTTATTTATTTGTCGAACACTCCATGCTGACTTGATATCGGGGATTAGGTTATAAATATATCTTTCAGCTATATTTATTTTATAAGTCATATTGCACATATATACATATCTACAATTTGCCTTCTTTTTATTTTCTTTATTTTTATTCTTTTATTTATTTACATGTTTATAATGCTAAAAATCCATTTTAATTTATGAGTATAGTTTTGTTAAAAGATGGAAAGTAATGAGTATTTACATGTATTTGTTAAGGGTTTTAAGACAAATAATGGAAAGAATGTTAATAAATCATGGATTCATCAATCCCCTATACTTAAACTTTGCTAGTCCCTTAGCAAACACTTATTTGAAAAATAAGGAAAAAAAGAAAGAAAGTTAGAATGAATTTATTTTCCTAAATCAATTCATGAGAACAGACAAATGATAGAGCTCGATCAGGCCTGGAACAAGCATTTTGTCAGAGCTTTAACTAGGATTAGGATTTTAGTCTCAACAGTCCTCAAGTTCCACAAATCCTTATTTAGGTTCACCTCAACAGCCTTCTCAGATCCACTGATTCATATCGCAAACTCTATCAACCTTAAAATCAATCTGTACGGTGCATGAATTATTTTAGCTCTTCCCACTTGAAAGAAATGAAGAAACCGGCCATCCCTATAATACACTCCCAATGGTTCCTCATCCAGCTACTCTTTCCTCGAGGAGGGGTACTCCCTTCTAAGGTCAGGCTGTGCTGTGTCGACAATCAAATATAGATAGAAAGTAGAAGAATGAGAAAAGAATTGGAGTGTGACCAGTATAGATGCACCTCCTTGTGAAGCCCAACCATTGTCACTAAGATGTACATGCTTTTTGGTGGAAGCTTGGACCATTGTGGTCATATTTGTATTTGGTGGATTCTTCTTTTAATTGGCTTTGTAATGTTGCTTGCACTGCATCAATCTTTTTGTGCCTCGACGGATATAGCATCTTTTCATTCCATCCATTTTTGAGGTCTTAGAAAAATTGTGCCAACAGATCCTTCCCTCATCTGAAGCAAGTATTACAACCCCAATCTCTCTCGTCTTTAGACATCATCGCCACTAGACAAGAATGAAAAAGCACCACTAAAATGGATTGCTCTTCGCAGCCCCATGAAAGTCAAGCTAAGTGCAAAGTGCATGTGTCCAAAATTGGTTCACTGATGAAGAGTTGAACGGATGACACCAAGCATTCTACTTAGGCATGTTTAAGTTGACTTCCCAAACATGGTCTCCTGGAACCCAAAGATTTAAGTCAATGACATGAAGAATCTAAATTTCAGTTCCTAACTAGGCTCCTTAGAATGAAAGTTAAAGGCCATAATCGTGCTCCATCCTTTAGACTTTTCCCAATCTTTAGTTCTAGAAATCAAACTTATTCTGAAAAATGCTAATGCAAATGCAACCATGTTTTTGTGAAGTATATTTTTTTGAATTTTGCTCATTTTTATGGATTTTAAATATTTTGTAATTTTTATGGATTTTAGACTTTGTATTTTTATGGATTTTTCAATTTTTATAAACAAGTTTTTGTACAAGAATTTTACAAGATAAATTACCCATATTTTATTTGGATTAAATAGCTAATGTATTTTACAAATTTTACATACAAAGAATTTTACGAGGATGAAATGAATTTTACACATATTTTAATAGATAGAATTTTAAATAAGTATTATACAAATTTTAAATGCATATTTTAAATATATATTTTAAGAATTTTAAAAGGATTTTAGGCATATTTTACTTATTTACAAGGATTTTAAAAATAATAAATAAATAAATAAATATATGGATTTTAAATTAACCCTCACCCACTTTTTATGGATTTTATAGATATAGAAAATACATAAAAGCATGAGTTATGGACGCAAGTATATATACAATATATACACACCCCCTATACTTAGCTTGTGCTATGTCCTCATCGCATTAAAAGAGAAAAAAGAGGACATAACTCGTGCTAAGTAAAAGTGGGCGAAGAAAAGAAAAGAATAGAAGACAGTTGACCCCCCTATACTTATGATCAGGTCATCGTAAGTATAGTGGAACACAAAAAATGAGGTGACTGAGGAAAAGGAATATACAAATGAAGGAACAAAAGGAGAAAGAAAATGAAATCAAGAAATCACTCGGTCCCCCCTATACTGAGGATAAGGCATCCTAAGTATAGAAAAGAATGTGGCCAGAATTACGGACCAGTAATTAGTGTAAAAGAAAGGAAGATAAAAGAAAAGTAAAAAGATCAAAAATCGAACGGCGAGAATCAACGAGCAATTGGTCCCACCTATACTTAGGATTTGGTATCCTAAGCATATAAGACGAACAAAAAATGGGGACGATTGTGGACTACGAAGAATATACAAGTGGTGTACTCCAAAAAAATTGCGAGGCTCACATGTCTTTGTACATGATGGAATGAAGTGAAAGAACAATCATGCATCCTGTACAAAGTAGATCATCTCAACCAGGGTCATACTGAATCATCTGCTTTGCATATGTATACCGATCCTTAGCTGAACAAGTAAAGCTATCTCTGTAAGTGAATTCTTTATGCGGCACAACTCTCTACTAAAATACGCGTCTCTGGAGTCGGACTACAAAAGGTGTCTATATGTGTAATCATCACACCATCCGACTCTCTACGTTGAATAGAATGTATGATCTGTGAAATATAATCAACCGACTCTCGTGCTAAAATATGCGTACTCTCAATCTGTAGCACGGAGATGTCTACAGCTATTGACTGCTCCTCTAGATCTGATATGAACTCTGTATCTGTATGTAAACAGTCATCTGCAAAGCCAGGTACCATGTGATCTACCCTATCATCATGTAGGATATCGTGGGTATAAAAATAAACGCTCTTAAGATCAAGAGGCTGTGTCTCATCTATGTGTTTGCAATCCTCTGCAAGACTAGCATCCTCTGAAGTAAATGACAATATTGATCTAGGACTGCTACATCCTCCATCTCAATGTGTATCTCCCCACTGTCTGTGCGGAATGATACTCTCCCAGCATCACAGTCGAAGAGTTCTCTTGCTATCTACAAGAAGGGTCTCCCAAGAATGATTGGAGCAAGGTGTAACTGCGCAAGGCATGCCATATCTAGGACAGTAAAGTCCATAGGAAACTGTAAGCCCTGAATGGTTACGATAATGTTCCTCAATACACCTCTAGGTCTCTTCACAGATCGATTTGCAAACTGATGTATCGCTCGTGATTTGTAAAGAGGACCTAGCTTGAGCTTATCTAGCAAAGATGATGGAAGTAAATTGATCGAGGAACCATTATCTAAGAGAGTACGATGGAATGCGACATCTTCAATCTGACATGTGACATAGTGAGCTCCAGAATCTTTCTTCTTCTTTGGTACCTTATTCCGAATAGCACACGAAGTCATCTTGGTCAATACATGTTTCTAAACTCATGATCTCTTTTTCCTATGTGTTGAGCATTTGTTCCTCAACTGATTCTTGAGCGTAGGAAAATGACCTAAGGCTATCGTGAAGTGGAATCTTCAGAAAAATATGATCTTTCAATAGCCCATCAGTTTATGGAGTAAAAACATTATTTTTAGACTTTTTCTTTCCTTTTCCATACAAAGCATCGGGAAAAGCAACAATTTCAGGAACAACAAAATTCTTTTTATTCAAATCAGGATCAACATTTACATCGAGAGTTTCAGAAGTATGTACAAAACTCTCTAGAATGGGAAAAGAAACATCTACTTCGGTAGTGTTTGCATGGTTTGGCATGATATCATCGTCTGACTCGCCTGTGTCCATGTCAACATTCTCAGCATCGCTCCCCTCTCTCTGGTCATCATGCTAATCCTCATCATCATTGTGGTCCTCCTCAGCATCAAGATGCGTATCATGGATCGGCTCTCGCTCCTCATCCTGTGCCCTTTCCTCCTCTCGATCAAGTGCTCGTGGTGATCTACCGCTCCTGAGATGAATGAAGTTAGATAAGAATTCAGGAAAAGAGATCGTACATGTCGTGGTGTCTACCTGATCTGAGTGCCTCCTCTTGTTGTTCGGTTCATCTGAGGCTAGGCTGGGAGAGTGGTCTTGGGCACAGTTAACTCATCCAGATGATGGTTAACCCACTCCATCTCAGTCTGTGTGTGGTCTGAAGTGTGCTCAACATGTCCATGATCTAATTCAGTGCTAGGTCTGTGAAGATATCTCAGTCTCAGAGTGATGACCCTGGCTCTCTATTCTCTCCTGCCTCGGAGTGTGCTGCTGTGGAGCATACAGATGAGGAGATCTCTATGGAGTATACAAAGACTGATGCTGGTGGTAATGATATGGCTGTGAATGCGAAATAGGGTGGTGAAAAGAATGTGGTCTCTGATAAGCATGCTGGTGAGACGGCTGCTGCGTGTAATGCTATCATTGCTAGAAGTGTTGACGCCCATGCTGCAGATGATTGTACTACTGCGACCGCTGCTGGTGTACGCACTGAGGAGTATAATGTGATGAAGGCTGAATCATAGCGTACCATATCCCATTGATCTCAAGAGTGGCTTGAGAGTCAACATTATCATCTCAAGGGCTGGTGATCTGGCTCGTGGACGGATCCTCATGCCAATCAATCTGCGGAGTCTCAGTAGGTTGAACCGGTTCGCTCTGAACATAGTGAATCTGATAGGTGGGAGGAGCGGGTAAAGACCTCTGAAGATGCTGAGAAGTCGAAGAAGGATGGGACTGCTGATACTGAAGTTGTAAGTTCGTCACCTTCTTTGTTAGATCGCTCAACTGCTGAGTAAGTGATGAGAGTTTCTCCGACTCTCGTAGTGGCTGCAGAACCTGAACTTGTTTCTGAATCACATCGACCACCGTCAATTTCTAACTAATGAATCCCATGTTGGTATTTGAATAAGAATCTGAAATATTCACCACCTTTTGATGCTCTTGGTGGTGTGGTGGCTGCGGGGACTTCTGGAATACCTGAGTAGAGTCAACAACTCTCGAATTCTTGCCATCCCCTCAAAGATGTACCAGACAGACTCGGCATCATGATTCAGATAACTGCCACCACATGCGGTGCCTTCTAGGACCTAGACTTCCGGCTGGAGTCCTCCAAAGTAATTTTGTACACGCACCTTCAATGGTATCTCATGACGAGGGCATCTCTCAGTAAGATCCTTGAATCTATCCCGGGCCTCGTGAAATGATTCATGCGGTAATTGCGTAAAGTTGGAGATCTGTCTCCTCATCATATTTGTCTGTCCTGGAGGAAAATATTTACGCAGGAATGTGGACTTCATATCGTTCCATGTAGAGATTTCCCTCCCTAAATGACTAAGCCAGTAAAGTGCCTTATCTGCTAAGGTAAAGGGGAAGGCCTTGATATGAAGAACCTCCTGCGTAACTCATGGATAACTAGCCCTACCACAAATCATCTTGAATTACTACAAAAAGGTAAACGGTTCCTCTATAGCATTCCCGTAGAACTTGGGAAGCAAAGAAATAAAGGACGATTGTAGCTCGTATGACCCTTGATTCGGTGGTAACCTAATCCAATGGTGTAATGTCTCGGCTCCCGTGTCATACTCATCTCGTAATGTCACGGGAACCATGGCAGGCGGTGGTGGATTCCCGGCTCCTGCTCTCAGCGCAACTATCTCAGCTCGCAGCTCATTCTGCACTATATATTGATCTATGATATGTAGGTCCATCTGCTGTAGTGTATCAAGAATCCCTGTAGTAATATCTGCAGATAGATCAGGTCTTCCATCTATATGTTGCTCCCCAGTCAGTCGGTCCTCAACTGGTCGGTCCTCAACTGGTCCCTTCCCTCGAGCCATATTCTTCGAATATTCTGGGAAGGAAAAAGTCTCATAAGAGCTCAGTGAAAAATGTGCAGGAGAAATAGACAATAATTTGAGGCAGGGGTCTACCTTAAAAGAAGGGCTGGGAGGCGAGGGAGTCTGGGTCTGACTCTCATCGTGACCAGATGGGATCGACTCGAGAAGAGGGTCATCCTGAGTCTATGAAGTTGTACGACGGACAATGAATCATCGAAAGCTCATGGAGTCTAAGCGCAAAAGCCGTCGGGTCGTCATCTTCGATGTCAAGAGGATATCAGGAGAGATCACGACGTCAAGTCAAGAAAATGAGGGTGAAGGCGTATAAGACGCTGTATAATACACACCTCACAAACAAACACAAAGCAACCAAAATTTCACTAACTCAACCCGGTGATGACCGTAAAAGTTCGATCATTTATCTTTTCGATTTTAGGGTTATTTGGCAAACAGATTTTATCACAGATTGATGTGAGATGATAGGTGCCCGTAATTTCCCCAAAACACTGTCATGAGTTCTTACAAGAAATCTCCTTTTCTCAACCAGAATGGGAGTAAGTAGGACCATTTTCATCTACTCGTGTTACTTGAGGATCGTGCTATTGCGGCGTTCTCTAAGCCTCCTACTCAGCTAAGGAAACTCGAACCACTTCCAGCTACCCGAGAGTCCCCACTAAATATTAGGTTATTAAGTGTATGAACTAAGTAGTATTCCAAAAGAAACCCAGACTCTGGTTCTAACCTTAAGTACCATCCCTCACTCACAAATATGGAGTGTACCTATAATCCTTGTGCTGGGGGTTGCTCTCCCAAAACAAATGATCCATTATGTTTATTTTAGGTTAGATATATCAGCAGTCACGATTTTATTTTTGCAGTTATCTCTTTTTTTGGGGATTTTTTTCAAAACACATCTAATGATTTTCTTCTTCTTTCATTTTCCTAGATAAGCATGCACCTAGGTTGCGAGTCCTAAAACTAACTATGAAGGTGCAAGTAGAGAAAAGAAATCGAAAGCCTAAACACACACCTAGCCTTGAAAAAGCATTGGAAAACTATCGATGCGAGAAAAACTGCGGTGGGTGCCCTACTTCCTCAAGTGCACAACACTCGATGAAACAGACCCCAAGAAAAAGAGGGAGGAAGGTATAAGTTAGGATGCCCTTACGGGGTCCCTTCTACAAAAATAGAAAAACAAGCAAATGTCCTTAGTTTTTTTTACAAAAATACAAAATAATCAAACGCTTTTCCTAACTCGCTCTACCCTCTGCAACCGACTCGTAAAGAAGAAGTCAGTCTCTACACTTTCAACTAATTTGTCTTCCGAAGAAGCCGCCAGATCCTATAGGCCCTGTAAAATTTGCTAGCAAACAAACACACCAAAAAAACGTAAATATAAAATAACACAAAAATGATAAAAAATCGAGAAGACACGAAAACCGTAAAAGTCATGAAAGCTGTAAATCAAATAAAAAACAAAATCGAAGAAAATCAGAAAAGCTGTAAAACAAATCAAGAAGATAAAAAAATTACGAAATGAAGTCGAAATTGAAATATAGCTAATGCCTCTCTAGCAACGGTGTCATTTTGATAACTAGGGTTTTGACGAGTGATTAGCTGAAGAATTTATTAGTGCAGAGAAAATTCGCTCGAGATCCAAAACCCTAATTGATAAAATAAAAATTCATATAAAATTTGAGAGAGAGGGAGATAAAGAATGAAGTAAAGAAAGTTGGCTTATCTCCTATTTTATCCTTAACCAATTTATTTATCTAGGTAAGTTTCCCGGGTCGAACTCATCGAAACAGAATACATATATTACGGCTTTCGAGAAAAGAAAAGAATTTCGCAATCTTTATTTCTTCTTGAAAAGACAAGAAAACACTTAGAATGGATACAAATTTAGAAAAATATCAAATCAAGCAAAATACATGACGAAAATACATGAAAAATATCAAGAAACTTCGCTAGGGTAGTTATGTAACCACCTTAGAAAATTCGATGAAAAACAATGTCAAAATGATGTCCAAAATTACCCGCCGGTTACAAAATTACCTGCTAGGTAGTCGTTCAGGGGTGGAAGTGCGAAGAAAACTAAAATATCTGTTACAAAAAGGTCCCTATTCAGGGACTAAACTGCAAAAAAATAGTTTGCATTTAGTTCCCTATGCGGGGACCTAAATGCAAATACTGGAAACTTTGGAGCACTCTTGAATTTCTGGAAGACTTATGGACTCTTAATGTAGATGTTCTACTGGTTCATTGGGACGGTTGAGATTAGAAGCTGCGGTGCGATCAGAATCGTCCGTGCCCGGACATGTGTCAACAACCTGTACACTCTGGAGTTCTTGGTTGTTCTTCCCCTTTTGATGCGCGTGGCCAAGTCGCTCCCTTCTCCGATTTATCTCCGATGACTCGTGGCAAGTTACGTCCTCCTGTAGGGCTAGAGGGGTGACTCCTTTACCCCTCGAGCTCGCCTGCAGGTGAGCTAGCTCCCAGATGAAGGAAGGTGGCGGTGAGACGTCGATGAAGGTGGCAGCTTTGTCTGATGGTCTAATGATGAAGCGGATCTTGCGAGAGTCTAAATATCTCACACAAGGAGGGAACTCAATCGCTGAACCGACCACTTAGAAATCCGGACTACAATCAACAATTAACCCACAATAACAGTCAAACAATGAAAAGCAAGTGTGGAGTCAAAATTTATTATAGCTCTACAATAAGTGTGTATATTGTGCACGTATGTGTAGAGTGTCGAACACAAGGAGCAAGCAAGATAGATCGGACAAAAATGCACAAAAAATGTGAATGTGATTTTTGAATTTATGGGTTTTTGAATGCACAAATGTGAATGTGAATGCACAAAAAATTTATTATAGCATGCAAATTTTTGTGGGTTTTTGAATTTATATATATATATATATATATTATTTTTAGTTTTATATTTTTGTATTTTATTTTTTAATTTCTGATTTTATATTTTCTTTTTGTATTTTATATTCTTTTTATATTTTCTTTTTCAATAGTAAATATATATAGAAAGTAAGAAAGAGGAGGATGAGGTATTTATATAAAAAGATAAAAAAACTCAAAAATCAGGAAATAAAGTGTTTTTGGGCTTTTTATAATTTTCTAATGTTTTTGTGATTTTTATAAAATTTTCCTATTTATTTGGTATTTTAAAATCAAAAATATTGAAAACAGTGGATAAAATAAAGATCTGAAACTAAAATGGAGAAATAAAATATCAAACAGTAATAAAAATTCTCCAAATTAATTTTCAATTAAGATAATAAAACAAAGAAAATTTAGAGACAAAAATTAGATTTTTAGGATTTTTGTAGAATTTTTGAGATTTTTATAAAGATTTTTGGAGTTTTCTAATTTTTGGTTTTTTTTGAAATTTTTAATGATTTTTGGACAGAAGTCAGAACACATGAAAATACATAGAAGGTTTTTTTTGGAATTTTTAAAGAAGTTTTTATAATTTTTAGGTATTTTCTAATGCAAACAGTGTTGAAAATGCATATTTTTTGAATTTTTATAAATGTGAAAATGCAAGAAAAATGAAAAACAAAAATATGGCGTGATAATATAATGCAACAAGAACCTAAGGTAATTTTTGTGGATTTTTTAGCAATTTAGAGATGCATGAAATAAATAAAGATAGAAAAAAGTAATTACACTACTAGCAAGGGCATATATGTAAATAAGCAAACATCCAAGGGACACAGTGCAATTTTCCACAAAATTTTATAACTAATAAATCAATTTCCAAGTCTAGATACAAATATCAAAACCCTCTAGAGCATGCCTGTAATTTTTCCAACCCCGCACGTGACGCACGTGCCTGGCAAGGACCTAAATGTAACATACAAAAATTCAAGGGGCTAATATGTAAATTACCCAAAAATATTACACATTACAACATAATTCCTGGACTAAATCGAAATAAACAAACCCTCAGGGGGTTCCCTGTGAAATGCCCAGTCCCCTCACGCGTACAGGCACATGAGGTGACGTGGACTGGACCTACTTGCAATTAACGAAGGTTTGGGGGTGTATATGCAAATATTACACAAATATTTAAACTACAGATGCAAATTTATGGACTAAATAGAAATACAAAATGACATGGGGTGAAAGTGCAAAATACCCCTTTGCGCGCGATCCAACGACCGGAAGCGATGCACTTAAACACGTGGCAGCTCAGGAGCGCTTGATGACGCTTTGACGATGAGTGGCTTCGATTGGATCTGCTGGAGGTGATCAACGGTCGAGGCGCAAATAGATCTAATGGCTGAGATGTGAACTGGAGCGAGGGCCTGATCTGACGACGGAGAGGCGAGCTCCAAGAACAGGGAAGAACACCAGCGAGGGTGAACTTCCTCGAGCTAGATCTCGGCCCTCCGATGGTCTGGAAGTGTGCAAGGTGGCCTGGGCTCCTCTTGCGGTACTCCTCTTGCTCCTAGTGGCTCCAAAAGGCTCCGGCAGTGGCCGGAGCTCTCGCAAGATGGCAACGGAGCTGTGGGCCTCCAGACACCTCCGACGAGCAGTCAAAACGAGTCCCAGGCTCGAGTTATGCTTCAAGGACCTGCAGAAAAGTGTGAGAGGATCCATGGCAAAATGCCTGGACCCTGCGGTGGTGGAGTGGAGGCGAGGAGCGGCAAAACGAAGGGTGGTCGGAGGCATACTCCGGCGAAGCGTTCGTGAAGGGCGAACAGATGGCTAAACGCGAAAACGATCGGGAGAATAGGATCCAACAACTACAGAAAATGAAATGGACGAAGAAATGGTAGAAAAACAAGGACCTCGAAGGTGATGAATCTGAGGTAAGGGGGTACCTCGACGCCGGAGGTGGCGGAGCCTCCTCGGGCTTCGCTCGACCAGCCTGAAGATCTCCAAAGGAAGCTGTCACCATCCTTGAGTTTTTGGGCACGAGAATGGGAGCTAGACATGGGATTGAGGGGTTCAAAGATCAATGGAGTTTCTGGGCGGTTATTTGAATGGTTGACGACGGGGCTCCAAGAATCGAGAGATTGGCATCGATGCAGTGGTTCATACCCCTAGAAAAGCTATAGGCGTGTATCTTTGATCTATGGGGAGAAATATTGTAGAAGGCTTCAACATCAATAGATGAAAGATTGACCTCAAAAAATCCGCAAAAGCGGGTCAAAAACGAGGTCTGAAAAGAGCTACAGGAGCTAGGGTCAGAGAGTTGACCCGCCGGTCAACTCTCCAGACCTCCTGGTTGGTCCAGGTGGAAAATCCTGGAAAAAACATTTATAAATTGAATTAAAAATAGAAAATGAATTAATTATTTTTTGGTTATTAAATAAAAAATGTTTATTATTTTATGAAGTATTTTGTTATGAATTAATTTTAATTATTTTTATGAGGTATAAAAATACAAGTTTCCTTTTATGACCTATATAGGTATATATATCAATATATTTTAATGTTTTATTTTTATTTTATATATTTAATGTATTTATTTTTGTTTATTATTTATAAATTTATAAAGTATTTTTATACACTTATAAATATTTTTATTTTATTTTTTTGAAGTATTTTGTACACATAATAAAATAAAAGTGTTAATTATACATGTATATGTATAAGTATTATACCTCATTGTTATATACAAGTATTTTATTTTTTTGTCTTTTCTTTAGATTTTTATTCTGATTTTAATATACATATTTATTTTAAATAATATTTACAAAATTATAAAAATATAAAATTATAAAAATAATGAATAAATAATAAAATGAATATTTTAACCTGTACAAGTATACAAAAGGGGTCCAAAACTCGACTTTCAAACCGTAGCTCCGCCAAATGCGAAACCACTGCCATTAAATAGAATATTTAAAATTATATACATCAAAGGTAAGTTTGATGCATTTCGAGCTTTTATTAGGGAGATACAGGTCTGGGAATTTGGGATTCTAGAATTTTATTCAGATCATAACTTTTTATCTATGTATTATGTTTGAGTGAAATCAATTTTATATTTTTATTTATTTAATTATCTATAACTTTCATGTACAAAGTTTCTTTATTTGAAGTATAAAAAGTGGAACCAAAAATAGGTCCCAAAATTAATAAAGAATGAAGGAAATCTTTATTGGTATCTGGCCCTTTTCTCTCCCTACTTTATTCGTCGACCTATTCATCGAGATGCATAGGTCTCGAGGTTTCGGGTCATAAAATATTTACAATATTTTATTCTTTTTCTTTTCTTTTATTTATTCTATACTTTTGGCGTTAAAAACAGTATTTTATACACTATTTACATGCACATGCATGGATGCTAAGATGCTGGAATTAAGGGTATTTACACGCATTTGCCAGGGTTTTTGAGGCCAAAATGCTAGAATAAAGATGATGAAATGTGGATTCATCATCCCCCTATACTTTGCCTTTGCTAGTCCCTAGCAAACACTTATGCAATTAGTGCAGAAAGAAAAATAAAGAAAAGAAAAAGAAGAAAGTGGATTAGTTTAATTATCAAACTTGTCACAAAATCAAAGTTTGGAGCTTAAGTTAGACCTTTGGAATTTTAGTGCGGGCGGAACCTTAATGAGAACCGGAATTGAAATCCAACAGTCCCTGAGAATCCCAAAACTCTGCGCAAGTCTCCTCAATAGACAAGTCAGAAATATCTCAACTCATATGCAAACCCTTACGACTATGAATCTGACTCGTACAATGTAAGTGATGGTGGCTCTCCCCAACTAGAATGACAAAGAGACTGACTTCTCCAGCATGACAACCCAATGATTCCCCAATCCAGTAACTCCTTCCTCGAGGAGCGGGGTATTCCTTTCTAAGTTCAAGTGGCAACCAGCTCAAGAGGAGGGGGTGAAGAGAAGAATGGACGGTAGCCAGTGTAGCTACATATCTTAGGATGCAAGACCAGTGTAGTCAAGTCATCCAGCTGCAGGCTCACATGATTTGACTTTGATGCTCAAGCTTGCTTATTGACTTTACAACATATGTACATACTTTGCAGGCATTTTATTTTTGTACAGTCCTGTATCTCTTTTTTTCTCTTTTTTTTTTCTTTTTTTGAAATACTATTTACAACAACATTTACATAAGGAGTTTTTCCTCTTGAGCTAGTAGACTATCCCTCTTTTGAAGCTGTATTACAACCCACACTCTCCTGTCTTTATACTTCTTCATCACTGGACGGGTTGGGGTGCACTTCCCTCCCTAGAGGAGGACAAATGTTTCCACTTGTGTGCATCTCATACCGGCAAATCCAATCCCCTCACCACTCCAACTGAGTTGAGCCATGTGAAAGGTGCAGGTGTCCAAGTTAGGTCATTATCAACAAGAGTCGTGCGTGTGCTCTGAAATACTCTACTTAGGCAGTCAAGAATCCATTGAACCAAGTCTCGTGATCCTCAAAGAATTAAGTCAACTAGACCTGAAGTACCTCAAACTCAGTTCCGATAAGGTTCCTTTTATTAGGTAGATTTTAAGGTCCAATCAAGCTCCAATCTCCGGATTTTATTTAGACTTGTTCAACCATCAAACTCAATCCAAAAAATGCTAATGCTATGCAAATGCAGAAAATATTTTTGTGATACAATTTTCAAGATTTTGAACTTTTTATGGATTTTTGAAAAGATGATGATGCATATGCATTTTTTTTTGTATTTTTCAAAAATATTTTTCAAATGTTTTTGGATTTTAATTTTGCAAATGTTTTTGGGATTTTAATTTTGCAAATGTTTTTGGGATTTTTGAAAACAAAAAGGTTTTGGATAAAAACTAGGGTAAAAGTATTTACACGAGCCTGCTTCTCATATTTACAAGAAGTGGATTTTAGGAATTTACAGGGGTAAGTGATCAATTTTTATAAGTATATATATAATGAATTCTGGTGTGATGTATGTATTCCTCAAGCTTAATTGAAAATCATTTTACAAACAATTTTTGAAAACTATAGTCCAAAATAATTTTTACAAACAATTTTACAAACGTGTACACACATTTGAAAATCATTTTGCAAAGGTTTTCCAAACAATATCTATAGATTTTCAAAATATGTTTGCAACCATTTTCCAAACCATTTGCAAATCATTTTTCAAACATTTTATTTCACACAAAGAAAATAAAATTTTCAAACAAAGTATTTTTACAAAGGTTGAAAACATATAACAAAACGTTTTCAAAATAGTTTTCAAAAGATTTTTCACAAAGATTTTCAAACTATTTTTCAAACATTTTGCAAAAAAACATTTTCACCTGATTTATTAATCAGTACATACAAAAAGAATTTGAGGAATAATCAACATATTTTTATTAAGGATTTTAATGAATTTTAAAGAATTATTAGCCATAAATATTAAGAAAATACGAAAGTACGAGTTATGGCTAAAGTATATTAATAGTATATACGATCCCCCTATACTTAGCTTGAGCTATGTCCTCATAGATCAGAGAGAAAAGAGAAGACATAACTCGTACTGAGTATAGGAAAATCTGAAGAATAAATAATAAATAAAGGAATGAATGAATGAGAAGTTGACCGTCCCCCCTATACTTAGGATCAAATAATCCTAAGCATAGCAGGCTGTACACAAAGCAGGGAGGGTCAAGGGTGGGAATGAACATATGGTACTCAGATTGTCTCCCCCTATACTTAGGGTAAGATATCCCTAAGTATAGACAAGAAGAGGAGACAATGGAGAGGATCGAAAAGAATGAAAACCCAGGGTGCACAGCCCCTATACTTAGGACAAAGTGCATCCTAAGTATAGAAAACTGTCTATAAGGGGCGACACCTTTTAGATACAAAAATAAGATAGAAAAGGAAAAGAAGAAAAGACGAAAAGAATAGATCACAGCTCAGTGTGTGTACCCCCCCGTACTTGGGACAAGGTGCATCCTAAGTATAGCAAAATCACAAGATGAAGATGAGGTATAAGACATAACGAAAGAATGAAAGAATGATATGGACAGATGGATCTATACAGCGGGAGATGGAAGTGATAACCATGTATGAGATGCAAATGATATGAATCAAGAGCATATCTCATGCCAGAAGAATGGGGGCAACGTCAACGGTTGGCGGATCATGATCTAGATAAAGCTTCAGGCGCTGACTGTTAACACGAAAGGTAGAGGAAGATGACAACTCAGATATATCAATACTACCATTGTCATGTACCTTCCTGACCACATACAAACCTTTCCACTTACTTTGCAATTTCCCTGGAAATAATTTCATCCTGGAATCAAACAACCATACGCGCTGATCGGGCTCAAACTATTTATGGCTGATATGAGAATCGTGCCATGTCTTCACTTTTTCCTTATACTGTAGGCTGCTAGAAAAGGCTGTATCTCTCAACTCCTCCAGGGCTGCCAACTCTGCTTTCCTCTGGTCTCCTATACTCTCGAGATCCAATAATAACTCAGTAACTGCCCAAAGTGACTTGTGCTTGATATCCACTAGTAGATGGCACGACTTGCCATAGACGAGACAAAAGGGAGATGTCCGTAATGGAGTCCTGAAGGAAGTCCGATAGGACCACAAGACCGAGTCCAAAAGCTGTGACCAATCCTTTCAGTCTGGGCGGACAACCTTCTGTAAGATAGTCTTGATCTCCCTGTTCGATACTTCAGCAAGACCATTAGTCTGAGAGTGATATGGCATGGCAACACGATGGTCAATGCTGAACTCGTCTGCAAAGGCCCTAACCTTGTCATTGATAAAATGAGACACCCTGTCTGAAATCAGAACTCTAGGTACCCTGAACCGTGAAATGATATTTTTCCTCAAAAAGCGACAAACAATCTTAGCATCTGCGGCTCGGGCAGGGATGGCCTCAACCCAACGGCTCACATAATCCACAACAAGCAAAATATACTCAAACCCTTGACTCTTAGGAAATGGGCCCATGAAATCAATACCCCATGCATCAAAAACCTCACAAATGTGAATGGGCTGCATGGGCATCATGTCTCTCTACCCGCAAGTACCCATCTTCTGACAATCAGTACATTTCTTCACGACCTCATCTGAATTCTTGAAGAGAGTAGGCTACCAAAGGCCGGATTGGAGCACCTTTTGTGCTGTCCGTCTCCCAAAATGATGTCCTCCTGCCTCAAGCTTGTGGCATTAGGTGAGGACTCTATGCTGCTCTTCTTGAGGAATGCACCTCCTCCAGATGCTATCCCCTCCTTCATGATAAAGGACGGGATCCTCCCAATGGTAAAACTTGGCCTTCGCCAGGAAGGTGTCAAGTTTCTGCATGGGCCAACCTTGTGGAACCGTCTTGGCAACAAGATAGTTCACAATGTCGGCGTACCATGGGAACGAGGTGATAGCCAAGATCGCCTCATCTGGGAATGTCTCTATAATAGGTGCGCTGGGCTAAGATTCCTCAAGGTTCTCTAAGCGGGAAAGGTGATCCGTCACCACATTCTTAACTCCAGGATTATCCTTAATCTCAATGTCAAACTCCTGGAGCAGAAGGATCCATCTGGTAAGGCGAGTTTGGCATCTTTCTTGGCCATGAGGTACCTGATGGCGGTGTGATCGGTAAAGATAGTCACTCTAGATCCGATAATATATAATCGATACTTATCCAAAGAAAAGACTACGACCATCATCTCCTTCTCTGTCACAGTATAATTCCGCTGAGCGGCATCCAAAGTCCGGCTGGCGTAGTGAATGACATACGACAATCCATCCCTCCTCTGTCCAAGCACAGCCCCAACGGCAAAATCAGAAGCATCTGTCGTGATCTCGAATGGGAGAGACCAATCAGGTGGCTGAAAGACAGGAGCCGTGACAACCATATCCTTGAGAGTCTCAAAGGACGCAAGACACTTATCATCTACAATGAACTCGGTGTCTTTTGTCAGCAAATCAGTGAGCAGTCGGGCAATACGACTGAAGTCCTGAATGGACCCCCAGAAAAGACCGCAATTAACGCAGATTGGATGGTGGATTGAGTTTTCTAATGATATCCACCTTGGCCGGATCGACCTCCATGCCCTTGTTGGAGATGATATGACCAAGGACCGTCCCTTGAGTCACTATGAAGTGACTCTTCTCCCAAGATAAGACAAGGTTGACCTCTATGTAGTGTTGAAGCACACGGTCTAGGCAGTCAAGACAAGCATCAAACCCATCACCATAGACCGAGAAGTCATCCATGAAGACCTCCAAACAATCACCCACCATTCCGAGAAAATGGACAACATGCACCTTTGGAAGGTCGCCGGGGCGTTACACAAACCAAAGGGCATCCGTTTGAAAGCATAAGTCCCAAACGGACAAGTGAATGTTGTTTTCTTCTGGTCTTCGGGCGCAATGGCCACTTGATTGTAACCAGAGTACCCGTCAAGAAAACAATAGTGACTCTTCCCAGCCAGCCTCTCGATTATCTGATCAATGAATGGCAGTGGGAAATGATCCTTCTTGGTGTCCTGATTCAATCGTCTGTAGTCCACACAGACCCTCCAAGAAGTGGGTACCCGGGTAGCTATCTCCTCTCCAAACTCACTCACAACTGTAGTGATACCCGTCTTCTTGGGTACCACATGTAATGGACTAACCCACTTGGAGTCAGAGATGGGGTAGATAAAATCAGCGCTCCACCACTTTGATAAGTCCTTCATGACCACATCTCGAAGATTCGGGTTCAACCGTCGTTGGAACTCACGCGAAGGCCTAGCGTCCTCCTCAAGATAGATGTGGTGGGAGCACTGAGCTGGACTAATCCCCTGGAGATCAACTATACTCCATCCTATCGCCTTGCGGTTTCTTTCAAGAACCTCCATCAGACGAGATTCTTGCTCTCCAGTCAAACCTGCTGAGATAATGACTGGGTGCATACTGGCTCACCTACAAGGAATCTATACTTCAGCGACTGCGGTAAGGGCTTCAATTCTGGACAACTGGGAGGTGGCAGATCTAGCTTCTGATATGTCTTTGTGAAGGCTACCAGGTCTGCATGTGAGAACTCTCACTGTGCATGAAAATCTGACGAAGGGAACCCTGCTGGATCATCTATGAACTGTACTGGCTCGCACTCCGTCCTAGCTGTTGGCTCAGAAGGAATCAGACAAGGCAAATAGTCATCAAAATCATCCCAATCAATGTCTGAATCCGAGGGATCTGAACTAGAAGAACAAGACTGAAACTCTGCATCACCACTCGTCCCACAACTGCCAGCCTCAAAGGTGTCCTCGTCCATGGGTGTGCTATCCAGGCTCTCAACTGCCATAAGATGTAAATAGAGTGAATCTGTAGGCAATGCGAGGGTCTGTGCTACTGGATCTGTCCAAATGGATTCATCATCTGTCATCACAAAATCACACTCCTGGTGGACGTCTAGCTCGTCCTTTGTCATTTGCGCGGTATCAATGGACTGCTCTGAGCATGCAGATTCTCTCGCTATGGTATCCTCGATCGTCTCTATTTGTATTCTCTTGCCCTCTACGCGAAAGCATACCTTCCCACTATCATGATCGGTCACCGCCTTGGTAGTGGCCGAGAATGGGCGTCCGAGTATGATGGGGGTATCTGTTACCGACTCAGGGATCTCCATGTCCAATACAACAAAGTCCACGAGGAATTTCAGGCCCTGAATGGTAACGACCATGTCTCTCAACAACCCCTTCAGCCTCTTAGTCGACCTATCAGCAAACTGAAGGACTGTCCTGCTATGAAGAAGAGGACCAAACTTGAATCAGTCGAGTAAGGCTGCCAGAAGGAGGTTGATAGAAGAGCCGCTGTCTAATAGAGTACGATTGAAACACTGCTCCTGAATTTCGCATCTGACATAGGGAGCTCCTGCATCAGGTCTCTTGGCTGGCAATCGGTTCTGAATGGTGCAACAAAGAGAATGGGTGAGCATATGGATCTGATCACTATGGTTCCTCCTCTTCCTGCAGACTGTAGTCTTCTCTCTCACGCTCTTTTGGAAGATGGGGATGTGCTCAAGTGCTTCCTGTAGAGTCAGCTGGATCTGGAATCTATCAAGCATCTGGTTGCTGAACTCTACCTATTGAGTCTTTTTTGGATTTTCTTTTTTATTTCCCTTTGCCAAGTGGAGTGCTTGAGGGAAGGAGATGGAAGGGGCCTCCTCAGATGGAGGACTAGGATGAGATTCCCATTCCTGTGAAGGACTAGAATCCATACAATGATCATCATGCATCACATATGGACCTGAAGTGTATACAAAAACCTCTCCTTTATTCATATTTTCATTCTTTTCTTTGTTACCATAGTCCTAAAAAGGTGGAAACACAACATGTGGGAGCTCAACAAAAGTAGAAGTAGTGGCCTCAGTACCACCAATGGCATCTGACTTCACGGCACCAGCACCACGCTCTGGCTCTGCATCAAAAATGGTGGCCTCAGCACCACCGTCTACATCAAGTATCACGACGGCCTCAGCACCGTCATCTGGATCTCCCTCATTGGTGGCATCAGCACCACCGTCCTCAACATCAGCCTCAACGACATCATCACCGCTATCCTGCTCATCTGGTGCTCCTGGTTCCTCATGCGATTGTCGCTCAGATGAGGCACCGCCGGCTGGCATCCTACCGCTCATAGTAGTCACGAAATGAATATCATACAAAGAAGACATGCCACTCAAATAATCACTAGAGGTATCCTCTTTAAACTGTACCTGCTCAGACTTCCTCTTCAGATTGTTAGGATTAGGCTCGATCTATGCAGGTATGGAGGCCTTGCCCTTGATGATATCCCTCATCTCCTGCCGGAACTCATCCATTTCCCATCAGAAGGATGCCTGCTGGTCAGAAATCAAGCGGGCGAGGTCATCTAGAGATGGGTTCTCAAAGACAGGTGCTTGAGAACCAGATGTGTTCCCCTGCTGGAAATGAGGCTGCTGCTGATAGTGGGGAGGCTGGGAGTATGTCTGGTGAGGCTGCTGACGCTGCCTCCACTGCTGTCCCTGATAGACGGGACGAGGACCCTGCTGATATTGCTGGTGGGCATACTAAAGCGACTGCTGGTGCTGGCTATTCTGATGGCCCTGAGCTGGAGACTACTGCTGGGATGAGGTGCCACCAGTGGTCCAACGGAATCCGGGGTGATCATAACGAATCCCGGGCTGCTGTGGGTACCGATCATACCATATCCCATTGACTTCCATCAATGGTTCCTGCTCATCGGGGTGTGGTGGAAGAACTGCCAGTGGCTGATGTGGCTGATAGACCACCATCTGAGTGTCTTGAGATGGTGGTGGTAGTGAGTAGTGCTGTAGCTGCTGGACCGGCTCTGCCTGGATGTGGTGAACCTGACGGTATGAGGCAGAGGGCTGGGTGGAGCTGCTATTGCTGGGATCGGCCCGTGACCTGGGAGGCTGCTGAGTAGACGTCTGCGCCTCCTAGATGTAAAGAATCTGCATCTTCAGGTCACTCATGGTCTTTCTGATAAGGTCCATCTGTGCAAGACCTTGGCTCTGCTTCATCTCAAGAATCTCGATGAGGTCCAGCTTCTCAGAAATGATCCCCATGTCGGCAATGGTGGATTCAGCCCGAGCTGCGATTGTTGACAGAATGTGTGTACTGGCATCGATGCGTGCAATCCTCTGATATCCTACTGCCTGTGGTGGAAGCTTCGGCTGTGTGTAGACGCGGGCTTGGGCCATGACTGTAGAATTCTCTGCCATACCCTCATATATCTCTCAAACTACATCTTCTCCCTTGGAAAAGTAAGATCCACCACAAGAGGCATTGACAAGCCCCTGCAGCTCTGGTATCAGCCCACAAAAGAAACTCTGAACCAGATTGGGCTTGAATATGTCGTGATGTGGACACCGGTCAATAAGCTCTCTAAATCGGTCCCAAGCCTCATGGAACTGCTCATTCAGGATCATGGTGAAATTGCTGATCATAGCTCGTGCTGCGTTGGTCCGGCTGAGTGGATAGTACTTGTTTAAGTACTCGCGTCGGAGCTGTGCCCATGACGTGGGCTGCTCTATTAGCTAATGAGAATGGGAAGGCAATCATCTTGATCGTGTCCTCGTCCACTAGTCTATCGTAGACAGTGCTGCAAATCATCTCAAACTCCTGCAGATGGAGATGAGGCTCCTCAGTGGCTAGCCCGTGAAACTTGGGCAATAACCGGATAGTCTGCAGGCGAAGCTCAAAGTTCCCAATAATGGGAGGAAGCTGAATCCATCGGTGAGTGAGGGTCACGGCTGGGTTGTGCAACTGCCTCATGGTCATTGGCGACGGCCTCTCCTGGTTAGGTTCTCCTTCTTCGTCTGCTGCGTCTGGTATGTCTCCTCCATCGCCCCCAGGTCTGTCGTCTCTTCCTTCTCGCATCTGCACTATCTCCCTCATGAGGTCACCCATGAATACTCCCTGGTTTCTGATCTGTCTCTACATGGTCTCCAAGGAGGCTAACAATGAGTTGTTGATGGCAGCTTGATCATATAAGAATGGTGGTGGTCTCTGCTCATCTGGGTGTTCCTCTCTGCCGTCCATATCTTGGGTCTCTGCAAAGGCAAAAGAACCCATCTCAGGTGCCGTCAAATGATCTGAGCTCTGTGTTGCAATAAACTCTGACACTCTTGGACTGATGGAAGAAGAAGGGTGGTTGAGGGGGAACATGGTGGACGTAAACTCATGCTCGGGGTCTGGACTCCCCGAAGCCATTCTAGATGAATAGGGAGGAGTGCTGGATAGCGGTGCCGCCGGAGACGGCCTAAGAGATCTCCTTCCCATCATCGTAATTATTGAGAAGAGTGAGGTTGAGAAATGAAGAAGAGGGGGTGGGCAAAATTGTGCACAATTGTGCATTGTTTTTGATCTTGACCTTAATTCAACTAGTCAATCAAACACAATACAAGGGATTCATCAACTCAACGCGTGAAGCCGTGAAGGATCGGCTATTATCTTTGTAGTTTTTATATTGAATTCAGGCAATTAATCTTTGAAGGAGTCCTTAGAGTGCTACACCTATAGGAGAGAGAGTACTACCAGAAAAGAATCCCGTACTTGTCCTCCTCCTGTGTAACATATAGTCTGCACTTTTTGAGGCCCTTGTAACCCTTCCTGGATCCCTACTCAGCCAAAGAAATAGAGGGAGGAAGACAATAGGCGAAACCGATACTTCGGATCTTGCTCGCAATGGAATCACCCGTGAGCGTGCAAGATCCTACTTGAATGCAAGACGATGAGACAGACACCCCCGTGAAGGCGTGGCCTATGCTCGATACTTCGAACAAGGTCAATTCTCTACACAATGGTGAGTCATCAATGTCGTCCAAGTCCTACTCGTCTACGTACGATAGAGGTACCAATACTTCGGAAATCCAGGCGATACACAAGCATCCACAGACTGGGTTTTGGGCTTTAATCCTTACGAAGCCGCTCTCTCACTTGGAAGGAGACCTTCCCATGCAACCAGAATACAATGGAGGGCTTTGCTCACCTCAAGCAATGTGTCCAATTAGTCGATTTTTATTTAGGCCAAGTTTTCTTTACCAGTCCCTTTTTTATTTTTTTGGTGTTATCACTTGCTTTGAGTCAATTCAATACAAGCGCCTAACGTTTTTTGTATTTTTCCTTGGTTCCTATTTGATCCAAAAACAGAGGGAGAGAGTCAGAAAAGAAATGCGAGTTGGCACCAAGATGGAAATCTCACCTTCGTGCCTAAATGATGAATGCTCAAGTAAGAAGACTTACAGTGCCTCCAGCTCTCTTCACGTAGGATGCAACGCGGGAATTTATAAACCTAATCTATATGCGGTATGCAATCCGATGAAATCGCCCTAGGGTTAGGATAGACTATTAGCGTGAAGAATCGTTTTCAAAATTTGACTAAGTCCAAAGAATCAAGACTATAGGTGCATGCAATGTTAATTAAGGTGTTTGGACCTAATCTTACGCCAATCAATCCTAAAGCTAGGGCTCAATCACACAAAATAAGAAAATAAAATCGGAAAACAAAGGAAAAATGCGATGAAAATCCGATGAAAACGACGGTGAGCCCCTAAGTGTACAAACACTTGGAAATTAGGCCCGAATGTCCAAGTCCGAATGTACCTAAGTCTCTCTCTCACCATAAATTACACAAAAATGATGAACTAAATCTAATCTACGTCAAATTCTTCTTGTTGCTTAAGTAGAAGGCCGAAGCCGGCTTCACGTGGGTGTGTCGGCTCCTAGAGAAAGGTGCCTCCCTCTATCCGCAGTACCTCGCACGAAGTCAACAAAGAATAGGTTAGATAGCTCAAAAATATAAGTCAAATATAAAGTAAATAAAAGAAGCAATAATGGTAAACAAATAATCACAATCAGACACAAAATATGATCTATACGATGTTGCTCCCTAGCAACGACGCCATTTGATGAAGCGGATCTTGCGAGGGTCTAAATATCTCACACAAGGCGGGAACTCAGTCGCTGAACCGACCACTCAGAAATCTGGACTACAATCAACAATTATCCCATAATAACAATCAAACAATAAAAAGCAAGTGTGAAGTCAAAATTTATTATAACTCTACAATAAGTGTGTATAGTGTGCAAGTATGTGTAGAGTGTCGAACACATGGAGCAAGCAAGATAGATCGGACAAAATGCGCAAAAAATGTGAATGTGATCAATTGGCTACAAACATGCAATTTTTTGTGGGTTTTTGAATTTACATATATATATATATATATATTATTTTTAGTTTTATATTTTTGTATTTTGATTTTTAATTTCTGATTTTATATTTTCTTTTTGTATTTTATATTCTTTTTATATTTTCTTTTTCAATAATAAATATATATAAAAGTAAGAAAGAGGAGGATTAGGTATTTATAAAAATAGGTAAAAAACTAAAAAATCAGGAAATAAAATGTTTTTGGGCTTTTTATATTTTTTAATGTTTTTGTGATTTTTATAGATATTTTCCTAATTTTTTTGGTATTTTTAAAATAAAAAATATTGAAAACAGTGGATAAAATAAAGATCTGAAACTAAAATGGAGAAATAAAATATCAAACAGTAACAAAAATTCTCCAAATTAATATTCAATTAAAGATAATAAAACAAAGAAAATTTAGAGACAAAAATTAGATTTTTAGGATTTTTGTAGAATTTTTGAGATTTTTATAAAGATTTTTGGAGTTTTCTAATTTTTAGGGTTTTTTTTTGAAAATTTTAATGTTTTTTGGATAGAAGTCAGAACATACGAAAATACGTAGAAGGTAATTTTTTTAGAATTTTTAAAGAAGTTTTTTATAATTTTTAGTTATTTACTAATGCAAACAGTGCTGAAAATGCATATTTTTTGAATTTTTATAAATATGAAAATGCAAGAAAAATGCAAAACAAAAATATGGCATGATAATACAATGCAACAGGAACCTAAGGTAATTTTTGTAGATTTTTTTAGCAATTTAGAGATGCATAAAATAAATAAAGATAGCAAAAAGAAATTACATTACTAGCAAGGGCATATATGTAAATAAGCAAACATCCAAGGGCCACAGTGCAATTTTCCACAAAATTTTATAACTAATAAATCAATTTCCAGGTCCAGATACAAATATCAAAACCTGCTAGGGCACGCCTACAATTTTTCCAACCCCTTCACATGACTAGCACATGCCTAACAAGGACCTAAATGTAATATACAAAAATTCCCAGGGCTGATATGCAAATTAACCAAAAATATTACACGTTACAAAATAATTTCTAGACTAAATCGAAATAAACAAACCCTCAGGGGGTTCCCTACAAAATGCCCATTCCCGTGGCAAAAGTATTTAAACTACGAAATGCCTAGTTTACACAAATATTTAAACTACAGATGCAAATTTCTGGACTAAATAGAAATACAAAATGGCACAGGGTGAAAGTGCAAAATACCCCTTTGCGCACGATGCAACGACCGAAAGCGAAGTACTTAAACACGTGGCGGCTCAAGAGCGCTTGATGACACTTCGGCGATGAGTGGCTCCGATTGGATCCGCTGGAGGTGATCAACGGTCGAGGCGCAAGCTGATCTAACGCCTGAGATGTGAACTGGAGCGAGGGCCTGATCTGACGACGGAGAGGCGAGCTCCAAGAACAGGGAAGAACACCGGCGAGGGTGAACTTCCCCGAGCTAGATCTCGGCCCCTCCGACAGTCTGGAAGTGTGCAAGGTGGCCTGGTCTCCTCCTATGGTACTCCTCTTGCTCCTGGTGGCTCCAAAAGGCTCTGGCGGTGGCCGGAGCTCTCGCAAGATGGCGGCGGGTCTGTGGGCCTCCAGACACCTTCGGCGAGCAGTCAAAACGAGCCCCAGGCTCGAGTTATGATTCAAGGACCTGCAGAAAAGCATAAGAGGGTCCATGGCAAAATGCCTAGACCCGCGGTGGTGGAGTGGCGGTGAGGAGTGGCAAAACGAAGGGTGGTCGGAGGCACACTCCGGCGAAGCGTTCGTAAAGGGCGAACAGATGGCTAAACACGAAAACGATTGGGAGAATAGGATCCTACAGCTTGGACGAAGAAATGGGAGAAAAACAAGGACCTCGAAGGTGTTGAACCTGAGGTAAGGGGGTACCTCGACGTCGGAGGTGGCGGAGGTGGTGGAGCCTCCTCGGGCTTCGCTCGACCAGCCTGAAGATCTCCAAAGGAAGCTGTCACCTTCCTTGAGTTTTTGGGCATGAGAATGGGAGCTAGACCTGGGATTGAGGGGTTCAAAGATCAATGGAGGTTCTGGGTGGTTATTTGATTGGTTGACGACGGGGCTCCAAGAATCGAGAGATTGGCATCAATGCAGTGGTTCATACCCCTAGAAAAGCTATAAGCATGTATTTTGATCTATGGGGAGAAATATTGCAGAAGGCTTCGACATCAATAGATGAAAGATACGACCTCAAAAAATCCGCAAAAGCGGGTCAAAAACGAGGTCTAACAAGAGCTACAGGAGCTAGGGTCAGAGAGTTGACCGGCCGGTCAACTCTCCAGACCTCCTGGTTGGTCCACGTGGACCAACCAGGAAAAATCCTGGAAAAAAAACATTTATAAATTCAATTAAAAATAGAAAATGAATTAATTACTTTTTTGTTATTAAATAAAAATTGTTTATTATTTTATGATGTATTTTATTATGAATTTTAATTATTTTTATGAGGTATAAAAATACAAGTTTCCTTTTATTACCTATATAGGTATATATATATCTATATATTTTAAGTTTTATTTTTATTTTGTATATTTAATGTATTTATTTTTGTTTATTATTTTATAAATTTATAAAGTATTTTTATACACTTAAAAATATTTTTATTTTATTTTTCTGAAGTATTTTGTACACTTAATAAAATAAATGTGTTAATTATACAAGTATATGTATAGGTATTATACCTAGGTGTTATATACATGTATTTTATTTTTTTATCTTTTATTTAGGTTTTTATTCTGATTTTAATATACATATTTATTATAATTACTATTTACAAAATTATAAACATATAAAATTATAAAAATAATGAACAAATAATAAAATGAATATTTTAACCTGTACAAGTATACAAAAGGGGTCCAAAACTCAACTTTCAAATCGTAGCTCCGCCAAATGCGAAACCACCGCCACTAAATAGCTTATTTAAAATTATATACAATTAAAAGTGAGTTTTATGCATTTCGAGCTTTTATTAAGGAGATACAGGTTTGGGAAGTTGGGATTCTGAAAATTTATTCAGATCATAACTTTTTATTTGTGTATTATTTTTGAGTGAAATCAATTTTATATTTTTATTTATTTAATTATATACAACTTTCATGTACAAAGTTTCTTTATTTGAAGTATAAAAAGTGGAACCAAAATAGGTACCCAAAATGAATAAAGAATGAAGGAAATCTTTATTGGTATCTAGCCCTTATCTCTCCCTACTTTATTCCTTGTCGATTTATTCATCAAGATGCCTAGGTCTCAAGAATTCGGGTCATAAAATATTTACAATATTTTATTCTATTTCTTTTATTTTATTTATTGTATAATTTTGGCTTTAAAAACATTATTTTGTACACTATTTACATGCACATGCATGGATGCTAAGATGTTGGAATTAAGGGTATTTACACGCATTTGCCAGGGTTTTTGAGGCCAAAATGCTAGAATAAAAATGATGAAATGTGGATTCATCATCTAGCAACGGGTAGGTCTAGGGCTTCAAATAACTGCGTGAATTTGTTGAAAATAATGCTTCTCCAGATCTAATGCTTGCTCCAGATGGTAGATGAACTTGCAAATGAGAATGGGGGCTCGATTTCTAACGAAATCAGCCAAGAAGATTAAGAATTTGCTGATCAAATAATGTGTTTCTAGGAAATATAATAATAGTGAAAATGGGAGAGGGATGGAGAGTGATTTTTGATGGAATTCGATGTAGGAATTGAAGGGTGATTCTGGTTACGACTAAAAAGGTGATTAGAGTGTTCTAATTACGCGATTAAGGGAACTAATTGATGCACGAATATCGAGAAATTAAAAGAAGAAAGGTGAATAATATACCTGTGGTTGCGGAGTACATGACTCTACTGTCTTCGCTCGACGGGGCTGTCTTCTCGGAGCTCCACGCTGCGGCGACGGTGATGCAAGGTGGTTGACCACCCTGGAACTTCTCCTCTGGTCTACCTTCTTCCACGTGGGGCCGTCCTCGGGCCCTGTCTTGGTCAGAGTGAGGCTGAGTGAGTCTAGGAAGTGGGGTTGACGGCCAGTTGGATTCTGTGACTTGGAAGTTCAGGAGAGTATTTTTGGAATGATGAAGTTGAGGGTTTTTATAGGATGATCGGAGGGGTGTTAGTTGCAAATCAATGGCCGGCATGGATTACAGTAGTTAGGAGAAGGTAGTGGAGGGTTTAGATTAGGTGAAGAGTTTAAGAGATGGCAGGAAGAAAAGGTTGAAGTTAGATAAGTAGAATAGAACAATGGTTCTTGTTCTCGGAGAAGAAGACACCAGGTGCTGACACGTGTCAGCACCTGGTTGGCCATGTGGATTAAATACCTTAATAAACAGATATTAAATAGTAAATAACATTATTTTAAATAGGTATAAAAACGAAAAATGTAGATAAATAAATTATCTAAATTATGATATAATTAGTTTTTATAAATAATAAATGAATTATGAAATATAAATATTATATTAATAAATAATATAAATAATGCTTTATAAATAGGTTTTGGATTTTCAATTTAATAAATTCATAAATGATATTAAATTTTTATAATTTATTAATTATTAGAATAATAAATAAAGTATGTTTGAATTTTTGTGGATTTTAATAAATTAATTTAGGTATATTAATAAATATGGATATAAGTTATGTAGTTCAATTGTACCTATAAATTAGTATTTTTGATTTATTTAAAATAATAAATAAGCTCCAAAAATTATGAAATAAACCATGGTTAAAATACAAGATCAAAAATAATTAAAAATTATAAAATCGTTTAAACTATAAATAGTGTGTAGCTGAGTGTCCTGTGCCTAGGTTATAGGCATCTCTCAATGTGAGCTTGGGCACCACTCCATCTAGCTACTATTCATCTCCCCCATTCCCACCTCCTCTCATTTGCTCATCCTCTTCTCTCATCTTGCCTATGTAGTTCCTCAGCTCTAAGATCATGTCTCGATGTCTGGCTTGGATGTTAGCTTGCTCAGTCAACTGATCCTATATGGCATGAATAAATGCGAACATTGTACTGTTGATCTCGCTCTGATCTACAATGGTGTTATTTCCCTTCAGTGGCACAAAGTCCTCTATAACCGGTTGGGTATCTAGAAATGTGAAAGGAACTTGATCAGACTGCAGAAATGATGGAGTCTCAAATGATAGTTAGAGAAGAGGGTCAATCTCGAAAAATGGATTTATTGTTGATAAGTCGGGTGTGAAAGAGAATAAAGAGAGATCGGGAAGAGAGTCATTCCCAAGTGGAAGAAAATGAAGACATATGGACTAGAAAGGAAAGTGATAAGCCTGTAAAGTTCGAACACAAATGACTCCAATTCGCCATCCTCATAACAAGGAGGAAAGATGCGAGAACACGAAGTCAAACAAGAATAAGAAATGAGAAAAAGGCGCTTAGGGCACAGAGGGATCTTTACACTAGCAAACAAACACAAATCATACCCCTGATTCACCAACTGAACACAATGTGAGGACCGTGGAAGTTCGAACTTTTATCTCTTAATATTTAGTTTAGTGAATCTTAAGAAGTTACTTAACTGCAGACACACAGAGTGATGTCTCCCTATCGCCTAGCATACGTCCTCAAACCTTCCCAAACAATGGTACCATGTGCTTGGGATGCCGGGTTATATCAGGCCCAAAGGAAGATAAGAGGCGGAGCACACAAAAATGGTTTTCTAAGGTCAGAGGCAAGTGCTTACAACTGCGACCAAGCACCGAAAAGTGTCGTACAGGTGCTTAAGGCACACGTCTAGGGATTTGGGTTCTATCCTTTTGGCTACGTCCTCACCAACTTTGTCTGATGGTAAGTTCCTACAACAACGAGGGGGTTCCTCTCCCCAAAACAATCAATGTAGTCGTTACATTTAGTTTTAGGGTCGAGTAGAATAGCAGTCCCCATTTTATTAGGTTATCACTTTTTTTTTCAAATAATTGGTCTAACGAATTTTCCAATTCCTTTTTTTATCCTAAGTGAGAAAATGGGGAAGGAGATCAAGAAAACCGATGCAATGATAAATCAATGATGCATGCAATAGTCTGAAATGCGTACATGATGCCAATAGTCTACATGCAAAATGATCGTCGCATAAAATAAAAAAGAAAATAAAACTAACCTAAATGATGCAAAAAAACATCCTAGCAGTAATTTCTATATTGGGCAAGAACCAATTATTTATCTAAATCCTATCTATGCTCTACTCTATAAGAACATGAATATCTATTAGGGGCTTTGGACCTAATTATTTTCCTGGCTCAACCTAGATAATAGAAACTACTTCTAAGGGATCAATCACAAGAAATCATGAGAAAACAAAAGAAAATAAAAGTTGAAGAAATTAGAACTCCGGTGAGGTCCCCCAAGTGCACTAACACTTGGTGAAAAAGACCTCGCACATACAAAGGTATATAATGGCCTAGAAAATAGAAAAGGAGGAAAGTGCCAATAAATTGTGACAAATTACTACAAAAATAAAATGGAAACAAAAATGCTAAAAATAAAATAAAAATAATGTTCTTAAGTCTACTCTTCAAAGTCTTCTGCTCCTCCTCCTACACTCTCCAACCGCTCGATGAAGAAACAAACGGTCTCTACTTCAATAGGGTGCGCTAATGCTCCTAAGAACTTTGCCCTCACTCGTCGGGTCCTCAGAAAAGAGAAATAGAAAAAGTGTCAGAAAAATTTATGAAAAATATGAAAAAATTAAAATAGATCAAAAAATGACATAAATAAGGAAAGAATAAAAGAAACAAAGTAGATACAAACTAAGAGTAGAAGGAAGAGAAAGAAACCTAACTACCCTTGTCGTGCCTCCCCAACAATGGCACCCTTTGTTTTATCAAACTTTTTTAGGTTTTAATTTATTTAATGAGAATTATTCACAAGTAAATTGTCGTCGTAACCCAAAGAAGCCTCAATCAAAAAAATTATTTTTCTTCTCAAGCAACAATAAATCAAAGAAATGCAAGCGAGAGAAATTGTGCTATTTATTTACATGTATATCATATATGATCGAACTTACGGAGGCTAAAATCCTGAGAGTTACTAATCAATGAAAGATCAACGGAAAAAAAGAATCTTTTTCTTTTTCAACTCTTGGACTTTTTATGGATTTTTAGATATTTGTACTTTTTATGAGTTTTTATTTTTTTATATTTTTTTACATTGTTTTGATTTTTAATATTTTAATGATTTAGTTTTTTTCAAATTTTTGTGATTTTTATTTTTAAAATAAAGAAATAAAAAGAATAATGAAGAAGTAGAGAAAATAATATTTTTTGTATTTTTAACATATAGTAAAAATATGCAGAAAAATAAAATAATTTTTTCGTGTTTTTGGTATTTGTTTACTATTTTTGCGTTTTATAATAATTTTAAGTTTTTCTAAGATTTTCAAAAAAAATTAAAATATGATATAATGAATGCAGAAGATCAGTGCAATGCCTTTGGGGTTTAAAATAGAAAATAAAATAATAAAAAAGAAAACATACTCAAACATAAAGAGTACTTTTCGGGTTTTCATAGAAGCCAATTTTGTATTTCTATGAATTTTCTGTGATTTTATAAGAATTTTTAGTGTTTTATATATTTTGTTATTTTTTGGTTTTATAAAGAATTTCAAAACAAAATTTGTACAGAAAATACAACTAAACAAATCACGTAACCTGTAATTTTTTGTAGAAATTTCCAAAATGATTTTCAAATTTTTATTGAATTAATACTGCAAATAGGTAAGATATAGGTGATTTTTGAATTATTAAAAGTAATAAAACTTACTATTTTATAAAGCAAAAATTAGGGATAATAGATGTTATTAATAGAGTCTTAAGAAAGTTTTTGGTGATTTTTTTGTTGATTAAGTAATTATTAAGAACGATTAATAAAGCACTAGTTAATCTGGAAGTATAGGGACCAAAATGTAATACAACTTATTTATAGGACTGAAGCACTAACAAAAATGAAAACTGGAGGATACAATTGTAATTTCACTACAAAAAAGCATGTAACAACGCACGCGAGTCGTGCTGGCATGGATATAAGTGGAATTGAATTGTTCTCAAAGGATATATCGAAACATAAAGGTACGAGGATTTTATTGCAAATAATCCAGATTAGTGCATGTGATGCACGTGTTTCATTTAAAACAGGATGAAAGTGCAAATAGAATAAACAGAAAAGACTCAACTGTAAATGTTAATAAATCCATGACATGTTTCCAAAAATGGACTTATTTACAAAATAAAGAAAATGCAGGGGCTTGGGAGCAAAAATTCACCAGGAGCATGCATGTCACGTGCTAATCCAGTGGCTCTTCTCTAATTTAGATGGCTCCGATCGACAGATGAAATTTGGGGCAGGTTCAACAGATCTGATGCGATTTGGAACTTGTTCTTCATCCGACATCTACAGACGTGATTGGAAGACCGATGAAGAATAGGCAGTGAGATGAGTTTTGATCGACCAGATCTCAGCTGATCTCCACTCGATCCACCTCCTGATTGATGCTGCGCATTCTGGCTGCTCCTCTCTATCAATCAAAATGTATCAATGAATCTCGATGATGGATGGATCACGATCTGGAGGTTCCAGTTGGTTTGCAGGTCAAAGTCGGCTCCAGATCTCGATCTCTTGCTCAAGAATCACTCCAAATCCCTGCAAACACTTTTATTGCACAAAGAAGAACTCCAGTCATATTTTTAAATGAAAAATAGAGCAGATTGAGGGTGGATGTGCGATTTCGGCGGAAGGTGGTCAGAGGTGGAGTCGGATTCCCCGATCCATTGTGATCTGTGTGGTCGAGCTGTGGGAGGAGGAATGGATAAGGTACGGTGATCGTGATGTAGGTATCAGATGTGAGATTAGATGAATGAGTGCTCTGATCGAGCATATCGGAGCTCAAATGGATGATGATTAGATTAAGACTAAAAATAGAATTGAAATGAATAATTAAGAGTAAAAGGAAAAGGAAATTACCTAAGATTTACTTACGATGGACGAAAGGGGGTCACGACCTCGATCTGTGGTGAGAAAAAGAGAAGCTCGGACTGTGACGACGGAGGTCCGAGGAGTGATGGATTGCAAATTCCTCCTGATTAGATGCTCTCCCGACTGTAGGGATGCTTATATGTCACTACCTCATCCACTAAAATGAAGCCTCGGGCGAAATCAAGGTGGAAAATGGATCAGGATCAAAATTTGAATATGTAGGAGATAATATAAGGGATGAGCTAGGTGGATTTTGAAATGGTGATTATGTGAGAACCGAGGCGGAAGAACGTAATTTTTTCGGGCGATCTTAAACACTATTAAGGTAATAAAATCAAAGGACTCGGGAGGAAAAAATGATTGAATTGGTTGGAAAAATATGAGAATAGCATCCGGCAAGAGTTATTCGAATGGACCTGGGAGAAGGGGAGGCTGACCCAGGCCTGACCAATGAGGTGGTTGCCCACTACAGGAAAAAGTTGCTAAAGATAAAATAACCTGAAAACATAAAATAAATTAAAAATAATATTAAATACTAAAAATTAATTATTTTTATAAACAAAAAATGTTTATAAATAAGTACACTTATTTATGGTGATTTTTAATAATTTAAATAAATTAAATAATTAGGTAAAAAATAAATATTTACCTTTATTCATAAGTATATTTACCTATGTATACAACACATGGATTTTCAATAATTTGTTTTCATAAATAAAAATATATTATTAATTTATTAATTTATTAATTTAATGCATTTTTCAAGGATTTTAAACTTTTTTAAATTTATTTTTATGAAATAATTTATTAGGTTAGATAAATAGATAAATTTACAATATAGATAGTTGGTACATATATAATATAGACAATATTTTATTTTTGGTTATTTTTGATTTTGTATTTTTTATTTGCATTTTATTTACATAAAATACAATATGTACATATATTTAAAAATACAATATGTGCAAAAATTTACAGAAAACAAATAAAATAATAAATTAACACAATGTACAATACATGCATAGTATACACTACACTCCAAAAAGTCATTTTTTACTTCTAAACTCTGATTTTAATGAAGATATTTTTACCCCACAGACTTTAGTAACATGTTAAAATTCCTCTACGACCTTCTTCATTACGTAATTAACCCACTGACTCCGTAAATTACCCCAAGAACCCCCACGAGCTTCAAACAGATTAACCGCAGGGTTCAAGGGGTAAGAGTTAGCAAGTTTACTGAGTCGAGGGAGGAATTATTTTGTTTCAAAGGTCGAGAAGGTAATTTACAAAGTTTATAGGGTTTGTGGGGTAAAATCACTTTAATTGAAACGCTTTTGATTTTAAAACCTATTTAATTTAGAATACAACAAAAGTGAGTTTGATTTATTTTGAGTTTTGTGGAGAAGATATGGATCTGACAAGTTGGGATATGCAGCTTTTTTAAATGTTATTTTTTTAACTACATACAAGTTCTCTACATGCAATTATTTTTAATATTTGCAACTTATTTTTATGTACAAGACCCAAGAAGAAAACATTTTTATTTGAGGTGATTTTATGATAAATAAAATAGAATAAGAAAAATATACATATATACAATGATGAATGTACATGAGTGGATATTGCTTTTCTTTATTTTTCTACAATAGGCCTTATCTCCCCCTAGTTTATTCCTTGTCGATCATGTCAAGACTTGATCTTCTCTTAGGATCAGAGTCAGCCTATATTTATTGCATATATACAATCTTTAATTTTCTTTATTTTTCCTTGATTTTATTTATTTATTTTAGGTTAAAACAATTATAAATATATAATATATATAAAATAATAGAGATTTATAAAAACAAGGATTTTTTTTATATTTATAAATGTCTTATCAGTGATTGTAAGATAAAATAAATGAACAAAGATGATGGAATGCAGATTCATCATTCATTCTGAGTCAGATCTCTGCCATTTTGTGTGCTTCATCTTAAGTTCTACTTCTCCTCCTGGAGAACAAAACTTCATCATCCCCGTTTGATAGTCAATGGAAGCTCCAGTGGTCCTAAGGAAAGGCCGCCAAGGATGATATGTGATTCTCTCCATTTATTGGGGATGTGCATTTCAAGGATAGTGGAGTCCACTCTGTAATCTTGTCCCTCAATCGATATGATAACATCCTTGGCCTATTCCATTGTTTTCTTCTTACATTTATCTTCGAATTGGAATAATGCTCTGGATTTACGACTTGGAACTAAGTCCAGCTTCTCATATAAGGCAAAAGGAAGTAAGTTGATCGAAGAACCATTATCTAGGAAAGTGCATGCAAATGAAATGTCATAAATATGACTCACCACATAATGCAATCCTAAATCTCTCTTTTTCCTTGGTAGTTGTTGGTTCTTGATATAATATGTTGTGGCAATCGATGATGAATTTGTGATTCATCACTCTAAAAGTTGAAAATAGAGCTCCATTCCCAAGTACTTAGCTGCATTTCTTCATCTATTTTGCATTATTATCATTCATGCACTTATAAAGAATATTTGCATTTTAGCATACATAATTGCATAAATAAGAAGCATAAATTCCCTTGTAAATCAGCACATGTATATTAACCTATTTCCCTTGATTTTTAATTATTTTTTCACTAAATCAGAATTAAAGAAAATCAACTCTATAATATACATATAACTAACAATAGTTAAAGAAAAATGACAAAAAATACTAACATGTAAATTTACCCAATAAAACCCAAACCCAAGTTTGGAGACAAAAAGATGTTAAAGTGGGTATCTCCCTCATACAGTCTCCTATTGACCCCTACTCACTTTTGAATTAATTTAAGTTCAATTATCTGTATAACAAGACCAAATTCAAAAGAATCGGAGTTCATTTGTGAAACTTGGGTTTTGGACCCTCATTGTATATTGACCGATTTGGCCTTATTATTTCACATATAAAAATTACTATTTTTGATTTATTTATTTTACATTTATTTTCTTTGATTTATGTTTTAATAAAATTTATGAAAATAAAAATATAAATTGAAGCAAAAATCAAAGAAAATAAATCAACCCAAGTTTGTATATATGGTATGTATATATGTTCCCTTTAATTATTTCTTTATTTTCTTAATTATTAAAATAAAAACAATAGATTATTGGGTAAATATTTATTCTATATTTTATCTGATTTTATTTTTCTTTTTATATTATCAAAAATTTGCAAAACATTTGCAAAATATGAAAAAAATGGTATTTTATATTTATAGAGTAACACCAAAAATACTTTTTGTACATATTATCTCTTTTGGATTTGGGTCCTTCACAAATGTTGTAGATCTCATCGAGATGAACTATTTCATGTCGACACTTTTTGATTTGACTTCGTTTGCTATTTTTTTCTATTTTTCATTTAATATTTTTTTGAATTTTCAAGGAGCGACATGCTGCCACTCTTGGAACCACCACATTTCACCCCCTTATTTATTTATTATTTTAATTATTTTAATTATATTATATTATATTATATTATTATTATTTTAATTATTTTAATTTTTTATTTTCTCCCTGACCTCGTGGCCACCTCCTCGCACTCCAAGTGGCGCCCCCTTCCTTCCCTCTCTTTTCTCCTACGCCACCCACACCCACTGCTCCACCTTCTGTTGGGGGGTGCCTCTGCATCCCTCTCTCTCCTCGCCATGTAATACACCCATTCCTCCTCTCACATCTCCTGAGGCGGCATGCAACCAACACCGGCACCTTTCACCTCCTTTCCCTCTCTTCTCTCCCATCTTAGCTGCAACTGCCCAGACCGGGTCGTCCCCCATACACCTATAGCGACCAGCAACTTCCTCCACCCTTCCCAATGGAGCACGTCTTCCACCAACGACCTCGTTGTGCATTCTGAAACCATACTGTCGCCACCCATTCACCCACCTCTCTCTTACATCTTCGCACGACCACCACCTCTCTTCATTTCAGCTCCATCCAACCACCATTAAAACCTCCCCGACACTACCATTGCATGTCATCCGCCAATCGTGAGAAACCACTAGCCCCTCCTCGCATCGTCGGTGATAGATATGAATTTATGAGTTGAACGTCGACATGGATCCCATCCTAATAGTGTGATCCATGAGAGCCCCCTCATGTTGTAGTGACCTTTGTGCATAGCTACTGATGCTTCTCAATGACTCTCCACCTCGCTGATTGAGGCCAAGATATGGAGCTACTTCTTGCAATCTCCACTCCAACGAAATCTCCAATGAGCTATCACGATTCTCAAGCGAGAGAACTACTCGTTAGGTACATCTCTACCCCCTCCTTCTCAGGACAGTTATCGTGATTCTCAACAAGCTACCTGGTTTGGTCAGATGGCGTCGTTGTCATGGAGGCATGACTTAGGTTGATTTTTAGAGAATTTATATATCAGGTTTTCCTCCCTCGGGTAGTCTAACCACGTGCCTTTTCATGTAACTATTACTCTCTTTTATTTTCCTACATTTATTTATTTATTTTTCGTATCTCTCTAACCATCTTCTTATTTTTGTGTAAGGGACCTGGCATGATGGAGCAGTTGCTTAGGTAACTGAGAAACTCAAGAGGATTGGAGGTCGACTTTTTCAGGAAATAAGCTGATTGAAGGAAACATATAAAAATTAAGATCAATTTGAGTCATGAGAGTGTAGAGTCTTAAGATTTTATTTATGCATTTTTTATTTTGTTAATTATTAATTTTTAATAATTTAGGTAATTATATTTTTAAAGTAGATTCCGTTTGGGATCTCGCATGTGTACTCAAACATTAGACACTTATTTCTTTGGTGTGTCGAGACTTGTTTTACTCGCGAGTTGAGTACAAGGCTCGACTTGAGTGGCTCGTTGGTTAGACATGCTCTCGCTACTCTTAGAGATTTTATTTAGGTCAAAAACTAATTGCTTGTGCTCGTGTTACTTAGGACCATACTTTCACATTTAATAATACACACTTAGAATGTTCTACTTAGTCAAATCAGATTCACATTTTTCCTGACTAAAAAGAAGTACCTGCTAGGTGCGATTTCATCACCTAGCATTGAAATTCACATTCTTCTCGACTAAAAATTGTGGTGATGGTGAGGATGTGCCTCTAAACTTACTGGTGTATGTTGTTATGGTTCGAACTATGCTTGGTGGTACATGCCTCCTTTAAGCCCTTCTTCACAGCGGGCATGTATACCATGGCCTTCATTAATGGTAACTCAATTGTAAAATTGTTAAGAATATCCACAACTTCAAGATCAGACAATGCACTTTTTCTATTTGTATTTTTTGGATTTTTGAATTGCCCACCCTATATATTCATTCATCCATTCCTTCTTCTCTTGACCTCGGTCACCCAATTTTTGCTTTTCTTCTACACTTAGGCTGGCCAGAGCCTAAGTATAGGGGGGCCTATCGACTTCTATACCTCTATTATTTTCACTCTCTTACGCTTAGCAGGAGCTTTGTCTTTTCTCGTTTCTTGTGCTCCGAGGACATAGCACACCCTAAGTACATGGGTGTGTGTATATATTACATATATACTTTAACCATAGCTCATACTTTCACACATTTTTGTATATATTATTCAATAAATATGGGATTGGAAAAATTTGTAGAAAATGTTGACTTTGTAAAATTTGTAAAATACTTGTATAAAGTTTATATTGTATACAAGCTGTAAAATCTATATAGTATGTATAATACTCTCTGTTTATAAATTGTATAATCTTGTAAAATTCTTGTAAATAAATACTTTTGTAAAATTATTGTAAAATAGGAGGTATAATACAATAAAAGGTAAAAGAAAAAAGAAAAAACTTTTATCTAATAAAAGGGTTTCTTATTAACTCTTACACATCATCCTTGCATTCATTCAAAAAAATCATTTTGCCTTAATTCACATGCATTTCATATTAGCTGCATTTCATTTGCATATCATGCATATGCAAAGCAAACCGAGTTATGAATAGAAATCGAGGATGGACATGATTTGACCTTAATTCACTTAAATTTCATACGAACTTCAATTGAGAAGTAGGATTTTAGGAACTTCATGTCATAGTCTCAACTCTCCAAGTTCACAAGACAATGTCTAGACTTGATTTTTAGTGTCTAACCTGGTCGCCTCATTCTGAGTAGACTCTTGGATAAGGAATTATTCTGTATTCTACACAACAAACTTAGCTCAACTTAGACGAAGCGTTGAAAAACCATGTGTGTCTTTCGTTGGAAGCATGGACATCTAACGATCGGAGTACCGGGTTAAAACAAAGCTTCGAGTGAGGGATGAACTACTAGCACAATTTTTCTAAGACCCAAAACATGGTCAGACCAAAAGATTCTATATATGTCGGACACAAAATATTCATGTAGAGCAACCACAATTTCTACCAAAAAGAAGCTAACACAAAAAAATCCAAGACTAGTATAGCCTGAAGATCTAGTAGAGTACACCGATAAAACTTCACAGGAGATTGTCCCCCCCCCACTCATTGTGAATTAGCACATTCCTAAAATTAGAAGGAAATACCTGACTTCTCAAGGATGATTTACTGGAGGAGGAGATTGCATCGTAGTCTGGCATTTTGGATGGGAAGATCTAACACCCTTCACACACCAGAGATAGTTATTCAATGTTAGTGTGAGATTCTTTAGGAGGTGGTTGATCTAAGATGACTTTGGAGTCGGGTCTAGGATATTGACTTGTGCAAACTTGGAGGATATTGTCATTAAAGCCCTAATTCTCATAAGGAGTTCTAATACATTATTAATCCAAAGGTCGAGTCGAGCTCCATTTTCACCTTTTATTCATGACTTTGGTATGGAATCCAAAATCATTTCACTTAGTTGCTTGGGGACGAGTCGGGTTTAAGTATAGCGGGTTGATGAATATGTGATTCAACACTCTAAAAATTTAAAATACAGCTTTGTTCCCAAGTAATTAGCTGCATTGCTTCATCTATTTTGCATTGTTATCACTCATACACATAAATAATATTCACATCTTAGCATGCATAATTGCATAGATAAGAAGCCCAAATTCCCTTGTAAATCATCACATGTATAACCCTATTTTACTTGATTTTTAATTATTTTTTCATTAAATTATAATTAAATAACATTAACTCTATATTATATATATTACTAACACTAATGAAAAAAAATTACCAAAAAAATAGTAACTTGTAAATTTGCCAAATAAACCCCAACCCTAGTTTGGAGATTAAATCGATAAAAGTGGATATCTCCCTTATACAGTATCCTATGGACCCATATTCACTTTTAAATTAATGTATGTTACAAAACAAGATGAAATTCAAAAGAATCAGAGTTCATATGTGAAACTTGGGTTTTGGAGCGTCATTGTACATTAACCGAATTGACCTTATTATTTCATGAAACAAATAACTCTTTTTTATTTATTTGTTTTGCATTTATTTTCTTTGATTTATATTTTAATAAATAATATAAAAAGTATAAATAAAAATTGAAGCAAAAGTCAAAGAAAATAAATCAACCTTAGTCTGTATATATGGTATGTACATATGTTCCCTTTTTTATTTCTTTATTTTCTTAATTACTAAAACTCAAAAAACATTAGATTATTATGTAAATATTCATTCTATATTTTATTTTATTTGATTTTTATTTTTAACTTATTTAAAAATCATAAAAAATTACAAAATACAAAAAACTGGTATTTTATATCTAGGGTACCGCAAAAAATATTTTTTATACAGATGATCTCTTTTGGGTTGGATCCTTCATGAAAGTTGTAGATCTCATCGAGACTAACAGCTTTCATGTTGACCACATTTTGATTTGTCTTCGTTTGCTATTTCTTTTTATTTTCTTTTAATTTAATTTTTGGATTTTCAGGGAGCGACATGTCACTGCTCCTGGAACCACCACATATCACCCCTTTATTTTATTCTATTTTATTTATTTATTAATTATTTTAATTAATTAATTAACTAACTAATTTATATTTATATTATTTTTATTTTTATTACTTATTTATTTTTCTCCCCACCACGTGGTCGCCTCCCCGAGCGCCACATGGCGCCCCCTTCCTTCCCTCTCCTTTTTCCGGTGTCGCCCCCACCCTCCGCTCCACCTTCTACTACAGAGCGCCTCTGCCTCCCTCTCTCTCCTCACCACACAATCCACCCGTTCCTCCTCATGCATCTCTCATAGAGACACACAACCAACGCCCAAGCCTGCCGCCCAATTTCTATCTCTTCCCTCCCATCTCGGTCAAAACCGCTCAGACTAGGTTATCCTCCTCCTGCACCTGTAGTAGCCAGGAACTACCTCCTCCCTTCATGGCAGAGCTCCTCTTTCGCCAATGGCCTCACCGTGTATTACGCAACCACCCCTCCGCAACTTGCTCGCCCACCTCTCTCTCTCTCATCTTCCCATGACCACCATGTCCCTTGATTTCGTCTCCATCCAACCACCATTAAAACCTCCCTGATGCCACCATTGCACGTCATTCGATGATCATGAGAGACCTCAAGCCCCTTGTCGAGTTGTCGGTGATAAAGCAACCTGATGAGTCAAGCGATGACAAGGCTCCCCATCCTGGTGACATGATTTGTGAGAATCCCATCACGTTGCAACAGCCTTCATGCATAGCTGCTGATGCTTCTCAGTGACTCTCTGCCTTATTGATCGAGGGCAAGATCTCGAGCTGCTTCATGCAACCTCCACTCTGACAAAATCTCTAGGGAGATATCATGATTCTCAAGTGAGAGAACTGCCCTTCATGTACATCTCTTTCTCCTTCTCTTCCTCCTTTCTCCTCCTCTGCTTTTCTTTGTCATGTTCTTCTTACCTCCTTTCCCCCTCTTTCCCTCCTTTGACTTATCTATAAATCGAGCATACACCCGCCTTCATCGTTGCCCACTCCATCGTATGTCTACTACCTCGGTCGGCCCCTACTCCTCTGCCACTTCATAGCCTGCCACGACCGCTACTCCATGCACCGCCCTCATCACGCCATCCCCTCGCAGCAACTACGCATGTCGGATGACCCTTCACCAGTCTCCTCTGTCTAAGCTCTGTCGCCCTTGGGCTGTAAGCCTCCACCTCACTCGTCTTCGCCGCTTCCATCCATCCGAGCATCCCAGGATGTCATGTGTCGACCCATTACCACCGCTCTCACTGATCCTCCAAGTCCGTTGGTCACTCATGGTTCTTCACCCTTCGGCTCATCAATCGAGGCCTCTGCATCGATCTCTGCCTCGAAAGCAGTTGAACACACATGACTATCAGCTCTACCACCTTCCTCTCTCACCGCTCGCTACCAGTTGTGCCCCAGCTTCATCATCGACAACCCTAGCACCTCAGCCCCTCCACTTCCTCGGAAGCAACGTCCATCACTGAAGCTTCCCCTCATAAGAAAGGCACACGTGACAGGGGTATTTTGCACCTTCATGCCTGCGCTATCCTCAAATACCTAAGGGACCCTACCTACTAATGCTTACGTGCCGAGCATCACCCTTTTGGGAAATTTTACACATCAGACTCCCCAGGTTCAAACAAATAACAGAGGTGCCGCCACTCCAGCAGGCCACACTTGGCGCATGCATGTGGGGGAGAAATTGCAGCAAGCACCCTCGTAGTTTGGGTAATTTCCTTTCAGTCAAGTCATCATTTTTATTTACTTTCTTTCCATGTATTGCATTAGACCCCTACATTAGAATCTTATTTTATGTGTCATTTTGTCATCATATTTTTTTCCAAAATTAACATATTGTAGAACTGTTCATTCTCTATCTTGTGGATATTTGATTGAGTTTTTTTATGAAATATGGTTGATTTATTATAAATAATTTAGTGATAATTTGTGTATTTTGCCCATTGCTTATCTTTAATTTTAGTATATCACTTGTTGCTCTAAAAATTGTTAAAAAATTCACAATAAATAGAACTATGTGTGTTCTATATTGTGCTAAAAAATCATGTCATTTGCATACATATCGAGAATAAATTAAGTGGTGATTTAAGTAATTAATTTTTAATAGGCTGTAGGCACAATATTTTTAGGATCTATTATTTTTCCTGAGACCTCTCATATTGAACTATCTTGGATAATTTTATTTCTGAGAAATAAAAATGTTTGTTTTTTATTAAAATAATTTATGAAAAATCACCTACATGCATATTTAATTCATAATAAATTCATTCTGCATCCAAAAATTCCAAAAAATCATAGTAACTTCATTTCGTCATTTTTCACATTTTATCCATGTTTTAGGATTTTTGGACATCGTTTGACTAAAATTTGTGTCTTTGCCCCTAAACTTGCCTGAAATTGCATTTCATTATTAATTACGTAAAAAATATAAAAAATGCTTCTATGAAATCCTAAATTTTAGATCATTTGAAAATTGATCAAAGGATATAGTGATCTCCTTGAGTTCGACCTTGGGCTTGCCAAGTAAAAAATCTGACCACTCGTTTTAATTGTAAAATTGATTAAATGGTCTTTCTGATTGATCCGAATTGCTTGCTTAGAACGAACACATTAAAATGTTAATTCCACTTAGTTAGCAAGGCAATTTCAGTATTCGTCAACTAACAGAGCATGTATCATGACATAACTGTTCGGTTTCTTCTTGCTAACATTGTTCGATGTACAATGTATCCTCAAATACTTTTGAGAAGTAGAATGACTTGACACATACTCATCAAATGACACTTTCACCATAATGTTGTCATTACAAAATCATACAATTTCAGGATCATCTTTCTAAATATTTTTGATATTATGCTTTCTTACCACTAGAACACGGGGGAAAGGGATTGAACAAGCAGGTGAATGCGAAGAATCTGAATCGTAAATAGAAAAATGTTTTTTATTTATGGAAACAGAGTTCTTCACAACTGAATCTTTTACAAATAATTTAGAATAAAAAATACAAGTATCTACCAAAGGTTGGGGAATGTCTGGTAAAGGTACATTCTCCTCAACCAAAGGTGCAAGGTCCTCCGTAGACTCTGAATATTGTCTGTGCTGTAGTTGTTCTCTTGTACTCCTCCTCTTCCTTCTCGTAGATGTCTCTGCTTCATGATGAAGATGCTGATGGTGATTCCTGGCCTCGTCAACCTCTGAGGTCTCCTCAGGGTGAGCTTTAGATGTCCTCTCAATATCCCTTGCCCTATTAGGCATGACCACGATTCTTCTGCTTCTAAGTGGCATATGATTAAGACAATCAAAAGGAAGGATATCGTGCTCAGATTTGTGTGAATCTGAATAGTATACCTGATCATATATCTATTGTTACCGAGTCCTTTTCAAGGTCTTGGGGTTATCCTCAACCTGGGTGGGAATGGATGTGGAAGGGGTAGTCTCTCGACGTGTAAGCAGGATAAGCAGTTGAGGTCAACCCACAAATCCTATATCTCTTTCATGTAGGAATGTAACTCCTAGAGAATCCACCGCTGGAAATCTATGAGACCAGACGATGACGGTTGCTACAGTAAAGAAAGGTAAGAAGAATGTGAATATTGGCCTTGATGGCCCTAGTATTGCTATTGTTGGGACTAATGCTATACATGTGGGACTTGTTGGCCATGGTGGTACTTCTACTGAATGACATACAGTTGCTGCTACCTCTGTTCTTAGGAATGAAAGGATTTAGAGCTCTACTATACTGGAAGAGGTATAGGAATTAATGTTGTATTGTAAAATCTCGGGGACGTTGGTAAGAGAAATGGTTCCTATATTGTAAAATGTCGGGGGACACTGGTAAGAGAAATGGTCCCCTGAACTCCCATGCCTAACATAGTCATGTGCATACCACACACCATTTACCTCCCACATCTGAGAAGGCTCCTCAGTAACTGTCTCCATAGATGCGGGTTGTTGCTGACAAGAATGGGTAAGAGTCTAGTCCTGTACCCACGACTAGGGTGGCCTTGACATCGGCTGCTTCTAAATGTTATGAACATGGTACATGGGAGCAACATTTGTAGTCATGGTAGATATCTTGATCTTAGATACCTTCTCTACCAGCTCTGCCATACGCTTCGGTAGTTTGGATAGTTTTTGTCCAACTCATCCATACTCCTTTCAATCCTCTTAATAAATGTTAATTTATTTGCTACAATACCCATGTCATATGGATCAACTGTAACCCTTGCTCCCCCTCTAGGTACAAGTGGTAGGGGGTATCTATTTGAGCTATGCTCGCGGTCTATGCTAGGTCGTCTCAACCATCCTCTTGAACTCCTTCTAGACGGTGTCTACACCACGTGAAGTGTAGTTGCCTCTACAGGCAGCACTAACCAAACCCTGCACCTCAGGGTTAAGATCGTAATATACTGACTAAAAAAGGACGGTAGGTTTTAAATTATGATGAGGACACTACAAGATGTCTTTGAATCTCTCCCATATGTCACAGAATGCTTCATTGGGAAGTTGGGAGAAAGTAGTCATGCGTGGGTGCATGAAGTTAGTTCTACTCAAAGGGTAGAACTTCTTTTAGAAGAGGCCTTTGAACTGTACATATGTATTTACAACTACCCCTAGATTCTTCATCCAATAATCTACCTTATCTTTCAAGGTAAAAGGAAGGGTTTTGAGACAAATGTAATATTGGCTAACCGTAGGCTGCCTAAGGTTATTGCAGACCAACTCAAAGTCCCTAAGGAAAGCATACGGTTCCTCACGTGCATTCCCGTGAAAGTGAGACAACAAGCTAAGACTCTACGACTTCAACTCATATTCAACTCCTGGCTCTACTGGACTCAACCAATTTGTCATTTGGTATTATCCAAGGTTATATGCCACATCCATAGGTGCATCTAATCCTAGATTTAGCTGGCAAATCTGTGCTCTCAATAATGACACATTCTGCTATGAAGTGGCTACCCAAGCTAATACCATTTTCATTGGATCTTCATGCTCTTTCTCCTCTTCATTTTGTCTCTTTGGAGGCAACATGAATGAATTTTCTAAGCCTTCATCAAAAAGAGGATTGGAGTGAGTTATTGACAAAGACATTGAAATCATATCAGTCTCATCAATGTAGTGGTCTTCCTTGGTGAGAAGAGAAGAAAGAAAGGGATCAGTTGGTATGTAACAACTCCCTAAGAATGAATCATGGTACATCGGATCTAAACAAGGGTTATTTTGGATCCAAGATGGTCCAAGAGAAGAAGGTGGTTGGACCTTGGAAGAAGTGATATTTGTACGGTTCAATAAAAGGTTCACAAAGTTCAAACAATTTTCTGGCCAATTATCCATCTTCGATTTCAAAGAGAATACGAGAAATGAGCACACTCGTTTTGAGAAGATACTAGTAATACAATACACGTAAATGTGTGGAATCAAATCTCACAATACAATAAAAACCAACCTTTTGAATATCACCAACTCAACACGTGAAAGCCGTAAGATTTCGACCTTATTTATCTTGGTAATTTTAATTGGTGATTCAAACAATCTTATTCAAGTACACATGGAGTCTCCTACTATACCTAATTAAAGTCCTATAAGCCCTCAATCAATGGAGTGATCTTCTTGGGATGTCTGGTTCAATATCGGATACCAAAAGGAACTTATGAGTGCAGACAACCAAAATGTACTTCTGAGGTCGGAGGCAACCACTTGCATCTCCCAAACTCTATAGAAGTCGAATATGGATACTTAGGGTGGAAGTCTAGGGTTTTGGGCTCTAAGCTTAGGGATCCTTCCTCATTCACTTTGTCTAGGGGTAAGTACCTGCATACAATGAGGGTTTTAATGCGCATAATATAAGGTGAATTTTATTCCAAATTTTTCGAAGTCAACTTGCATTGATTCTGTCCCAATTTTATTTCTAGTTATCACTTGAATTAGGTGACCGAAAAAAATTCTCCTAATGTACAATACATTTTCCCTCTATCCATATGTTGGCCAAAAATGAGGGAGAAGACTAGAAAAAGGAATGCAGTTAGAAATCAATGATAAATGCATTCATTTAGGAATGGTTAAAATGATTTCCATCACTCTCCATGTGGATGCAAGCTTGAATATCTAAATATTACTCTAATTGTTGCAAGTCAAAAAAATCCGTGCCTAGCAAGAGTTCTATTAGCGAGCAAGAAGTTCAATTATTTTGACTAGATAAAACATCACTTAAGCGCGTCTCAAATGAATATCATAAGACTGTAGTGAATCTTTGATGAATCTGCATTTCATCATCTTTATTCATTTATTTTAGCTAAAAATCCCTTATTAAATACCTGTATATAATACTAACCCCATATTCTTACTAACTTTCATCTGTGTGTAAATATTGTACAGTTATTACTATTTTAACCTAAAATAAATAAATAAAGAAAGAAAGGAAAAATAAATAAAAGGAAAAAAGAAGTCTGTATATATGTAATAGATACAAGCTGACCCGAACCCCGAGAGAAGTTCAAGAATTGACCTGATCGACCAAGAATAAAGTAGGGGGAGATAGGGTCCTTAATCATAAAATCCAAAAAAATATGCTGTGTATATTTGTATGCTTACACTATTTTATTTGTACACAAATTGACCACAAACTAAATAATTTTGAAAATAAAATTGTAAATAAAAATGTTTTCTAAATAATAAAAATAATTGCAAAATTAAATCATGTACAGAATAAAAGTAACCACATCTGGAAAAAGATATTAAGCGTTAATTGAAAGACCACTTCCAGCTCCATATGAATTCGAATTGAACCAACTCACTTCCATTGTATTCTAAATTAAATTATCTTTAAAATGGTTATGGTTTCATAATTTTTGGAGTTATGATTTGAAAGACAGTTTCCTGGGGTGGTTTGTGCAATTTTACCATTTATTTGTACATATTGTATTTGTAAATATTTTTACTAATTATTTAAAATTAAAATAAAAAATAAAAATTTTAAAAAATATTAATTTCCTTATTTAACTATGTATATAATGTACCTTATGTATATAGTATATGTATATAGTTGATATTCTTAAATAACCACCATAAAAAGTAACATTTATTATTCAAATTAATAAAGTGACGAAAATACAAAAAAATGTAATTTTTGTAAATAATTTTAACACTAATTTCTTTTTTATCTCTATCTCGTTTCGAATTCTTTCTTATCTCTTTATCTCCATTAAATTTTTAAATTCGAATTTGAATTCGAATTCAAATTCAATTAATGCTCTATTTAATTGGCTCCTCCTCCCTCATTCTAACTTGATCAATCTTTGGTGATAGGAGCCTACTCCAAGAGTTATCTTATTGCAGAAGGGTGCCTAGCCTCCGAGCCGTCCGGTGACAACGAGTCGGCCTTCATCGAGGCGATCACGGTTTCCATCCGCTCCCATGGTGAGATCCACATTTTTCTTCTCTTATTTTTAACCTAGGTTAATCGTAGTTTAATTTTTACATTTTTTTTCGTTGTAATTTTTTCTTGATCTTAGAATCACACATCACGATTTGATCCGATTCCGATCTGATATTTCATCTCATTTTCTTTATCCCTTCGCTTCACGTTCTACCTCCACAATCTCTCACCTCTGACCACCCACGGTGGTCGGAGACACGGATCCATTCCTCATTTTTCGTCGGATCCCCCTTCACGTATTCCATTTTGATTTTGGGATCGAGCCGTCGTGCTCGCATCCTAATTTGTTTATAAATAAAAAATAGAAAAACAAAAAAATTATATAGTTTTTCTTTCTAACATTTATTTTGCAGGATCAAATAAAAAAATTTAAAAAAATAAAAAAATAAAAAAATAATAAAAAAGGGTCTCTGCAATTTCTATTTTTGAAAAAAAAATAAAAAAATAAAGAAGTTTTTTTTATTTTTTAGTTATGTTTTTACATTTAAAAATAAAAAAATAAAAAAATAAATAAAAAATTGGGCACGATTGCCAGCCCGCACCGCTCCTCATCGCCACCACAATCCCCCACCGTCAGCTGCGAAGATCCCCACCGCTCTTCCACCGCTCCGCCGCGAGGAGCACGACACACCCACTCGACCTCGCCAGCAACCTCCAGAGGGCGTGTCTCGCCCTCTGCCTTCACCGCCTGCCTCGAAGAGCACGACGCCACCCACTTGATCCTGCCAGCCCACGTCGCTCTCATCGCCCCTCTCGCCTCCATCACCGCGGTGATCTTAGGAGAAGTAGCCACCAGCACTGCGTGTATCGCCTCATGAAGCTCCGGCGACCCTCCATCAGAAGGAGCTCCTGTCCGTGCATGAGGCAGCAGTCCTTAGCCACCGCCTTCTGAAGTTGGGCCACCACTTTCACGCCGCAGTCGACCAACCGCCGATAGTCATGCCACCCGATGCCGAGATCCGCCCCGCTGCCCTTGCTTGGAGGAGAAATCAAAGAGGCAGCGACTCCCCTTGTGGCTCTTTGCTTTTGGGACGTGTGAAGAACAGAAAGAACCCTAAGGGGATAAAAAAAGAATTTGGAAAAATTGCATTTCTCCCCTGGAAGTTTCAATTATCACAAAGTGACCCACTATAACCCTTCAAGCATGTGTATCAGTGGGTAATTTGCTACTTTTCCCATTATTTATTTCTTATTAATTTTTGATTATTAAATTTTGAAAATTGCATTTCAGTCCCTATTTATCCATACTCTAAATTACATGCGTTTCTTATTGAAATAAATATGTTCGTTGCTCAATAAATGTCCCAAAAATCATGCTACATTCTTGATGTGTCTTTCTAGCATAATATTTTCGTTGCATTTTATCATCATTTTTATTATAAAAAAACACGTCATTTTTCCCTGTTTGAACTTTGAAAAATTCTGCAAATTCGAATATTGCTTCAAAAATTCCAAAAAATGTAGACTAATTATCTTTTGGTGTGTTTTAATTTCTATGCAAATTTCACGCATTAATTATTTATAAATACAAAAAATTGCAAAGTACTAAAAATCTTATAAAATTGTAGAAAAATCCAAAAATAATGATTTTAGTTTCTCTGTGTAGATAATATCTTATAGTTTATAAGAAAAATAATTTTCACAACTTTTGATTTTATTTCATATTTTTAAATTGCGTAAAAGTTCTGTGTGCTCACTGTTTGCATTTTCCTTTTTTCCCCTCATTTCAAAAATCCAAAAACACTAAAAATCTTTAAAAAATTACAAAAACAATAAAAATTTGTAAAAACACAAAAAGATTTTCTTTAGATATTTTTGAGCATTATTGTTATAGTTGAAAAAATAAAAAATATTTTGAATCTCGTTTGTGCTTGAATTTGCTTTGAAAATCATATTTTTGAAAATTTAAAAAATGCAAGATTAAAATCCTATTTGCTTGAATTTGCTTTGAAAATCAGAAAAAATAGAAATAAAAAAGTTAAAAAATATTAAAAAGATAAAAATCAAAACAAAAACCATGCATAGTGTACATTGAGAATTCTATTTTCTTTTAATTGATTTTTTTCGATTAATTAAATAACCTTTGGGAATTGTAGCCTCCCTGAGTTTGATCCTGTTACTTATACAGGTAAATAAGTAGAAAATTTTTCTCTCGCTTCATTCTTTTTGTAATTATTGGCTTGAGAAAGAAAAAAATTAAAATTGTTTATTTGAGTTGGGAATTTTGGGGATTGCAATGACAAATTTATATAATTAATAACCAATCCTCGAAGACTATCACTCAGTAAAATGACACCATTGCTGGGGAGGCACATGGAGGGTAGTTGGTTTCTCTTTTGACTTGCTCTTCTTGGTTGTACATATTTGTTTATATTTTTTCACATTTACTCCATTGTTCACATTCAATGATTTTTTTCATTTTTCTGCTTATATTTTATAATTGTGTTTCTTACACATTCTCTCACTTTTTCTTGCGAGGGCCCGTGGAGGCGATCCTAGGAGAGCCGAAGCACCCAAACGACGCGGAGGCAACTTGATTCTTCACCAAGACGCATGAGAGCGTGAGAGGATGAGAAGAAGAATTGAAGGAGACTAACAAAAAAATTAAACTTTATTTTATTTACTTCTAGCATTTGAACTCTTGTAAACATACATTCATTTGTTGCATGGTCTGTTTCGCCAAGTGCCGGTGCACTTGGGGGACCTCACCTATTTTCTTTTCATCGCCTTATTTTTCTTTGTTCCCCACGGATTTCGTGAGCTACCTATTGATTTCTTTAATTAATTTGCTTGAGCCAGGTAATTAATTAGGTACAAACACCCTAAACAAGAATTTCTATACATATAGAATATGGCATAATTGGACTTAGTCAAATTAAATTGGTTCTTTCCCGTTAATAGAAGCTATTGATTAGGACGGTTCACTTGCGTTTGCATATAGGTTAGTTTATTTTTATGTATTTCAATTCTACACGGATCACCCTACATGTAAAGTATTGACGACAAGGTACGCATCTCTAATCCCTGCATGCATCATAGTGTTTAAATCGCGCATTGGCATTTCCGATCTCCTTCCTTGTTTTTACTCACATAAGTTAAAAAGGAAATTGGACAGTCGGTAGGCGATTCATTGAAAATATTCAAACCAAGTGATAAGTGCCTAGAATTCGGGACTGCTAAAGAAAACTCGACCCTAAAATAAACGTAAGGAAAAATCATTGTTTTGGGGGAGAGTAACCCCCTTCTTGTTTGATTTATCTGAGCGAGAGAGCAACCCGCATACTAGGATAGCCGAACTCTCTTCAGACTACTATCTTGTGATTAGTTGTTCTCCAGGAGGACTTCACTGGGTAGACGGTAATTGATCTGCGATTTCCTTAGCAGAGTGGGCAGATCAGGTAGCTGGTAAACGATCCGCACCCATACTGGCCGGGAAAAACTAGTTGTGAGATTGGGAGAGTCTCGTGGGAGCATTGGGTTCCTAACAGCTTGCTTTAACCTCTCTGATAGATTGTATTCTCACCAAACTCTAAAAAATTGACAAGATAATTGACCGAACCTTCACGGTCTTCACATTGCATTGAGTTGGTGAACTGGGGGTTTGTATTGTGTTTGATTGCTAGTGATAGAGATCCTTCCACGCAATTTTCACCTTCACTCAATTTCACTCTTGCATTGAGCTTTGTGCTTTCGCATCCTGCCTATTGATTTCGAAGATGTCGGACTAGAGTATTTCTCTTTCGGACACTACGAACTCATTCTACACTCCTAAACGTTCACATTCTATTAAGGGAGACTCACTTCCCAAATATTCCTCTTTCTCCACTTCCCCTTCACAACATCCATACACCCACTATTTGAAATTGGCTTTAATCTCGAATTAATATACAAGACCATCAAGTTTGAGCACTAATCGAGTGTCATGCACATTTTCAGAGTCAGACACCGGACACTTGATGCCACCAAAGGAAAAGGGAACCATGTTGGAGCAGAGCGAGATCAACAACACCATGTTAGCCTCCATTCAGTCAATTCAAGCCTAGTTAATAGAGTAGGCTAATTTTCAGACCACATTGAGAGATATGATTCTCGAGATGAGACAGGAAAGAGAAGATAGGAGAGAGGAGGATAGAAACAATGGTGGATGTGGGAATGGGGGAGAAGACCTAACGTAGAACTTGGGGCTAAGCCTACATTAAAGGATGCTTATAATCCAGAGGCAGGACATACAAATTCTTGGATACAAATCCCTGCAATTCATGGGCATTGCAATCTTAAGCCTACTATTTTACCTCTTCTCCCAATATTCCATGGAAATATTAATGAAGAACCTTATATACACCTCAAGCAGTTCAATCACATTTGTGGAACAGTACACTACCCAAATGTCCCATTAGAGGTAGTGCAAATGACCACCTTCCCATTCAGTCTGATGGACAAAGCTTTATATTGGTTGAATCACTTGGGGAAGGTTGTCACTACTTGGGAAGAGTTGAGGTCTGCATTTTTGAACAAATATTACCCGCTCGGACGACTCAACCAAATGCGATCCTTGATTGCTAATTTCTCCCAGATGCCCTAGGAGCTTATTCATGAGGCATGGGAAAGATTCAAAGCTCTGATAGAGAAGTGTCTCCATCATGATATTCCAAAGACCAGTCTTATGCAAAACTTCTTTGGGGGTTTAAGCATAGAGAATCAGAAGCTGGTAGATCCCGCTTGTGGTTGGAGCCACTTCAACAAGGACGATGATTCCCTTTATCAAATTTTTGAGGAGATGGCGGAGAGTTCAACAGCTCTTTATTCTTCATGTGCTTTTCAGAAGCACCTCGTCACCTCCCCTGCATTACTCCACAAGGATGTCAATATGACGGTATCACATGAAGTGGATAAGATGGACAACGCTGACCTGACCATCATTGGAAACCACCTATCCAAAGTGGACATTATTGAGAAATGATCCAAGGAGCTTGAGAAGCTTCAAGTGATCGAGCAGAGGATGAAAAACCTGGATAAGTTGGATGAGATGATAAAGCACCTGTAGCTTCTTGTGAGTAAGATCAGTGCAGTTCACAGTGCGAGTGTAGCAGCCGATACATCTACTAGAGAGCAGACTTCTTCCCCCCAACAGAGTAGCGGAGGACCACCCATAGTTCAGCATGTCTAATACGTGCAGACACCTGATTAGGTTTAGTAGAATTCACATCAGATAGTTCCATACCAACAAGAAGTAGCCTGCATTCCTGAGCAACAGTCTCCACCTCCACCTGTCTTTTAGGAGGTGAACGGTATCTGCTTCGACCATGAGAGAAACCAGCCCCGTCTGTCAGGGCAAGGTCAGTTGGGTTCACAACAAGGTCAGAGACCCACCCACCAGTTTCTAGGAGGCAGGCAATAATAGTACCAACACCAATAGTTCCAGCCTCACTATCGGTCTCCACCACAGTTTCAAAACTGGAGACAAGGCCAACCACATCAGCAGTCTTTGTATTTTCCTCATCCTAACCAACAACAGACTGCATATCATGGACAATATCCTCCTCCTCCTCATTATCAAAATCCGTATGGTTACCAACAACCTCCGTACTATCAAGACTCTTAGCGAAAACCAGTCAATGAGAAACCTGAGGCCCCTTCAGTCAGCCCAGCACTTGACCAACTTGCATTGCTCATGAAGAACATGAATGAGTTGACTCAACAGATTGATGACCTGACCACCACCAAGACACTGATTCCATCACAAGTCGAAGCCAACCCCAACAACTTCAGATGCAAGGAGCAGGTAGCCAATAACCCACCCACCTCCGAGATAGGTATGTCCCTTGATTTTATATGTTTATCTGATGCCATTCATCTTAGGAGCGGTAGAAGATTGCAATCACCTACACAACAGTTGGGGTTGGGAGATTGAACCACTGAGAGAGCATCATCTTCTATATCATCTCCTTCACCAGCAGTCGAGAAGCCCAGTGTAGCAACACCCAAGTATAGAGTTTCACCGCCTTCACCACCACTTTCACCAGGCAGATGTAGATCTCCATCATCAAGGAAGAATATACCAGTCACAGATTCTTCCTCTTCATCAGCAACAACATCCCATTCTGTTTTAGATTCTGTTTTTCCTTCACCTTGTTTGGACAACAATGTATAGACTGATTTTGGTTGTCCTTTTGTACATAAGGATTCTATTTTGAATAATGGAAATGAACTTTTAAATGTTTATTCTGATTACATGCCATTTCCTTCTGCTCTCAAATCTAAGAAAATTCAAAAATTAAAAACAACCTTATCTGATCCTGAAGTGATTGAACATATTTTTAAAGATGCCACTCCTTAAAGCCATGGAATACATGCCTACAATAAAAAAGGGAATGAAAGAGACATGTACACAAAAGCGTCAACCAAGGCAGAACATACAAAAGGAAACAGAGAAACACATCTTGACCATGACCACAGTTCATGCCATCGGTAACCTCCTGCCTAAAAAGAAAGACAAGGGAGCACCTCACATCCGTTGCCATATCTTTGATCAAGAATTTGATCATACTCTTCTCGATAGCGATTCCTCCATTAATCTCATGCCTTCCTTTTTACTAACTGAATTTTAGTTAGGACCTCTTAAAAAAACCAGGATGATCCTTCAGTTTGCTAATAGATTTATTAATAGACCAAGAGGCATTTTATAGGATGTTATTGTAATGGTGCATGGAGTGAAATTCCCTGTTGATTTTATTGTCATGGATATGGATACACCTGCACCATTACTCCATACCCCAATCATATTAGGTAGACTATTCCTCTGAATGGCTGAAGCAACAATTGATTATGGTACTGGAGAGATCATCTTTCACTCTCGCAGTGATAAGGTGAAAATTGAGACGATCTCTGATCCTATACCATCACCACCACCAGCAACAGATGATATAGAGGAAGTTATATCAGAGGCAGATGACTGTGATTTTCTTGCTGAATTCCAAGAGACAGGTCTTTTCACTGATTTTATAGATATCCAGGAGTTCCTTTCCCAAAAGGACTCTACGGAAAGCATAATCGACATGAGTTCCCTTGGTGGTCCAATTGAGCTTGTTGCTGGTGGGCAGTTTGAGCTGATTTATGGGGATCAATCTGAGATTCTAGAGGCACCTTCTGATATTCCTTTGATAGACTTTTCTGAGATTACTGAGGATATGCCTCTTTGTAAGAGTTCTCAAGTACAGATATCTGAGCCATTCATTGAATTTACTAATTTATGCACAGATGAGAGACATCTTTCTAAGATTATTGCTGAGATATCTGAGCCTTTAATTGATAAGAATGCTGAACACCCTGATGAGCCCCTCATTTCTGAGCAGAGATCATTCATTGCAGATCTATCAAATGTTCTACTTGTTGAGCCGTTAGTAGCCAAGGTGGACAGTACACAGTACATATCACATACCGTCTACCAGTACAGTGGCAGAGGTTATTGAAGAGCCGATTCAGACCCCACCTGAGCTCAAGGTTTTACCATCAACATTGAAATATGCCTTCCTTGCGCCCCCAAATGTTTTCGGTCATCCTCAGCTCGCAGTTGAACGCTGAACAAGAATCTCGTGTGCTAGAGAATCTTGAGAGAAATCGCAAGGCCATAGGATGGAATATCTCGGATCTCCATGGGATTAACCTAGCTTTGTGCTCGCATCATATCTACCTAGAGGATGACTATAAACCCCCCAGTGAATGTCAGCGTCATCTAAATCCAAATCTAAGGGAGGTTGTCATGAAGGAGATCAGAAAATGGTGTGATGCTGGCTTTATATATATATATATATCCCATTTCAGATTCTAAGTGGGTCAGCCCTTTACATGTGGTCCTGAAGAAATCCTGTATTACTATCATAAAGAATGACCGTGGTGAGGAGATTCCGACCCGGGTACCTACTTCATGGCGTGTCTGTGTAGATTACCGATGCTTGAACTCAGCTACCAAGAAGGATCACTTTCCGCTACCCTTTATTGATCGTATTATTGATAGGTTGACAGGGAAATAGTTCTTTTGCTTCTTGGATGGGTATTCGGGATACAATCAAGTTGCTATCACTCCTGAGGATCAGGAGAAAACTACATTTACTTGTCCGTTTGGCACCTACGCCTTTCGACAGATGCCCTTTGGATTGTGTAACGCTCCTGCTACATTCCAATGGTGTATGTTGGATATTTTTACCGACATAGTGGGTAGTTTCCTTGAGGTCTTCATGGATGATTTCTTGGTCTACGAGGATAGTTTTGACACATGTCATGCTCATTTAGACCAAGTTCTTCAACTTACTATGAGGTAAACCTAGTGCTCTCGTGGGAGAAGAGTCATTTTATGGTGAGTAATGAGATTTTATTGGGCCATGTCATCTCCAAACATGGTATGGAGGTTTACCCGACTAAGCTTGATGTGATTTCCAAGTTAGAGCCTACAGAATTTGAAGCAGTTGAGGTCATTTCTGGGACACGTAGGATTCTATAGGCGATTCATAAAGGACTTCAGAAAGATCGCCAGACCTTTGATTGAGCTTCTGTGTAAGGAAAGTGAGTTTGTTGTCGATGAGAAAGTCCTCCTTGCATTCAATCAGATGAAAGAAATGGTTACATTGGTCTCTTCCTTTCGAGATTATGATGGATGCCTCTGATTTCATAGTTGGAGCTATTTTAGGATAGAAAAGGGATGTAATACCATTTGATATACACTATGATAACAAGAATCTAGATGAAGCACAATATAATTATACAGTTACAGAGAAGGAGATGTTAGCAGTTGTGTTTGGGCTAGAGAAATTCAGATCTTACCACATCGGTTCACACGTTATTGTATACACGGATCACGCTGCCATACGATACTTGTAGGAAAAGAAGGATGCCAAATCACACCTTATCAGATGGATCCTTCTTCTCCAGGAATTTGATTTAGAGATTCGAGATAAACCTGGAGTGAAAAATGTTGTGGTGGATCACCTTTCATGTATCACGGATGTAGAGACCTCTGAGCAGAACATGATTCCTATTTCTGACACCTTTCCAAATGGGGCCATTTTGTGTGTAGACTCACTCCCATGGTATGCTGATATTGTGAATTATCTTGTCTCTAAGAAAGTTCCACAAGATTGGCCGAAGTACAAGGTAGACAGATTTCTGTCGGAGATTCATTATTACTAGTGGGAGGATCCATACCTATTTTGTGAGGGTGTGGATTGTATCTAGAGAAGGTGCATTCCTCAAGAGGAACGCACAGTGTACTTGAGCACTGTCACAAACAAGAATCCGGTGGGCATCACTCAGGGAAACACACAACAGTAAAGGTTTTACAGAGTGGCCGATGGTGGCCCACATTGTTCAAGGATGCTATAGTGTATGTTCGAGGTTGTACTGACTCTCAGAAAATGGGAGGAACCATTGGTTCCAAAGATACCATGCCCCTAAGATACATACAGATTTCTGATATTTTTGATTCTTGGGGAATAGACTTCGTGGGCCCATTTCCTATCAGTCAGGGATTTCAGTACATCCTTCTCACCGTGGATTATGTTAGTCGATGGGTGGAGGCTATCCCCACTCGAGCCACAGATAGTCGTACAGTGTGTTACATTCTCAAGGACCATATTATTGCATGGTTCGGGATTCCCAAAATACTGATTTCAAATGGGGGAAGCCATTTCATTAATAGAGAAGTAAAGAAGGTTGTGAAGGAGTACACCATTGAGCACAGAGCTGCGTCTCCTTACCACCCTTAGACTAATGGCTTGGCAGAAATTTCAAATAGGGAGATCAAGATGATATTGCACAAACTTGTACGTCTAATTAGGAAGAACTGGTCCCATATACTTGATTCGGTTCTATGAACTTATCAGATGACGTACAAGTCTCCTTTGGGCATGGCTCCCTACATATTGGTGTATGGAAAGCCTTGACACCTGCTAGTGGAATTAATTCACAAATCTTTATGGGCACTCCGTGTATGCAATCTTGATTATGAGAAGGCAGGAAAGAACAAGAAGTTGGATTTGAATAGATTACTAGAATTCCGAGACTTTGCATATGATAACTCACTCATGTATAAGGAGAAAGTCAAGCGCTGGCATGATAAACACATTCGAAGGAAGACTTTCTCTCCTGATCAGAAAGTTTGGTTATTTGATGCTAAGTTGAAGCTGTTTCCAAGAAAACTGAAAAGCAAATGGCCAGGACCATTCATCGTGAGAGCTGTGCGTGACAATGGGAGTATTGCCATATCTGGGTTGTCATCTGACGTACAACTCTTGTTGTGAACTGATAGTTGCTGAAGCCATATCTAGATCATGATACATTCCTATCAGTCGTTGATTCTGTATCTATGGTATCAGATGATGATCTTTTGATTCTATCTTCTGCGTTTGATACATGAGCTGACAACCTTTTATATATCCTTTCTTTTCATTCATTCTTCTCCCGTTTTATCATTCACCCCTTTTTCGTGTGTGCATATATGCTATACTTAGGATGTGCTTTATCCTAAGTATAGGGGGGGGAGTGGGTGAATGATTTGTGTTGTTCATATTCATCCTGTTCATCACTCTTGTTGTTGCCTACACTTAGGGATATTCTACCCTAAGTTGGGGGGGGGGAAGGGTGATGTTGCTTCTATTGTTTTTTTGTTTTTTCGTTGAGTCTGTACATTCTCTTCACCAGCTTTTCCCTTTTGTACAGTCTTCTATACTTAGGATTATTTGGTCCTACGTATAGGGAGATCACCAACTTCTATTCTTTTCATCTTCTCTTTGAGTCGTAGCATAAGAGTCTTTTCAATACTTAGCATGAGTTATGTCTTCCTTTGCGGCTTTCCGATCACTATGAGGACATAGTTCGAGCTAAGTATAGGGGGTGTAATATATATTGTATATATACTTTAGACATAACTCGTACTTTTAAATATGATTATTTTTGGGGATATGTATATAAATTAGTAAAATCCAGGTGTACGTATATAGACTTTGATCACCTTTAAAAAACAAAATAAAGGAAAAAACAAAAACAGAAAAAAAAACAAAACAAAAAAAAAACAAAAAACAAAACAAAAAAAACAAAACAAAAAAACCCTAAAAAATACAAAACCAAAAGTCTATAAAAATCTGCATAATTAAAAAAATTAAAAAAAAACTCTTTTCACACATGCATCATTTTCCCCTTCTTTTCCAAAAATCTATAAAAAAGTTAAAAATTAGAAAATGGTTTGAAAAAAAGATTTTTCTTTCTTTTTGCATTGTACATATTTTCTTGCATTTGCGTGTGCATTTTTCAGGATAGTATTGACATTTAAACTAAGTCTGGAATAAAATTGAAGAACGGAGCTTAGTTGGACCGTAATCCACTTAATTTCAGAGGAACCTTATAAGAAATGGAGTTAAGACTTTTCAGGTCCTAGAGACTTAATTCTTTGAGTCCATAAGACTATGTTCACATATCATCTTGATTAGTCTAACTAGAATATTTAACAACACACGCATGATTCTTTCAGATCGTGGCTTATCTTGGACAAGCACTCTACACGTAGCTCTTCATGGAGGAGGTAGTGAGGAGGCAGAAACTTTTGGCTTGGAGTAGCATACGAGGGTACTACTTCTAAGCAGAAGCTTTCATCTTCCTCTAGGGAGGGATGCGCATCTCAACCTGATCTAGTAGCATTGAGGTCTAAAGACTGGATGCTATGGGTTTCAATAATGCTTCAAAAGAGGGATAATCTACTAGCTCAAGAGGAAAAACTCCTTATGTACATGCTGGACCTTGTATATATTTCAAAACAAAGAAGAAGAGACAAAAAATGCAAAATCTCCAAAAGTGGATAGGCCTGATTGAAAAGTAAAATGCCTGTCGGAGTGTATATACAAGGATAAAAGGAAAAAAAGAAAATAATAAGAGCTTCAAAGTCAAATTTTTGTAAGCTTGTAGCCGAATGACTTGGCTACATTGGTTATGCATCCAAGGATAGGTAGCTACACTGGTTACCGTCCATTCTTTTCTCCATCTCCTCTTCTTGAGCTGGTTGTACTTGAACTTAGAAGGGAATATCCCCGCTCCTCGAGGAAAGAGTTTCTAGATCGGGGGATTAGAGTTACCTTGTTGAGGGAGGCTGTTTCTTTGCTACTTTTGAGATGGGGAGCTATATTTCACTTACGCCATACAAGTAAAGATTCATAGTCATAAGAATTTGCGTATGTAGACTTATTCTGACCAGATTGTTGAGGAGACCTGAATAGGAGTCTTGTGGAACTTAGAGGCTGTTAGGTTTTAAATCCATTTCCCATTAAGATTCCACCACACTAATAATCCAAATGTGTGACAGAGCTCCATACTAGAATTTTATGAAGATAAGTTTAATACTCAATATTGTCTTAATTTCTTTATTTTTCCTTTCTTTTTCTTTTTATTCACTTATTCTTTCAAATAAGTGTTTGCTAAGGGACTAGCAAAGGTAAAACATATGGGGATGACGAATCTGCATTTCAACATCTTTATTCATTTATTTTAGCTTAAAATCCCTTATAAAACAGCTGTATATAATACTAACTCCATATTCTTACTAACTTGCGTCTGTGTGTAAATATTGTACACTTATTACTATTTTAACCTAAAAAAAATAAATAAAGAAAGAAAGGAAAAATAAAGAAAGGAAAAAAGAATACTGTATATATGTAATAGATAGACGCTGACCCGAACCCCGAGAGAAGGTCAAGACTTGACCTGATCGACCAGGAAAAAAGTAGGGGGATATAGGATCCTTAATCATAAAATAAAAAAATGCGTTGTATATATTTGTATACTTCCATTATTTTATTTGTACATAAATTGACCTCAAACTAAATAATTTTCAAAACAAAAATTGTAAATAAAAATGTTTTCTAAATAATAAAAATAATTGCAAAATTAAATCATGTACAGAATAAAAGTAACCACATTCAGAAAAAGCTATTAAGTGATAATTTAAAGACCAATTCCAGCTCTCCATATGAACTCAAATTGAACCAAACTCACTTCCATTATATTCTAAACTAAATTATCTTTAAAGAATGGCTATGGTTTCAAAATTTTTGGAATTACTGTTTGAAAGACAGTTTTCTAGGGTGGTTGTGCAATTTTACCATTTATTTGTACATATTGTATTTGTAAATATTTTTAGTAATTATTTAAAATAAAAATAAGAAAAATAAAAATTTTAAAAAAATAATTTCCTCATTTAACTAAGTATATAATGTTCCTTATGTATATAATATATGTATATAGTTGATATTCTTAAATAACCACAATAAAAAATTAACATTTATTATTCAATTTAATAAAGTGAAGTAAATATAAAAAAAATTTAATTTTAGTAAATAATTTCACCACTAATTTCTTTTTTATCTTTATCTCATTTCAAAAATTTTCTTATCTCTTTATCTCCATTAAATTTTTAAATTTGTATTCAAATTCAATTAATCCTCTTAGCTCCTCCTCCCTCAATCTCACTTGATCAATCTTTGGTGAGAGGAGCCTATTCTCCAAGAGTTATCTTGTCGCAGAAGGGTGCCTAGCCTCCGAGTTGTCCGGTGACAATGAGTCAGCCTTCGTCGAGGCGATCACGGTTTTCATCCGCTCCCACAATGAGATCCACGTTTTTCTTCTCTTATTTTTAACCTAGGTTAATCGTAGTTTAATTTTTGCATTTTTATTTCATTGCCTTTTTTTCTAGATCTTAGAATCACACATCACTATTTGGTCCAAATCCGATCTGATATTTCATCACCTTTTCTTTATCCCTTCGTTTCACGTTCTACCTCCACGAGCTCTCACCTCCGACCATGCACAATGGTTAGAGATACGAACCCATTCCTCCTTTTTCGCCGGATCCCTGTTCACGTATTCCGTTTTGATTTTGGGATCGAGCCGTCATGCTCGCGTTCTAATTTGTTTATAAATAAAAAAATAAAAAAAACAAAAAATATATAGTTTTTCTTTCTAACATTTATTTTGCAGGATCAAATAAAAAAATTTTAAAAAAAAAATAATAAAAGGGTCTCTACAATTTCTGTTTTTGAAAAAATAAAAAATGATAAAAAAGTTTTTTAGTTTTTTAGTTCTGGTTTTACATTTAAAAATAAATAATAAAAAATAAATAAAAAATTGGGCACAGCTACTAGCCCGCGCTGCTCCTCATCGCCACCGCAATCCCCCGCTGTCAGCCGCGAAGACCCCCGCTGCTCTTCTACCGCAACACCGTAAGGAGCACGACGCACCCACTCGACCTCACCAGCAACCTCCGGAGGGTGTGTGTCGCCCTCTACCTTCATCGCCTACCACAAGGAGCACGGTAACACCCACTCGATCCTGCCAGCCCGTGCCGCTCCTCATCGCCCCCCTTGCCTCCATTGCCGTGACGATCCTAGGAGAAGCAACCACCAACACCGCGCGCACCGCCTCTTGAAGCTCCGTAGACCCTCCGTCAGAAGTAGCCCCATTCCCCGCATGAGGCAGCAGTTCTTAGCCACCACCTTCTGAATCCAGGCCACCACTTTCACGCCGCAGCCGACCATCCACCGATAGTTGCGCCACCCGACGCCACACCAGATCCGCCCCGCCTCCCTTGCTTAGAGGAGAAAGCAAAGGGGCGGCGACTCCCCATTTAGCCCTTTCCTTTTGGGACATGCGAAGAATAGAAAGAACTCTAAGGGGATTAAAAAAAGTATTTGGAAAAATTACATTTCTCCCCTGGAAGTTTCAATTATCACAAAGAGACCCATTCCAGCCCTTCAAGCATGTTTTTGCACGTGTATCAGTGGGTAATTTGCTACTTTTCCCTTTATTTATTTCTAGTTAATTTTAGGTTATTAAACTTTGAAAATTGCATTTCAATCCCTATTTATCCAGACTCTAAACCACATGCGTTTCTTATTGAAATAAATATTTTCATTGCTCAGTAAATTCCACCAAAATCATGCTATGCTCCTAATGTGTGTATCTTTCTAGCATAAAATTTTCATTGCATTTTATCATCATTTGTTATTATTAAAAAAATAAAAAACATGTCCTTTTTTTCCTATTTGAACTTTGAAATCTTGCATATTTGAATATTGCTTCAAAAATTCAAAAAATAAGATTAGTTCTCTTTTGATGTGTTTTAATTTCTATGCAAATTTCATGCATTAATTATTTATAAAACCAAAAAATTGTAAAATACTAAAAATATTATAAAAATCATAAAAAATGTAGAAAAATCCAAAAATTGTGGTTTTAGTTCCTGTGTGTAGATAATATCCTTTAGTTTATAGGAAAAATATTTTTTTTGCAATTTTTAATTTATTTAATATTTTTAAATTGCAAAAAGCTATGTGTTCTCACTGTTTGCATTTTCCCTTGTTTTTACTCATTTTAAAAATCCTAACAAATCTAAAAAACTCTAAAAAATTACAAAAAACAGTAAGAAATTCATAAAAACACAAAAAATTCTTTGGATATTTTTGAGCTTTATTATTATAGTTGAAAAAATCAAAAAAATATTTTGCATCTCTTTTCTGCATGAATTTGCTTTGAAAATCATTTTTTTAAAATTAAAAAATTGCAAAATTAAAATCACTAAAAATTAGAAAATCAGAAAATAAAAAAATAGAATTAAAAAATTAAAAAATATAAAAAAACAAAAATCAAAACACAAACCAAGCATAGTGTACATTGAAAATTCTATTTTCTTTTAATTGATTTTTTCCGATTAATTGAATAACCCTCGAGAATTGTACCCTCATTGAGTTCGATCTTATTAGTTGTACAGGTAAATAAGTAGCAAAAATTTCTCTCGCTTCATTCTTATTGTAATGATTGGCTTGAGAAAGAAAACAAATAAATTTTTTTGTTTGAGCCGAGAATTTCGGTGATCGCAATGAAAAATTTATATCAATAATAACCATCCTCGAAGATTATTGCTCAACATTCGTATGAGACAAAAATTGTACGCCCTAAGTTACGAGACAGATCAAGCAAACATGACTTAAGATATTTTTATTTTAAGCGTATTTCCTTGACCTAAATACCACTCAAGTCGAGAATCACTCTCTATACATCCACACATTTAAAAAAAATAAATAGAGGCCTTCTTTACACAAACAAGAACTCAATCAAGAATTGCAATATAATTGACAATTAATTACAAATTAATTTACATGATAAATTTAAAAAAATAATGTATAGATAGTTGATAACTCACTAAATACGTATGATAAAAAGTACTCATTGTAATACAAGCACTTAGTGAAGTGCACAGAACTAGGTCAAACATCTCTATGAAGAGGGCACATCTTTAATTTATAAACCTGAGAAGTCCATGGTCGAACAAAAGGACACGAGACTAATACGATTATTAAGGTGTTTAATAATTATGTTAAATGATTAACAACTTCTCTAGGTCAAAACAAACACAGACATAAATAAGTAATGCACAACAAATTCAAATTAGAAATGCATGCATGAATGATAAAAAATATGATTTAAAAAAGAATTTAATTGATGTCAGAAATAATGCCATAATGAACAGAATGATATTACAATTACACAAGCAAATATACACATTAATATGGCCTAAAATGATTTATCAAATCTAAGCAATTTTATCAATTTACTGAGCCCAATAAAGTGATTCAAACAAGAGTAAATTTTCATCTAATGAGCATGGAAGATTCTATATAAATTTTAAAAATAGAATCCTTATTTAACTGTCTAAATTGGAAAGAACTGATCATATCAAAGACAATTAAATGAGGATCAAAATTCCACTGAAATCACTTCATTTGGATAAGAGATGCACAAATTATTCACGATTAAAACCAAGGGCATAACTGTAATAAAACATTTGTAAATCCTTATGTTTACGTCCCTAAAAGGACTAAAATGTAAATACAGAAAACCACTACTGAATTTATTAAATACCCCCTACATGGGGTTTTTTCTTGCAAATCTTGATAGTCGGCGTCTGATGAATCTTGAATTCATATTACTAAGGATATGCTCCCCAAAATTCACGTGCATTTAATAATTAACAGAGCATCAATAACATTCATGCATATGTAAATAATATTCATATTTTATCATGTATAATTGCATGTGTAAATTAGCCTAAAAAACTGCTAAATTTCCATATTTTTATTTAATTCATCCTAACTCTGATTGACCTAAGACCATCTCCATTGTGTAGATATTACTAATAAGAATAAATAAGAAATATAAAAAAATTACTAACTCAAATAAGTGTCAAATAAACCCAAAGTCTAATTTCACATCTGACAGACTAAAATGTGCATATCTTCCTCCCACAACATTCGATTTTGGTCTACTCGCTTTTAAAATACTCCATTTTCAAATACCTTCAAAACAAGACCAATTTCATAAAAATCGGAACTCATATGTGAAAGTTGGGTTTTGGGCCTCTTTTGCGCACTAGATTTTTGCAATTTTTGACATGAGTTTTGATGTATATAATTAACCCTTTTTATGTTATTTCTTCTTTATTTGTATTCTTTGATGAAAGTTTTATTAAGCGACTTAAAATTCCAAATCTAGATTAAGACTGAAATCAAAGAAACTGACTGTGTCCGAGTGTCCATTGTGAATCTATACAAAATTCGCGTATTTTGTACTTCTATTTTATTTTCCTATTTTCTTATTTACTGAAAATCCAAAAAAATAGGTTAATGTGTAATTAAGTGTCTTGTATTTTATCGTATCTTTTCTATAATTTTTATCCTCTTTTAAAACCACCAAAAAATTGCAAAATCCCAAAAAGTCGGTTCCTTCATGAAAGTTGTAGATCTCATCGAAACGAACAACTTTCGTGAAGGAATTTTTTTGATCCGATGTTTCCTTCTATTTATTTTCTATTTTTCTTCCTATTTTTTTTAAATTTTTTGGGTTGACATATGGCAGCCCCTGGGCGTGCCATGTGGCACCCCCACTGTCTCCCTCTCCGGCCTTCCCCCTGGTCACGTGCTTAGCATGTGACCTGCTTCATGCTCCTCTCTCACCTATGGTAACTAGGGGTGTTCATGGGGCGGTACCCGACCCATTCAATCATGATCCCCTCCGACCCATCAATACTAGGTCAACGGGTCGACCCGACCCGTTTCAACGAGTACCCGATATAACGGGTACCCGAACTATTTAAATGGGTAATGGGTACCCGTGGGTACCCGCATAATCACTAAAACACATTGAATAATACCAAAAAATGCCGCATTTATACTATATAAAATAACTAATTCGTAAACAAAGGGGAGTTCAAACTGCGATTATACCAATGGCGGACAATGCCAACGACATCTCAATGTACCACGTCAGCGGCCTCGGCATGGAAGAACCCAACCCTCCGTCCTCGATCCCTTGTAACCTCCCATCTTACTTGCACTAGGTCTCCTTCGAGCTGCGACCTCCTTGACGACTCCAACCTCTCCGACGTTCCGCCATTCCTCTCCAAGAGCTATGTCAAGGAGTTGAGGACGATGATATGTTCCACCTCAACAAATCCATGGATTCCCTTCACTGGGCCATCCTCCCTCCTTCCATTCCTGCTATTTAGGCCTACTTTGCGACACCATCGATAAGCTTGTCACCTTCGTCACCGCCATTCTTCCTGCATCCGTGTAGGCGATGTCATCGTACCCACAGTCAGAAATCGACTTGGTCTACATAGACAAGGATCACCAGTCCCAACGAATGGAAGAGTACACCAAGAGTGCTCGACTCAAGGGTCCACGATAGACCGCTAACATCTTCCCAACCCGACACCAAGAGCCATTGTTATCCAAATGTAGAACTCGACGCAGGTTGTTGTTACAACTACTATTAATAAACATACTGCACACTTTATCAAATCTACCAATGAAAACAAAGCAATAACTAATTGTAACACTTCTGGTCCTCTTTAGCATTAGTCCATGTTTTCTCTCGTAATTAATGATACTGGAAAAAGACCACCACTACTCGACCGGGTACCCGGTACACCCAACCGGGTTTCCACTTGGTTCACTTAACTTTAGCGGGGTGGGTACCCAACCCGGATATTTTTCATGGGTACCCGTGAAATTAGGGTCAAAATCACTGGGTTATGATGGCTACCCGTTTGACCCTAATATTTTGAACACCCCTAATGGTAACATGCCCCACACGTGACAATCTCCTTCCTCCAACCCTTGCAGCCGCCCGCCGTAACCGCCCCGCCTTGACTCGGCCGTTACGGCCACCACAAGCTCTTCCCTCTTGTGTAACTCTACTACCTTCCCTCGCCCTTACACCCATCACCGCCCAGTAATATAAAGCCCTTCCCTCACCACGTTCTTTCCCATCCGTCGCTCCATACTGAAACTTCCAAGCTCTTGATATAAGGGGAGATGACAACTCCCAGGTCCTTCGACGAGCAAGAGGGAGCCTATGGTCAGTGAGATCCGAGGTGTTTATAGAACCTCATTGCAGAAGCATCAACACAGCTGCGAAGCTCGGTCTCTTCTTGCCGAAGCCCTTGAGCAAAGACAACAAAGCATTAGCTCCTCTTTTAAGCAAAAACTTCTACTGTTCATCATCTTCCAAGCTAAACAGAACACATGTTCTGCACTCTTCACTCATGATCCACTTCCAGGTACATCCGTTATTCCCTTTCTTGTGTTTCCTTCGTGTACACCCATCTGTCATTACTCAACATCCATTTGAGCTTCTCGATCGGGAACCCCGGCCACACCCTTCCCCCTCTCAGTTTCTACTTCTATACTCTCCAGATTTCTCCCACCTCCAACCTTACATAGGTCGGAGCTCACCTCCCTTCCTTCGCCCGATGATGGAGCACCACTTACCCTTCTCTTTTTCATATCTGCGCTAACCTCTGCAGGTACCTAGACGCCACGGCCTCCGTAGCTCACCCATTGTCGCAGCCTTCAGCCCCTTGCCTCTGCACGCGGTCGTGGGCTGCCAACCACCCCTCCGCGCCACAACCGCTCCACCTTAGCTCGGTCGTGTGTCGACCGAGCTCAGTCCCTCCACCACACTCATCCGTCACCGCCTGTGCATACCCAGCTATACTGACCCCTCCACCGCAGCACCTACTTCTCCAGACGCCTCGGCTCTCGTGCCACCACCCACCCGCAACTCCGCCTCGGGCGTGTGTCGCTTGAGGTTGAGCCCAGATGTGACCTCGGCTCGCTCAGCCTGCCTCAGTAGACAAGCACCAACTGCCCCCTACACCTCTAATAGTCGTCGGATAGAACCCAAGTCTTGATCCAAAAGTTGCTAGAGCACCACGTGTTCCCCCTAGCCTCGGGACTCCGAGCCTATACCTCAGGCCCTCCGTAGCTCCCACACTTACCATGATGCCTCAGGCGTCCAAGCCTAAGCTCTGTGCATCCGAGCCTCAGCCTCCACCGCCGTGCCTCTTGCACCACGTGCGAGGCACGTGCTTGGTGGGAAAATTGCACCACTACCCTTGGTTTTTGAACAAATCACGCGTACACCCCCACCTCAGGAAGCACGTACAATACACGTGCTTTGCCAGAAAATTTTGCAAAGACCCCCCCCGTAGGTTTTGAAAATTACAAAAGAGCCCTGTCTCAAGAATTCACGTGTAGAGCACGTGCCCCTAGGCAATTTGCAGAAAGGCCTAGGCGAGTTTTTCTTATTGTAGATAAGTCCTCCATGGACCCAATTGAGAAGAAAACGCATCTTTTTATTGCATTTTAGTCCCTAGATCTTTAGTTTATCATATCTTTCACATATGAACTCTGTTTCTAGCGCATAATATGTCGTTTCGAAGCTTATTTCATGCTCTATCAATTTAAATAATTTGTGGACAGATCTGAGTCTGTTTCTTGATGATTATTCTTTGAGGAGCATTTTGATTTATGCAGGCTTCTTCTTGACATATTTGTGCCATTCTTAATTGAGAAGATCATTGACGTTGTTTGCAGGGGATTAAGTGAGAGGACCTGAAGTTTATTTGAATCTCTTATACTTATATTCTCGAGTATTTAATATTTGTAGGGGATTAATTAAGATTTATTCCTTTATTATTGTCAACTATTTGAGGAATTAAATCACAGAAATTCTGAGGCCAAATACTTTGCTTCTAAATTATTATCAATTGATCTATTTACTTGATGTACTGGAATTAATTCAAATATATATTGAAATTTGTTGATCTAGGATAGTTTTTTAGGATTTATTTATCACATTATTTGAGGACTCAAAACATTTAAAATCACAGATCCTGTGCTCATCCGCTCTGTTTATTTCTCATTGCATTTTCATCAACATATTTTCTCTTTATTTTCTGACACAGAAATTAATCAAACATTTAATCAATTATTTGAAATTAATTTAAGACCACATAACTAAAAATCACCGTTCCCCCTGTTCGACCTTGGTAGACTTGCCAAGTAAAAATACTCCACAACATTCAAAGATTGTGGTTTTTGTTGAACCAAATTTTCCTCCTATACTATGACAATTCCACATTATTAAAGAGGCAAATTTGGTGATCATCAAATCTGGCTTGATCGTAAAATGCCCAAGTCCACATGTAAAGAACACACACGAACAGGATCGGGGCGAAGGCTGGTCAGTCGCAAGTTAGGAGGCCACGTGGTCAACCTCCGTGCCTTAGAGCAGGAGTGGTTCCTCCGAACCTCCTGGTTTGGCGTCGAAGCTGGGACAAATTTTGGACTATATGATCTTGAAGATCAGAAGGAAGCTGTTAATTCTGTGCTCCGTCGTTGGCCTTCTCTCATACGATGGAGGAGGCTGCACTCCAGCTAACTCCTAGGCGCTCCGCCTTACTTTAACTTCACCTCTAAGGATCAGCAGAAATTCTTTAGTAGATGGCTGATGAATCTCAGATTCATCACTCTAAAAGTGATTAATTAAGCTCAATTCCCCAAAATGCATATGCATTTTATCCATTATCTTGCATAATTAGCATTCTTGCATGTATAAATATTAATTGCAATTTATTACTCAAAATTGCATAAAATAGAAGCCAAAAATCTTAGCCCAATTGACCTGTAAAATAAGCTAACTTCCCTGATTTTTAACTAATTCATGCTAACTCAAAATCACCTGAATCCACCTTCATTGTGTATATATTAGTAACAAGAATAAAGGAAAAATACAAAAAAATCACTAAGAAAAATAAGTGAACCAAAAACCCATGCCCTAATTTCAAGATTTCTTAACTAAAACACTGATATCTCTCTCTTACAATGTTTGATTTGATCCTACTCACTTTTGAACTAATGTAAATTCAATTACCTTTAAAACAAGACCAAGTTCAAGCAAATCAGAGCTCATATGTGAAAGTTGGGTTTTGGGCCTCTTTTGTACATTGTGTATTTTACATGATTTTAACCTATTATTTTACGTACATAATTAACTCATTTTATTTTATTTATTTTTCATTTTTTTTATTTGACAAAAGTTTTATTAAAATTCTCAAAAATCCAAATCCAAAAGAAAATTAAAATAAAGAAACTAACCGAGTCCGAGTCTTCATTAACAATATGTACAAAAGTCATCTTTTTTTACTCTATTTTATCTTCATTTTCTTAACTAATAAAAATCCAAAAAAAATTAACATTTATATTTTATTTTATCATATTTTTATCCGAATTTTATCTTAATTAAAAATGATAAAAAATTACAAAATCTAAAAATCAAGCTATTCTATGTACATAGAGTTCCCCAGAAATATCAATTTATGCAATTGACCTATTTTGATGTTGATATCTTCAAGAAAGTCACATTGATACGGGCAACTTTCATGAAGAAAATTTTCAATCCGAGGTCGTATGCTATTTCTTTCTTATTTATCTTTGTCTTTATTTTGAATTTTCTAGAGTTGATACATGGCGACTCGTGGAGGCACCATGTGTCACTCATTTTTTTCATTATTTTTGTTTATTATTTATAAAAAATATTAAATAATACTAATAAATGACACGTGGCTCAATCTGGACCGCTCAATCTTGGTCGATCGGACAGCTCGGATACCATCCTCCTTCCTCCGTCTTTCTCCCCAACTTTCCCCTTCTACACTGTCGACAACCTGTCTGATCTAGCGCCACCTCCTCCCGTTCCCTGTCCATCTCTCCCTCTCCTTCCCAATCTCTGATCCCCTTAGATCCTACTTATGCTACCACCTTCCAAATCAAGCAACCGTACCATCACCCCATTACCTATTCCAGCCACCAATCCCCATTATTGATCCCCAAAATCAATCCAAGCGCCTCCCAGATTCGGTCCTTGTCTTCGATCCCAATTAAACCCCATCTCTGATCCGATCCCCTCGACCATCAAGATCTCCATCTCCATCACCCTCTTCTCTCAACCCTATAAATCCACCGCAACCCCTCCGTTCTCCGCATCTGTCGATCCGCTGCTAAGAAAAGGGGTCGATGGAGACAGTGTCACCTCTACTAGCCAACGAGATCCAAGGCCCATACCACCACCTTATTGCAGCGCGCAACAACCGTGCTAGCCTCTCTCCGAACTTCGCTAGGCCGTGGAGCTGGAGATCGATTTCACCAACTGTACACCACCATGCCCTTGCTTTATAGGCGACTCATCCTCCTGACTTCGCCGCCTACAAGGTCCTGTTACTTTCCCCCAACTCCAACTGCTCTAGTTCACCTCCAAGTCGACGCTCCATCACCTTCTCGCGGGCACATCCTCCGGCCACTCTGCCTTGACCTGCTCTTGGAGAGTCCCCTACCACAGCCATGCCCCTCTGAAACTCCACCGGCACTATTAGGGGCTGGAACCGAGGCCCTCCCACGTGTCGCGCACGTATAGAGGGAGCTTCTATAAAGACCACCCCCACGTGATCTTCACGTGCGTGCAAGGATTTTTGCAAGAAGCCTCTCACGAGATCGTCTAATTGCAGAAGACCCCACTGCCCAAGGGTCACGTGCCACACATGTGAACCCTTGGAAATTTTGCGTAAACCCTCTCTCGGGTCTAGGTATTTTCTGTAGTGCCCTTATGAACAATTTTTTGTTTATATTTTATTTTAGTTTTCATATAGAACCCTGACTTCTATCATTTATTTGAGATATATTTTTGCATTATTTTATTATTAAAAAATTATCATTATACTCTTCAATTAATTTTTCATATTGTGGCATGTGGTGATATTTTAATGCTCTCTGGTTAATTATTAATAATATTCTTATGGAAAATTACATATTTTACCCAGACCGTGCTTAAAAATTCATAAATAATTAACCATTACTTGAAAAATTACCAAACATTCATAGATAGTAGAATTAGTTGATATTTACATTGTGCCCTAAAAGAATTGCATTTACATACATATTTTCTCTATAAAAATCTTATTGTGTATTTCAATGTTTAATTTATAATTGGTGTTAAACTCCACATTTTTAGGGTTTATGATTTTTATATGTAGCTAATTTCTATCTTGGATAATTTTATTTTTTGAAAATAAAGAGATTTAATATTTATTATAATTAATTATTGGAATTCACCTTGTTTGCATTCAGTAATTCATTAAATATTCATATTATATAAGAAAATTCCAAAAAATGGCAGAACATTTATTTCATCATAGTTAACATCTTGGACAAGTTTCATAATTTTCGGACCACGTTTTATTGTTGTTCACATTTTAGTCCTTAAAATTGGCCCTCATTTCATTTGCATTTCAAAAATTACATTAAAAATACCGAAAAATTTCCGCCTAAAAAATCATGCACAAACTTTGATAGACATTAATCTAGGTTGTTCCTTTGTCTCCTCGAGTTTGACCATGGGACTAACCTAGGCTAAAAAGAAATCAAACCACTTCGATAAAAATTGGATTAAATATTTAAGTGGTTATTTTCTTGATTGATTCCAATTACCCACCTACAATAAAATGACGACATTTTTTTCGCATGATTAATTCACAAAATTTATCTAAGGGTTTAAGAGATAAGTCAATGGCAACTATCTTAAAGGTGAGAAGAAGGTCCGGTAGTGATTGGAATGACGAACCAAACCATCTTCATTGACATCGGGCTCTAAAACTGGGCTGCTCCGAGGCATATGACCATTGAAGAGAAGATGTACCTACTATGTTAGTGAAATAGCCGAAGCTCATAGATGTGTAGAGTGGAATGAATGGAGGGTTGTGAAGTGAAGAAACAGAAGCCCTTAAATGAGTTCTCCTCTACCTCTAATGAATGAGAAAGCTTGGAATGGAAGTAGGTATGGAAGACAAGAGAGGGTGATCTGCACTCCTCACGAAGGTCAGGGATGTCCAACGAAGATGGTGGTGTGGTTGATTGAAGGTGGAGCTTGGCATGAACATTGAATTAAATAAAAGAAAACTAGAAAGAAGAACTTACCTATTTTATATGGAAATTGATGATCAACATCAGTGGGTGTAGAATGGTTTTTGTGTAGAAGGAGGTTGTAGGAGGTTTGAGGGAGGGGGAAGTTTCAACTGCCCTTAACTAGCAATAGAGAGAGATAATAGGGGCTAAGGGAATAAGAGGAGAGTATGGTTAGAAGTTGGCGATGGAGGTTGGTTGGAAGGGAAATCAGGGATGCTGGGAAAAATATGCGAAGTTGGGACATTTGAATGGAAAAGGAACAACTAGACGTTGATGATGAACTTCGACCATATAATCATGCGATCAGACGGTTGAAGTTGAGGCGTTATTGTATGGCTGTGATGCGGCTAGAGATTAGATCAAACAATGCGAATCATGACACAAGCTAATGACTAAGATTAGATCTTATGAGAGATCCAATGGCTGGAGATGAAAGTGCTGGAGAAAGAAGAGCTGGCCAGGTGGTGTGCTGAGATGGCACCACGTGGCCTAATAAAATAATTAGAAAAACCAATAATTATTAAGAAATACGAAAGAATTAGTTAGGGTAAGAATTAGAAAAAAATGATGAACATAAAATTTGTAGATCTCGATTAGATCTACAACTTTAGAAGTCAATAAGAGAAGAGGTAATCTATACATAGATAAAAAGTAATTACATATTAAAACAATAAAAAACACTTTTCTTTTTTTGTTTTATTATTATTATTGGTTTTTTTTTAAAATACTATTTAGGAAGTTGCCTCATGACAGTTGGATCTTTTCAACATGGATTTATATAAGCCCGGGATTGACCCAGGATAGATCTGAATGGAGGTGAAGAATCCATGTAGCCGACCCTGCTTAATTGTGGGAAAAGGCTTTGTTGTTGTATTATTATTACTTTTTGGATTTTTATTTTATATTTTATGTTAAATTAATTATGTATAATTTTATTCTAATATTTATTTGATTTTTAATGAGAAATAAATACATAAAATAATGGCACAATAATAGGGTTATATAATATATATTAATTAGGATCAAGTATTTATAACACACAAATTATTAATTAGTGTTATTAGTCAATGAATCTTGGTGAATAGCTTAAGTTAGAGAGATAATAATATAAAATAATGTATATAAATTTGGGATTTATCACCACCTATACTTAAGCTAAGCTCATCCTCGAGCTAATAAATAAAGATTTAATTAGAGAGTTAGCTTAATTAGTGACATCCATGACATGTGCGTGTGAGTATTAAAAGCTCTATTTGGCCTAGAACACTAGGTTTTAGAACTCCTAAGGTTGTAATTTGATCTAAATATTAATAAAAAGGAATTCAACTCCTCTAATTGTTAGACTCTCAATGTACATATAAATAAGAAATATGACTTAGTGTTGACAACATCCACAATAGTAGAGTCAAAATTTCACTGAAAATTCCAATCTTGGAAGCTCTCCTTAAGACCCAACCCTAAACTCTAGGGAATAAATCTAGTCTTGCTTCAATCCACTGTCTCTTTAGTTTGTCAGACTTGTAAGGTATAGATGGACAACCAGTTGATAGAGGATTTAGGATTGTGTACTTATTTTCACTTCCTCTCATTAGAAAAAGGTTTCTCTCAAGTACCAATACTCAACACACTTTTATCTTTTAACGTCAATCAATGTGTCCGTCAAAAGAGAATGAGCTGTTTGTACTTGTTTTCCTGGGAATACACCAGGATGTGTCTTATTAAAGTAACTAATATACTTGTACTAAGACTTGCAACACTAACAATGTAGAGCCCTTTTTTGATATACTAGCCCGACTCATAGAAGCCTAAGATTTGGTCCAAGTGGACACTTAAACGTTGGGAGCGCTCGCCTTGAATGTTATCTCATATGATGCATCTTTGTAATGTAATGAGCTTTTCATCATTTTCATCATTTTTTTTTGTGAGGGAACTTCCTTTCTTTTTGGCTAGCTCCTCTGCTTTTACCAAGGATTTGTGCACACTAATCAACTTACTAATTTCATGTCATCAATCTTGACACTCTAGGTCGAAGTCAAGATATAGTATGATAGCCATGCCCCATACTGGCTAAGAAGCTGACACTCAGGTTTCATAAAGCCAACATTAATTTTTCCCATCCTCGAGCATCATATAGATCAATTACAAACTCAAGCTTCAAATCCCAGTCTCCTCAATGATACCTCGACTCATTTCAATAATGAAAGCAGTCGTGCATGTTAGTCATAGTCAAATTCTTTAAAGGAGATTAAGCATGAAATGTTGCATACATATCTTCTAACTAGGGAAGTTTGAGTTTTTAAGTCCAAGACCCTAATGATTAAGACATGATAACTCTAAGTCTATGGACTCCTTAAACACATGTTAAAGATCATCTCAAGCCTTGATTGCATAGTGACAGTGACAAAAAAAACACCAATTAATAAGTGATCGAGTTAATTATTTACAAAAGAATTAAGGGAATTATTAGTTTTATTAAGACAAAAACAACAAAATGAGTAGCCTGACAAATAAACACAACAACACGGACGACACTAGGATACCCAATACAACAAAACAAACTTCAGTTCCTTTGAATTCAAGATTGGATCTTCGAGGTTTAAAATCACAGGCTACCTTATTTTTCAACTACTTCCTCGTAATAGAGAATACTTCTAAATTTGAATAAGAAAGATCATCATCTACTTGGAATTTCAATCTACTAGAATGATGCCATTCTTCCTCAAAAGTGATATCCATATCTATGTGGGAAGCCTCAAAATTCTTCACAATCAAGGGAAGACGAATCAAACCTTGGAATCCTACAATAGGCTTTTGGACTTTCCTTAAAAGAGAAAAACTAGACACACAAGGATGACCCAACTCACAAGAGATACGATAATCCATAAACTGAACATCCTCAAGAAATGGTGTTGGCACCTCCATATCTAATTCTTCTATCAATAAATCATGTTCCTTAATTGGCATCACTCTTTTCAATGAACTCTTGATCGACTTGGTCTTCCAAAATATCGAGTTCATGTAGTTTATGTAAGGATCTAAGATTGAAGAACCATATATAGGCCAAGGACAAAACGGTTCAATAAATAGTCGCAACCTCTTAGGATCCTAAATCACTAAAGGAGACTGAAGAGACATAATAAAATTAATTATTATTTTTGGTTGGAAATTATTTACAAGAGTTAGGTTAATTCCTACACCCCCTTAGCTTTTGAAAAGAATCCTGAAAACTTTTTACAAACATTATCACATATCTATATATAGAAATTTTCCAAATATTTTACAAATGATTTTTCAAATAGAGTCAAACTGTAATTTCATAAACCATGTAAACATTTGAAAACCATGTCAAATATATATAAAGTTTTCAAAATCAATTTCGAATCATTTTTTATAAAAATCAGTTCCAAGAGTATAATACGATACCCTTAGCTCCCATAATAGCTCCCATATTTTTTTAAAAATATGAGCTATGGATAAAGAAAGTATATGTATAATATATATGGTACACCCCCTATACTTAGCTTTTGCTATGTGCTCATAGCACAAAGTGATATGAAGCCATAGATCATGCTAAATGTAGAAGAATACGAGAACTAATGACAAAAAAATACATGTGTGGAAGTGAGAAAAGCATAAGTCAGAATAAATAAATAGGGATGGTCTCCCCTATACTTAGGTGTCGAAACCTAAGTAAAGAAAAAGAGGTAAACACATAAAAGAGATCAAAGAATAAATAAAAGAATAAATAATGAAGAATATAGAAACAAATTCCCCTTATACTTAGGATGGAAATAGCCTAAGTGTAGGAAGGAAAAAGAATAAAAGTCAAATTAAATCTATAAGAATAAAGTCAAAAAGATTAAGAAACTTCTGATGTTGAATACTCTTATGTGAATCTATGTTGATGAATCATGCCTTTCCTAAAAAGTTTGAATTTGAATCACTAGGCATGAAGTCAATTACTTCAATGGGAGTTAATCCTTCCTTTGATTCCGTAAAATGCTTAAGTAACTGCCCATTAACCACAATGGAAGGTGCATTCTTTGAAAGCTTTGAAATCTCTACACTGCAATTTCCATACTCTTACTTTTTTGTAAAAGGACCCATCCACTTTGATTTAAGTTTCTCGTAGAAAATCTTTAACTTTGCATTAAACAACCATACCTTCCTGGTACATAGTTCTCGCATCTAATATACACGTCATGCCACTTCTTAACTTTGCCCTTATAGATCAAATTGTTGTCATATGCTCGGTTGCGGATTTCCACCAACTAATTTAGGTCAAGGTCTCTACATAATTTCGCTACGTAACTCTAAATGATCTTCTGTATTTCCCACTTAGATTTATGAACTACTTCAACGAGCAAATGATATGGCTTTCCATATATCATTCTAAAAGTTGAAGTGCCAAGAGGTGTCTTGTAGGCCGTCCTGTAGGCCCATAGAACTTGGTCTAACAACTGAAACTAGTTCTTCCTATTGGGATGGACTAATTTTTGAAGAATGCCCTTTCCTCCCTATTTGAAACCTCTGCCATGCTATTCGACTGTGGGTGGTAGACTAGTTACTTTATGCTCATAACCATAGTCCTTTGCTAAAAATTTCATCTGTCTATTCACAAAATGGCTACCCCTATAAGAAATCAAAATATGGGTACCCCGAACCATGAAATAATATGATCCTTTATGAACTTTCAAACAATCTTATTGTCTACGGTTCGAGTTGGAATAGCCTCTACCCATCCTGACAAATAATCCACCGCTAACAATATGTACTCAAAACCTTGGCTATTAGGGAAAGGGACCCATGAAATCTATGCCCCAAGCATCAAAGACCACAAAAAATTGTAGACTGCATGGGAATCTCATCTCTAGAACCAACAGTCCCTCCCATCCTATGGCAAATAGGGCATGACCATACAAAATCAGTGACATCTTAAACAAGGTCGACCAAAACAAACTACATTGGGGTACCTTGTGTGCAGTTATTTTTCCTGAATGGTGTCCTCCATCCTCAAGTCAATGACAGTATATTACGACATTCTGGTATTCCTCCTGAGGAATAAGCCTTCTCCAGACACAATCTGATCCTTCAAAAAAAAAGAAGCGGATCCTCCCAATGATATTTCCTTGAATCCACTTGAGTCAGTCTATACTGCTCCTAGTCCAACCATGGGGAACTTGCTTGGGGACAAGGTAGTTCACCATGTTGGCATACCAAGGGGGTGAGTCAACAAGATAAATCGACTCATCTAGAAAGATTTCTCAAATTGGCTCAGAATCAGGGGAATCTTTTATCTGAATCCTTGAAAGATGATCAACCACTACATTCATGACCCTAGGTTTATCCTTAATTTCCAAATCAAACTCCTAGAATAATAATATTCACCAAGAAGATGCGCCTTCACGTCCTTCTTTTCAATGAGATACCTAATGGTTGAATGATCGGTATACACTGTCACTTTAGAGCCAAGAATAACAGACCTAAACTTCTCTAAAGCCCATGCTACAAAAAGAATCTCTTTTTCAATCACGATGTAATTTTTCTATGCTGGTCCAAAACCTTGCTTGAGTAATGAATTACGAACAAAATCCAATCTAGCTGCTGCCCTAATACAACTCCTGTATAAAATCCAAAGTGTCAGTCATGTTCTCAAATAAAAGAGACCAATCAGGAGCTTGCGGAGTCGGTGAGTCACAGATCTTCTTCTTAAGGAGCTCAAAGGCCTCAAGACACTTGTGATCTACAAAGAACTCGGTGCCCTTTCATAAGAGCTCAATAAGGAGACCGGCAATATTAGAAAAATCTTGAATAAATCGTCTATAAAATCCAACGTTCCCCAGAAATGACCGCATGTTGACACGATTTATATGGGCTTTTATTTAAATGAATTATTCATGTCACAACCCAAAGAGGCATCAAACAAAAACTAATTATTATCAAGCAAAATTAATACAAAAATGTAGCAAAAGAAATTGCTATTTAATTTACATGTATAGATAACAGTATCAAACTCGGGGAGGCTACAAAAATCTCAAGGGTTATTCTATGCAATGAAAAACAAAGAAAGAATAAAGGAATTTCTATTCACACTGTGCTTGGATGTTGTATTTTCTTTTTGGATTTTTACGTTTTTAAGGAATTTTAATTATATAATTTTTATTTGTTTTTTTGATTTTTTAAAAATATATATGTTTTTAAATTTTTCAAAGATAATTTTTATTTTTAAAAACAATAAAATATGTAAAGAAATCTTAAAGCTCACATACTCAACCACTCTTTTATATTTTTGAATTATAGCTAATATATACAAAAAATTAAACAAAATTTATTTTTGTTTTTTTTAAATTTTTAATGTTCTTTTTATTTTTCCAGAATTTTTCACAATTTTTAAAGCCATGAAATAAATCAGAAATAGAGAATAAAATGAACAGAAAATAATTTTAAAAATAACAAATAAGGTCAAAATTGGGTGAAATGCATAAAGAATGAAAGGGTTCTTTTTATATTTTCCAGAGAGGGGTTCTATTATTTTTGGAATTTTATATGATTTGATATGTTTTTTTATGTTTTTAAGTATTTTATGATTTTTATGGTTTTTATGAGGTATATAAATGCCAAAATTTCATAGAAATTAAAATAAACCAAAAGAAGCAAATATGATTTTTTAGAATTTTTGGAAAAAAATTATAATTTTTATTGATTTTTTATGCAAGCAGGGAATTTTTGGACTCTTTTTAAATTTTTATAAATAGAAAATGAATAAAATTTTGAAAATTGGAATTATATGATATAATACTAATTATGAGGCATTTTTGTGATTTTTTATAGAATTAATGGAGAATGATAGCTAATATTTAAAAATGGTAACAAGAAACAAACAATTAATCTATAGTAAAGGGACTTGAATGCAAATATTTTTATTTCTAGCACTAAATAATATTAGATCAATTAATTTTAGGTGCAACAAAGAAATTTAGCCACGCGAAAAGTGCCAAGCACATGAAACATGCACGAAAGGACCAAAATGCAATTTTAATAAACTTCAGCCAAATTCATTAATCAATCGTAGTAGAGGGTGAATCCTGTAAATTATCCAATTAAGCCACGCGACGATGCATGTGAAACAAGAAACTAGGGACTAAAATGCAATATCAGAAAATTCTAAGTCCTTGATGCAAATTACTTTGTTCTTTATTTTAAAATTATTGGACTAAATGCAAATAAAATATGCGTAGGTGTATAGAGAAATCACCCAAGATTCATGTGTGTTTCACATACAGAACTAGACAGCTGATGCTTGCTTTGAATCTGATCAACGGTTGAAAAATATGCGCCAAGCAACAGTCCTGATCTGATCTAGCAACTGTTCTTGATCTAACGGTGGAAATATGCGTTGGAAGAACTGATAAGCGTCTCCGCCTCTTCGATCTTTGAACGCCTTGATCTCACTCGATTCGTCTCTGATCAACCTCAAATAATGCTCAGAACGTTGCTCAAATGATTCTGCTCCAGTCCAGGTCCTTGGATTGGCAACTCAACGACTGGATCTTGATCTGCATGGGCTGGAACCTGGAGCCTCTAGGTATCTCCGACGGACTCAAATTCTCGTACGTACACACTCGATTTGTGGCTCCTATGACCTGCAAAAGCTTATACGCTCGGAGGCAGAGCTCTGACAACTGATTATTAGATTAAAACATGAAATCAAAGGGGTGAACTGGGGGTGTATCAGATCCTACGGAAGGCGGAGGAGTTGGATCTAAAATCCGACCAGATCCAAAGATCAAATCGGTGACAGGTAGCGTAAGAATTGATGAAGAGACAGAGGTGCATTAAATGAGATGGATTTTGTGGTGGTTTGATGAATGATTTGATCGGAAATGAGATCGAGGCCTAGTGCTCCGATCTTCAATTTGATTGGAATTAAACAAAAATGCGATGAAATTAAATAGAACTCAACACATAATTAGACTTAGAAATGAAAAATGACATGAAAACACCTAAAGTTAGCCCCGACATGTCGCAGATGTACTTGGAAGCTAAGGCATGGTGGTGTTTCACTAGAAGGTCTTCGCCGGCACGGATCTCACCTCCAGTTGCGTTCTTCATGCTCTTGATCGCGGGAGAAGGAAGCTACCACCTATGCCTCTCACCAGAATCGATCTCGGGGAAGAACGAAAGACAAAAGGAAATCGAAAGCTCGACTGAGTGTAAGGGTAGATATTTATAGGGTTGGTTCAAGCGAGTTTGAATTTTGAAAAGGGGTGAGATCAGAGGTGTTCTGGGTGGATCTGAGGTGATGTCGTGGATGAGATTTGAATAGGCGAAAGATTTGGAGAAGGGAGCGAGAGGAGTTATGGATTAGAGCGCATGTGAAATTTGAATGAAGTAACAATGGCACAAGGTTAGCGGGGGAAAAGGGGCGTAGATGAGGAGTTGACCCAGGTCAAAAGATCTAGGTTTGGCCAAATAGGACACGTCGCAGATGCAGACAAATTAGGCTACACGATAAAAATGTAAATAAAAGTTAAATAATTAGATAAAAATAGAAAATGAATTTATTAATAAATTATTTGAAAAAAAATTGAAGTTAATTTCGGTGATTTTTATTTAATTAAATAATATAATTACGAGGGTTAATATAAATATAGAGTGTTATTGACAGGTATGTATACCTATAATTATATGCAGTATTCTGATTTTTTTATTCATTATTTATGCACATAATTTACTAATTTATTTATTTACAATATTTTAGAAGTATTTTAATGATATTTTTATTTGATTTTTAGGTGTTAATTAATAAGTTTAATTAAATAGGTATAGGTACAATATATACATGGGATACATATACAATTTATACAAAATTTATTTTTCTTGATTTTTGATTTTGTAATTTTTATTTGTATTTTATATGAGTTAAATAAAATATTTACAAGTAAGAAAAAATACAATATTCACAAATATACACTATAAAAATACTTTATTAAATAATATACATAGTATACAAAGGTTTTTATACAATAATATCCCAATTGACCTCATTTCACACCTCAACTGAGCATTTTACGAAATCACCTCGATTTAAAAATAATTTATATTAGAGTACAACGAAAGTGAGTCTTAATTTGTATTTCAGGTGGAGGAAATATTGATCTTGGAAGTTTGTATTTTGTGGCTTTTGGAGAGTGATGTTATCTATACAATATATACAAGTTTTTATTGACACTATTTTTATTATTCACAAGAGGGTTTTATGCACAATTTTGAAAAAAGATTTATCTTTATTTATAAGGGATTTAGCTATGAATAAATCAATGTAATAGTGTGTGATATAGGCAATATTGTATAAGTGAGGAATATTTACAATTGGTAAGTGTATTTTCTGGTATTTTTGGTATTTTTGGTCTTATCTCCTCTGTTGTATTCCTTGTCGATCAGGTCATGCCTTGACCTTCTCTCGGGGTTTGATTCATCTTGTATCTATTACACATATACAGTCCTTGAATTTCTTTATTTTCCCTTTATTTATTTATTTATTTTAGGTTAAAATAGTGATAAATATATAATGTTTACATAATAATTAGAGTTAATAGAATAATGGAATTAGTGATATTTACAGGTATTTTATAAGGGATTTTAAGCTAAAATAAATGAATAAAGATGATGAAATGCAGATTCATCACCGCACTGACTTGATGTTGGTTGGCGGATCAAGTTTCTTGATCACATCCACCTTGGTAAGGTCAACCTCCATTCCCTTTTTGGAGATGACGTGCTCCAACACGATACCCTCCTTAACTATAAATGACTTTTCTCCAAGGAGAGTACCAGATTCACCTCTTAACACCTTTGAAGGACTCGATCCAGGTGAATCACCATGGATCGAGAAGTCGTCCATGAAGGCCTCCAGGAAACCCCCTCCATTTCGGCAAACACAACAATCATGCACTGCTGAAAAGTACCTGGGGCATTGCATAGCCCAAAAGGCCTGCGCCTGAATGCATGTGCTGAAAGGACATGTAAAGTGGCCTTTTCTTGATCCTTAGGGGTGATGGCTACTAGATTGTAGCCTGAGTATCCATAAAGAAAATAGAAGAACTCTTTCCCCGCTAATCTCTCGAAAATCTGATCGATAAAAGGTAGGGAAAAGTGTTCTTTCTTAGTCACGGTATTAAGGCATTTGTAATCAACACAGATGCGCCATGACATGGGTACTCGTGTCACGATCTCAACTCCCTCCTCATTGGTCACCATCTGAATTCCTGGCGTCTTCGGGACAACATATAAAGGGTTCATCCATTTGGAGTCAGATATTGGGTAGATAAAACCCACTCCACATCACTTCTCAATCTCTTTCTTAACTACTTCCCGTAGATTTGGATTAAGTCTCCTCTAAAACTCACGAGAAGATCAAGCATTATTCTCTCTACATATATGGTGTGAACAGAGTGCGGGGTTTATACCCACGAGATCCGACACCATCCATCCTAAAGCCTTGCGGTTCTTTTCTAATACTTCAAACAACCTAGTATCCTGCTCTGTAGTCAACCTAGAGCTAATAATGACAGGAAACTTATTCTTTGGTCCCACAAGAAAGGAATAATTAAGTGTAAGAGGTAGTGTCTTCAACACTGTCAAAGAAAAATCGTCAGGAACGTCAGGTTGAACATCCACTGAGTTTGGATCAATGTTGCAAAGTGGAGATGAACTATCTATAATGGTGTCCACCAACTGTATTGAAGAACAAGGAGTTGGATCGCCAAATAAACGTTGTAGTTCGGACAAAGCCACGTCTGACTCATCATCTAATTCCCTTGATTGTTTCCAAGGAAAAGGAACTAACAAGTCCAAAGGGACTTCTAAGTCATCAAAGGAATATGGAGATGCAAATATTAAGAACTCTAGCAATGTCTCGTAAACTGCTCCCCATGCACTATCCTCTCCAGATGAGATGGTCTTTCTCAGTACTGTCGGGTTCTGACTCCAAATGCTAACTGTGCTAACTACTTTGTAGTCTGCCTCTAAACATGAAGAGAAATATGTGCTAGACTCTGAATCAGGTTGCTGCCATTTCGTCTACTTCATCTGTAGTTCCATTTCTTCGCATGGAGAACAGAATTTCATCATCCCTCTCTAATAATCGAATGAAGCTCCAATGGTCCTAAGAAAAGGCGACCCAAGGATAATCTGTGACTCTCTCCAATGATCGGGGATGTCCACATCAAGGATAGTGAAGTCCACCATGTAGTCTTGTCCCTCGAGATAATGACATCATTGATCTCACCCTTAGCCTTTTTATCAACTTGTCTGCAAACTGAAGCAAAGCTCTAGATTTGCGTAAGGTCTCAACTTCAGTTTCTCATACAAAGCATAGGCTAACAAGTTTATCGAAGAGCCATTGTCTAAGACAATATGTGCAAACACAATGTGATCGATATGACTCACCACATAATGTGCACCTAAATCTCCTTTATTCTTTGGCAATTGTTGGTTCTTGAGACAAAATGTTGTGGCAACCAAGAGAACATGTGTCTTGACATAACTATTTAGTTTATTCCTTCTAACTATGTTAAGTGTGCATCTCACCATCAAATATTTCTGAAATTCATCATGACTGGCCACATACTCATCAAATGGCACTTAAACCATAATGTTATCTCTTCAAAACCATGCCATTTTGGGATCATCTTTTTTAATCTTATTCACAATGCACTTTCCTACCGTAAGAGCATGAGGAAAGGGATAGCTATAGAAGAGTGTGACGACTCTAAATCACAAAAAGAAATGTGCACTTTATTATTATTAGAAACTGAGTTTTTCACAACTGAATCTTCCACATTTAATTTAGATAGTAAAATTGAATCATCTACTGCAGGTTGGGGAATGCCTGCTGAATGTGCATTCGCCTCAACCGAAGGTACAAGGTTCTCCGTAGACTTTGAATCTGATGCATGTTGCGCTGCTCTCGTACTCCTCCTCTTTCTTCAATCAACTACAACCCCATCTTCGCTGGACATCCCTGACCTTCACGGCGATTTCATATCACCATCTCTTGTCTTCCATACATACTTCTATTCCAAGCTTTCTAATCTGCCGGAGGTGGAGGATAAATCATTTAAGGGCTTTCATTTCTTCACTTCACTGCCCTCCATTCACTCCACTCCACAATCTACGAGCTTCGACTATTTCACTAACATAGAAGGAACATCTTCTCTTAAATGGCTGGATGCCTTGGAGTGGCCCAGTCCAAGAGCCCCGGTGCCGATGATGATGGTTTGGTATACCCTTCCAATCATTGCTGAACCTTCCGCTCACCTTCAGGGTCTTCTCCATCTACGAAAGAATCTAAACCGATCCTCAGAGATGAAGTTAAATCAAGGTGGAGTGCCCAGGAGGTGGCCAGAATGCAGCCTCCTTCGATGTGCAAGAGAAGGCCAATGATGGAGCATGAAAATAATAGCTACCGTCTGATCTTCTAGATCAGACGATCCACATTTTGTTCCAGCTTTGACGCCAGACGAGGAGGTTCGGAGGAACCGTGCCTGCTCCGAGGTACGAAGATTGATAACCTGGACTCCTAACCTACGATCGACCATCCTTCGCCTCGAGCCTGGTTGTACCTGTTCTTCACATACGGACTTGGGTGTTTTACGATCAAGCACTGCCCACTCTCAAGATTTGCAAAAAAACCCTGTGAAGGGGTATTCAAAAAATTAAGCAGGGGTTTTCTATATTTACATTTTAGTCCATTTAGGGACCTCTATATAAGGATTTATTTATGTTTTTTTATAGTTATGCCCTTGGTTTTAATCGTGAATAATTTGTGCATCTCTTATCCAAATAAAGTGATTTCAGTGGCATTTTTATCCTCATTTAATTTTCTTTGATATGATATAATTTCTTTTTTGATTAGACAGTTAAATAAGGATTATCTTGTTAGAATTTATATAGAATCTTTCGTTCTCATTAGATGAAATTTACTCTAGTTTGAATCACCTTATTGGGCTCAGAGTAAATTTATAAAATTGCTTAAGTTTGATAAATTATTTAGGGCATATTAATGTGTATCTTTGCATGTGTTGCTATAATATCATTCTGTTCATTATGGGATTATTCCTAACATGAATTAATTTCTTTTTTTAAATCACATTTTTTCTCATTCATGCATGCATTTGTAATTTCCGTTAATGTTGTGCATTGATTGTTTATATATGTGTTTTTTTTGACCTAGATAAGTTGTTAATCATTTAACGTAAACATTAAACACCTTAATAATCATATTATGGCTCATGTCCTTGTGTTCTAACCCGGACTTCCCAGGTTTATAAATTAAAGCTTGGTCCTCTTCACAGAGATATTTTTCCTAGTTCTATGTAGTTCGCTAAGCGCCTTTATTACAACAAGTACTTTTTATCATATGCATTTAGCGAGTTATCGATGTCGTCATTCGTCACTTAACTGCAATACATTCACTCCATTCCACACATCTATGAGCTTCGGCCATTTCACTAACATGGCAGGAACATCTTCTCTTCAATGGTCGGATGCCTCAGAGTGGCACAGTTCAAGAGCCCCGGTGCCGATGATGATTGTTTGGTCCACCGTTCCAATCACTGCCGTACCTTCTGCTCACAGATGAATCCATGATTCATTCTAGTAAAAGATGAAAAATAGAGCTTTGTTCTCGAGTAATTAGCTGCATTTCATCATTTATTCTGCATTTTTACCATTCATGCACTTAGAATTATTATCTGCATTTTAACACACATAATTGCATTCATAATCATCTTCACATTTCCACCTAATTTCATACATTTTAACTAATTCATGATAACTCCAATTGACCTCAAACCACCTTCACTGTGTACATATTATAACAAGATAAAAGGATAAATACAAAAAAATACTAACTCAAATTGGCCCGCGAGACAAAATCCAAATTCCAGAATAGACAGATTAAAACGCGCATATATTCCTCATACAATGTATGATGTCGGTCTACTCACTTGTAGATAATATATATTCAAAGACCTTCAAAACAAGACCAATTTCATAAAAATTGGAGCTCATATGTGAAATTGGGTTTTAGGCATATTTTGCGCATTTTGTGTTTTACCTGATTTTAACCTATTATTTTATGTACATACTCAACTCCTTTTCTTTTATTTCTTTTCATTTTTATTTTTTGATGAAAGTTTTAATAAAATTCACAAAAATCCAAGTCCAAAATAAGACTGAAATCAAAGAATCTGACCAAGTTTGAGTGTCCTTAGTGGATCTGTACAAATATCCTCCATTTTCTTTTTTATTTTATTCTCTTATTTTCTTATTTATTAAAAATCCAAAAAATTAGAGTAATGTGTAAATATATGTCCTTTATTTATCATTTTTCTTGATTTTTCTCTTGATTAGAAATCACAACAAATTACAAACCCAAAAATCAAGGTATTCTATGTACGTAGAGTACCCAAAAAATATCACTTTGTAAAATGGCTCTTTTGATCTTCATCCCTTCATGAAGGTTGTAGATCTCATCAAGATGAGAAACTTTTGTGAAGAAAATTGTTTGATCCGAGATCGTCTTATATTTCTTTCCTATTTATCTTTAGAATTTATTTTCATTTTTTTTGGAGTTGACACGTGGCAGCTCATGGAGCCGCCACGTTCACTCATTTTTGACCCTCTTTTCATTTCATTTAAATATATGTATATATATATATATAAATATATAAGAATTCCTTGCACGTGATGTGCACGTGCCTCCATTGCACCTGCCCATCACGTGCCTCGTCTCCCAATTCAGCTGTTCTTTGTTTCCTGCGATCCCGCATGCGGTTCGCAACATCCGTCGCTAACCAACCTCCGCAACCATCGTTTCCTATCCTTCTGCACCTCCACCTTATCCCATCCATCTCTAATCGCCACCCTGTTCAAGTCACCTCCAGTTACTGTTCATCTGCATCTGCCATATCCATAGGACTTGCAGAAGAGAGAGAAAGCTCGGAGAGGAGGTGGTGACAACCCTCCTCTCTTGAGCAAGAGTTCCAGGAGAGATCCACAAGGGAACTCCCTTGTGCTGCTGCTTCCTCCAGGAGTAGCATAGCTACACCACACTCCGCTGCGGTGAGGCGATCACTGGAGTTGGCCTCAACCACTCCACCCTCAGGCGACAATCCCCAACTTCCTTCTTCATCAATCCCCTCTTCTATCTTCTTTCTCATGTAGAATCACAACACCTCCACCTCCTGCAGTGACTTCGAACCCATCATCTTAGTTACGCACCTCGCTGCCCTTCGCTGTGACCATCATCCTCACGAACCCTGCTCATCTGCTCGTCGTCCGCAACCGCCCCACACTCCATTGCCTTAGGCCCTCCGCTCGCAAAAGCCCTCCATCACTTACGACACCTCCGCAACCGCCCCGCACTTCGTTGCCTTAGGCCCTCCGCTCGCAAAAGCCTCCATCACCAACGACACCTCCGAGCACTAGTGGAAAACAACCTCCTTTTACCCCTTTTGCCTACAAAAGAGCCTCTACCTCGGGCGACGTACCGTCTTCACCCCATGTGTTTCGATAGCCGTTGCACCTCCAATCACCGCTTCTCCACCTCAACAACAACTGCTCCTGGAGCCCCACCACCCAAGAAAATCCCATCGCCCACAGGCTCCAGTCTATGTGCCTAACCCCCTCCCTCATCACATGAGCAACATGTGGGGGGGGGGGAATTTGCATCGGGGCCCCTTATCTTCCAACATATTACATCTGAAACCCCGCCAGTTTGGGTGACGTCATCAGCATGTGACCATTACGTGAGCTAGTGGAAAACTTGCACATGCTCCCCTCAAATTCCTAGCAATTGCGAGTATACCCTACCACTTGGTCACGTGCGACGCACGTGCGTGCCTAGAGAAATTGCATAAATATCCTTCTGAGTCTAGGTAATTACAATTAAGTCATTCCACTGCATTTTCTATTTTATTTAATTATTGTAAAAATTACAGATAGAAACCTGACTTTCATTTTATATTGAGTCTATTTATTGCATCATTTTATTATTATAAAAATAACATCTTGTTATAGAATTAATTCTTAACATTGTGGCAATGGCTTCATCTTTTCATCATCCATGGTTATTTAATAATATTTATTATTGTGGAATCTTGCATACTTTGCCCACTCTGTGCTTAGAATTTCATTTTAAATTGACCATAACTCAAAAAATTGCCGAAAATTCATGGATAGTAGATATAATTGATATTTACATTGCATCCAAAAAGAATTGCATTTGCATGCATATATGTTATACAAAAAATTTTGTGTATTTCATTAATTAATTTTTAATAGGCATTAAATTCAACATTGTAGGGGTTTATGATTTTTTGGGTAGATCACCTAGTGAAATGTCTTAGATAATTTTATTTCATGAAAATAAATAGATTTAATATTTATTAAAATTAATTATTTACAATCTCATTGTTTGCATTCATTTAATCATAGAATATTCATATTGCATCTAAAAATTACAAAAAAATTAAAACATGTTTGTTTCATCATTATTCACATCTCGACCAAGTTTCATATTTTTTGAACATTGCTTGATCGTAAATTGCCTTTTAGTCCTTGAACTTTGCCAATTTGCATTTAACTTATTTATTACATTTAAAAAATGCCTCTTTGAAAACCTAACTTCGAGATCGATTTTAAATCAAAATAATGAGAAAATTGCCTCCCTGAGTTCGACCTTGGACTTCCCAAGTAAAAAAGTTGACCACTAGATTTAATTGACACATTAATTAAAAAGTGGTTTTTGATCAATCCTTATTTGCCCGACCGCAACGATCAAATCAAACGTTAATCTCGACAAATTAACCAGGGTATTTTAAGGTTTGTCAAATGGTGCCGTTGCCGGGGAGGTACAACTTAGGTTATTTTTAGAAAATCAAGTTTTTAGGTTTTCCACCCAGTTAGTCTGACCCCCGACTCTTCTTGTATTTATTTCTCTCTTTATTTTTCTTTATTATTATTTATCGTTGTATATTTTTCCGTGGACACCACTATAATATTTGATCTTTTTATTCTTATGCGATGTACTCGGTGGACTTGGAGCGGCTTTTTAGAAGCCGATACAACTCAAAGCGACCAGGCACACGAAGAATTTATTTTTTTGAGAGAGCGTGTGTGCTTTTCTTTAATTTGTAACTAATTGCTCATTTCTAGCAGTTCCCGATCGGGTTCTCATGCGTGTAAAGAGACTGGACTCTTCTTGGTGTGTCGGACCTATTTCACTTTCCAGTGAGGGTGGAGTCCAACTTGAGTGGCGAAATTAGGATAGGCACACAGTAGTTTAATTTCAGACTTGTTTGTGCCCTTTGTAATTTAGGACCACACATTCACTATAATCATACGCACCTTAGATCATTTTCACTTAGTCAAATTCAATTCACTTCTTCTTGCTAAGTAGAACTAACTTCTACGTGTGGTTTCATCGCTTGCATTTAATATAGTATAAAATTTTCAATTCTGTATTACATCCTGCATGAAGAGCGTGAGGATCACTGTAAGTATTTTGAACAGAGCATGCATCATTGATTTTAACGTGCATTCACTTTTCTCGACTCTCCCTTGGATTTATCACTTAAGATAGGAATTTGAGACTATCTGTTAGGCGTGCTTTGTGTGGTGGACTAAACTCATTGAAAATCAAGCTTAAAATCAGGACTGCTAATACAACTTGAACCAAATTTTTTTTTGCATTAAAAATGAAATTGTCTTGGGAGAGTAATCCCCTCATTGTTTGATTTTACTTGCAAGTGAGAGAGGGACGAGCACTAGGATAGAGCCAAGCTAGGATTTTCAGATTGACTACTAGTTCTACAGAAAATGATTAGCTACTTCTCAGTGAGGATTTACGGGTAGCCGGTAAACGGCCCAGATTTCCTTAACAGAATGGGAGGTTTAGAGGACACTGTATAAGGCTCTGTCCTCAAGTAAACAGGTAGCCATATACGGTCCACACTTACTCCCATACTGGCTGAAAGTGGGTGCAACTAATCATAAGAGTCGGGACAATCTTTAGGGAAATACAAGCACCTAACAACTCGTTAACTCTTTTAAAATATTGTATTTATCACCAACTAAAATATACAAGATAATTTGGCCAAATCTTTGCGGCCTTCATTGAGTTGAGTTGGTGAATTTGGGGTTTGCATTTGTGTATTGAACTATGTGACAGTGCACTTGCACACACAGATTGTGGTTTCACAAATCTATTTTTTCCATTCCATTCGAAGATGTCAGAATATTGGCATTCATACCCAGACTTCATGGGTCACGCTCACATGACAAATTCCCTATCTTCTTTTCCACTTTCTTTTCAGAGGAACCCTCTCTTTGAGATAGTTTCCCCCCCAGCCATCATTCTTTTCAGCCACCCACTCACCCTTGGTTGAAACATTGAGTTACAAACCTCTCATACAACCGAACACATACTATATGGAGCGAGTGAATTCGAGGATGAGTATAGGCATAACTGACTTTGATAGAGGAACACGATTCTCAGTTACATATGATAATTCACTATTTGAACCATCCTCTATTCAGGATGACTCATAGCCCGAGTATGATCACTTTTCCTTTGACCACATAGATGACACCCAAAGTCAAGAAAATAGGACCCATAATGACCAAACCCTAATCACAGAGACTGACTACATCTCGGTTACGGAGAAATTGGCAATGTCATGACATACCGAGCATGGTCACTCAAATTCGAGTCATGAGACGATAGCCGATGACATAGCTCAGATCAATAAGAAAATCGAGGTTTTGACAAAATAATTTGATAATGTCATCCAAATAGTAAAAAACGTGATAATCAACCAAGAGGAATATAGAAGATCATAGAGCGAACCTGAAATACATAATGTGCTTGGCTCCCACACACAGACACCACATACCACTGACCATCCTACTGACTCTATTGAAAATTCCAAAAAAATACCAGAGAATTCAAAAAAATTGGACAACATCAATATGGAAGCGATATGTAAAAGTATGATCTTAAAGCTTCCATTAATCAAGGCCATCGAATATGTACCCGATCTTCAGAGATTTGTGAAGAGTCGACTATCACTTAAGAAGACGGGAAAGAAAAGATCTCAAACTAAATATCATCTTATTACTATGGCCAATTCAATGGTGCTGACCCAGACAAGCAAGGCACGTAATGTCAAACGATTGACCAAGGTGACTTGTGAGATTGATAATAGTGAGTTTAATAATGTTCGGATTGATGATTATACTACACTGAACTTCCTCTGTGTTTGACCAGCTCGAACTCGGACCGCTCAAAAAGACCCGAGTGATCGTTCAGTTTCCTGACTGATCCACAAAAAGACCGAGAGGAATTTTTTCTGTCGTCATCTATTTCCAAGGTGTCACACATAGAGTGAACTTTATTGTCCTGGACATTGAACACCGAGGAGATTTATCTGAGTTTCCCATTATTTTGGGAAAATCATTTTTGTCTTCCGCTAAATCGACTATTAACTGCGAGACTCAAGATATTATATTCTCGAACCCAAACCCAATCGATCAAATTCTCGAGGACAAATGAACACTGAGACAACTAAACAAGAAACCAATAGTCGTGACATTAAAGAATCCTCATATGTCCAGACCTCTCCACTTATTACAGACACAAACGAAGGAGAGACATCTTATGAAACGACTGACGAGGCTACATAGGTGAATAAAATAAATCGAGATACAATTGATTCACCACACCTAGACAAGGTTATTTCAGATCTCCTTGAGTCCACACGTGCAAAGCCAACAGAGAGCAAATATTCAGTACATGTGCTGACACTACAAGAATATTACAATTTATATGGAAACTCATTTGACTAGGAGCCTATGGTCAGCACCTAACAAGGAATACCTCCTGAACCGACTATGAATATCACCTGCAACATTTCGGAAAAGGAATCTTCTGAGGATTCCTCATCAGGTTCGAAGGATGCGAGCAGTATGAGAGAGCTCAGTTTGGAGAATCTGGAGCCTAATCGAAACAAGCAATCATACGTCGACCCATGTTGGACTTTCGCTGCCCCTCTCTATTATTCTTCTAAGGCTTACTCCCCTGGTTCCATTTAATACACCTGAACAATTCATTATGACCAGACTGTTACTTGTTCATCTGAATATTCAGAGGAAGAACAAATTGACCCGAATACTGAGCAAACTATGAGAAAGCAACTCAAAAATAAGAATAGTTGGAGTGACATGACCTTTAATCATTATTCTTCTAATGACCACTCCGACGATGGCTAGGAATTTTTTGATTCATCTTCTTTCAATCAGTATTCCCTTCCACCACATTTCTCAAAAAAGATCGGCCGTAAACTTCCTTGATCATCGACCACCCTTTCCCCCTACCCCCATCGGTTCCCTTGTATATTTTATTCCTATACTCAGGTCAAGGCCTGAGTATAGAGGGGGGGCATGCCATCTGTATTTACTCATCATTATATTCCCCACTCAATCTATATATTCTCCAGATCTCATCGATTCTCATACCCACTCCTGTCCTATGCTTAGGCTAACCAAAGCCTAAGTATAGGGGGGACCGATGCCCACCTTGTCTATATTTATCCATTATCCTCTTGACCTCGATCGCTCCACATTTTGATCTTCTTCTATACTTAGGCTGACCAGAGCCTAAGTATAGGATGGCAGCCGACTTCTATTTTCCTTTTTATTTTCTTTTCACTCTCCTAAGCTTAGCACGAGCTATGTCTTTTCGTGGCTTCTTGTGCTATGAGGACATAAACACATGCTAAGTATAGGGTGGCATGTATATATCACATATATACTTTACCCATAGCTCGTACTCTCACGTATTTTCGTATATATATTATTGCAATAATTATGGGATGGGTAAAAGTAAAGAAAAACAAAAAACAAAACAAAAAATGATGAAAATCTTTACTCTTGCATATCATCCTTGCAAAAAAAAATTCATCTTGCATTTCATAAGGATCTACATTTCATTTGCATATCTAGCATATGCAATGTGAAAAGTTATTGGGGTTCTAAACCGAGTTATGAATAGAAGTAGAGAGTGGTCTTGATTTGGCCTTAGTCTACCTAATTTTCCAAAGGGACTTCATCGAGAAAGAGGTATTTAGAAGCTTCATGTCGTTGACTTACTTCTTCTAGTTCCGCATGACAATGTGCAACCATTGACTCTTAATGTCTAACCTGGTCTCCTAATTCTAGGTATGACTTTTGAATAGGGAATTAATCTGTTCTCTCACACTATGAACTTAGCTCAACTCAGATGGGGTGTTGGAAGACTGTGTGAATCTCTTTTATAGTAGAGTGGACATCTAAAGACTAGAGTATGGGTTGAAATAAAGCTTCGGATAAGGGATGGATGACTAGGCACAATTTTTTCTAAGACCCCAAAATATGTACGGAAAAAATATTCCATATCCGTAGGGGCATAAAAAGATCCAGGCAGATTACCAAAAATTCATACCGAAAAGAAGCCAAACTACCTGATAATATTTGACCAAAAAAAGGTCCAAGCTTCAAGAAAACCTGCAGATTTTGGTGGAGACTTGGCTAAACTGGATGGCTCCACTAGGAGAGGAGACTACATTGCTCACCCTCAGTTATTTTCCCATTCTTCTAATTTCCCCCCTTTTCGATTGTGAACACAATGCGACATAACTTAGAAGGAAATACCTGACTCCCTGAGGATGAGTTATTAGGGGAGAGGTTTGCATGGTAGTCCGACATTCTTAATGGGAATAGCTAAAACATTTCACACACATAAGATAATTGTTCAATGTTCATGGGATATGCTTTGGGAGAATGATTGATCTAAGATGACTTTTGAGCCGAATCTGTTGCAATGATATTTAAAACACGAGGGCTGTTGATTTTAAAATCCTAAGTCTCACAGAAGTTCTGCCACACTATTAATCTAAAGGCCGGGTCTTGCTCAATTTTCACCTTTTGTTCATGACCTTGGTATGGAACCAAAAATCATTTCACTTTTGCATTTCATTTTAGTTGCTCAGGGACGAGCAAGGTTTAAGCATAGAGGGTTGATGAATATGTGATTCATCATACTGAAATATGAAAATAGAGCTTCGTTCCCGAGTAATTAGCTGCATTTCATCATTTTCTGCATTTTACCATTCATGCATTTAGAATTAATATATGCATTCACACATAATTGCATTCATATTCATCTTCACATTTCCCACCTAATTTCATGCATTTTAACTAATTCAGCTAACTCCAATTGACCTCAAACCACCTTCATTGTATACATATTACTAACAAGATTAAAGGAAAAATACAAAAAAATACTAACTCAAATAATTGGCCTGTGAGACAACCCAAATTCTAGAATAGACATATTAAAATGTGCATATCTTCCTCATATAATGTCCGATTTTGATCTACTCACTTTTTAAGTAATATATATTCAAAGACCTTCAAAACAAGATCAATTTCAAAAAAATCAGAGCTCATATGTGAAAGTTGGGTTTTGGGCCTCTTTTGCACATTTTGTGTTTTACCTGATTCTGACCTATTATTTTATGTACATACTCAACTCCTTTTCTTTTATTTCTTTTTTATTTTTATTCTTTGATGAAAGTTTTACTGAAATTCACAAAATCCAAATCCAAAACAAGACTGAAATCAAAGAATCTGACCAAGTTCGAGTGTCCTTTGTAAGTCTGCACAAATATCCTCCATTTTCTTTAATTATTTTATTCTCTTATGTTCTTATTTATTAAAAATCCAAAAAAACTAGAGCAATGTGTAAATATGTGTCCTTTATTTTATCATTTTTTCTTGATTTTTTTCTTTATTAAAAATCACAAAAATTACAAAATCCAAAAATCAAGGTATTCTATGTACGTAGAGTACCCTAAAAATATCACTTTGTACAAATGGCCTCTATTGCTCTTGGTCCCTTCATGAAAGTTGTAAATCTCATCGAGCCGAGAAACTTTTGTAAAGAAAACTTTTCCATCAGAGATTTTTTGCTATTTCTTTCCTATTTATATTTAGAATTTATTTCTTAATTTTTTGGAGCTAACATGTGGCACCTCTTGGAGCTGCCACGTGTCACTCATTTTTACCCTCTTTTAATTTCGTTTTTATAAAAAATTCCTTGCATGTGCTGCACACGTGACTCCTCTTCCAATTTAGTTGTTCTTCGTCTCCTGCAATATCGCATGCGATTTGCAACGCCCGTCGCCAACCAACCTCCGCAACCATTGTTCCCTATCCTTCCACACCTCTGCCTTATCCCCTCCATCTCTCGTCACCACCCTATTTAAGTCACCGCCAGACACAGTTCATCGACATCTGCCATATCCACATGATCTGCAGAAGAGATTGAGAGAGCTCGGAGAGGAGGTGGTGACAACCCTCCCCTCTTGATCAAGAGTTCCAAGAGAGATCCATACGGGAACTCCCTTGTGCTATTGCTTCCTCCAAGAGCAACATAGCTACGCCATGCTCCTCTGTGGTGAGGCGATAACCGGAGTTGGCCTCAACCACTCCACCCTCAAGCAACAATCCCCAACTTCCTTCTTCATCGATCCCTTCCATTATCTTCTTTATCCTTCAGAATCACAACTCCTTCACCTTCGGCAGTGACTTCGAACCCATCGTCTCAGTTACGCACCTCGTCGTCCTATGCCGCGACCATCCTCCTCACAGACCCCACTCATCTGCTCATCGTCCACAACTGCCCCGCACTCCGTTGCCTTGGGCCCTCCGCTCGTAGAAGCCCTCCATCGCCAATGACACCTCCGAGCAGTAGAGGACGTCAACCTCCATCAACCCCTTTCGCCCACAGAAGAGCCTTTGCCTCGGGCGACGTGTCATCTTCACCCCCACGTGCTTAGGCAGCCACTGCACCTCCAATCGCTGCTTCTCCACCTCGACAGTAGCAGCGCCTGGAGCCCCACCACCCAAGAGCAGCTTGTCGCCCATAGGCTCCGGTTTGCGTGCCTAACCCCATCCCCCATCTCGTGAGCAACACGTAGGGATGGGTGAAATTTACGTCGGGCACCTTATCTTCCAGCATATTACATCCGAAACCTCACCAGTTGGGGTGACATCACCAGCACATGACCATCACGTGTGAGCCAACAGAAAACTTGCACATGTGCCCCTCCAATTACTTGCAATTGCACGTATACCCCCGCTACTTGGAGTCACGCTCGATGCACGTGTATGCCTGGAGAAGTTGCATAATTATCCTTCTGAGTCTAGGTAATTACAATTAAGTCCTTCCACTGCGTTTTCTGTTTTATTTAATTATTGTAAAAATTACGGACAGAACACTGGCTTGTCATTTTATTTTGAGTCTGTTTATTGCATCATTTTATTGTTATAAACTAGCACTTGTTTTAGAATTAATTCTTAACATTGTGGCATTGGCTTCATATTTTCATCGTACATGGTTTTTGAATAATATTTATTGTTGTGGAATCTTGCATACTTTGCCCACTTTGTGCTTAAAATTTCATATTAAATTAACCATAGCTCAAAAAATTATCAAAAATTCATGGATAATAGAATTAATTGATATTTACATTGTGCCCAAAAAGAATTGCATTTGCATTCATATTATGCTCAATAAAAATCAATTTATGTTTTTCATTAATTAATTTTTAATAGGTATTAAATTCAATATTATCAAGATTTAGCATTTTTCTAAGATAGATAACCTAGTGATATATCTTATATAATTTTGTTTCTTGAAAATAATTAGATTTAGCATTTATCATAATTAATTATTGATAATCTCATTGTCTGCATTCATTTAATAATAGAATATTCATATTTCATCCAAAAATTCCAAAACAAATTCAGTGTATTCATTTCATCATTTTTTACATCTTAACCAAGTTTCATAAGTTTTGGACATTGTTTGATTTTAAATAACATTTTAGTCCCTAAACTTCACCAATTTTGCATTTAACATTTATTGCATTTAAAAAATGCCTCTTTGAAAACCTAACTTCGAGATCGAGTTTAAATCAACCGAAGGAGCTAGTTGTCTCCCTGAGTTTGACCTTAGACTTTCCAAGTAAAAAATTTGACCGCTTGCTTTAATTGACACATTAATTAAGAAGTGGTTTTTGATCAATCCTAATTTGTCCGACCGTAACGATCAAATCAAATGTTAATCTCGAAAAATTAGCCAGGGTATTTTAGGGTTCGTCACTCACCTTCAAGACCTTCGCCATCTATTAAAGAATCACCACTATCCTAATAGATGATGTTAAAATAAGGTAGAGCGCTTAGGAGTTCTCTGGAATGCAACCTACTCCGACATGAGAGAGAAGGCCAACAATGGAGCATGAAAATAACAACTAATGTTTGATCTTCAAGATCAGATGGTCCAGATTTGGTTCCAGCTTCGATGCCAGACCAGGAGGATTAGAGGAACTGCGTCTGCTCCGAGGCACGGAAATCGATGGCATGGACTCCTAACCTACGACCGACCGGCCTTCGCCTCAAGCCTGGTCGTGCATGTTCTTCACGTGCGGACTTGGGAATTTTACGATCAAGCCCTACTGACTATCAAGATTTACAAAGAACATGCGTAGGGGAATTTAATAAATTAAGTAGCGGGTTTTCTATATTTACATTTCAGCCCTTATAGGGACCTATGTGTAAGGATTTATATATGTTTTTATTACAGTTATGCCCCTGGTTTCTAATTTGTGCATCTTTTAACCAAGTAAAGTGATTTTAGTGGCATTTGATCCTCATTTAATTATCTTTGATATGATATGAGTTCTTTCCTGATTAGACAGTTAAATAAGGATTAACTTGTTAGAATTTATATAGAAACTTCCATGCTCATTAGATGAAAATTTACTCTAGTTTGAATCACCTTATAGGGCTCATATTAAATTGATAAAATTGCTTAGGTTTGATAAATCATTTTAGGGCATATTAGTGTGTATCATTGCATGTGCTGCTATAATATCATTCTGTTCATTATAGGATTATTTCTAACATGAATTAATTTCTTTTTTTAAATCACGTTTTGTCTCATTCAAGCATGCATTTCTGATTTGCATTAATGTTGGGCATCGATTGTTTACATCTGTGTTTGTTTTTACCTAGATAAGTTCTTAATTATTTAACTAAATATTAAACACTTTAATAATCATATTATGACTCGTGTCCTTGTGTCTGACCCTAGACTTCCCACATTTATAAATTAAAGCTTGTGCCTCTTCACAAAGATATTTGCCCTAGGTTTGTGTAGTTCGCTAAGTGCTCGTATTACAACGAGTACTTTTTATCATATGCATTTAGTGAGTTATCATATGGTACCATGACTTTCTTGCAAGAGCTCTGCAGTCGAGGCGAAGAGGTTCACTCACCAATGTATGACGCTGCTGGAGCTGATGGAGATGGGATCATGCGAGCGACAAGGGGTCTAAAAAGGGAAGCGCATATGATGGGTTCTCTGTAGGATGGAGAAGCGCGATGGGCTACTTCCTGATGTTGGAGATGTAAGATGCGATGGAGATTGTTGCTGATGCATTAGGTAACTCTGCCAAGGCACGATCTGCAAGAAAGATGGAAGATAAGGTTCACGTCCTTTGACCCGGCTTGTGATGTGTGATGCAAAAATGAAGGGGAGTGGGTGAATGAACGTGGAGCTGGGTGTGAACATCGAATTAAATAAAATAAAAGTAGAAAGAATAACTTACCTATTTTACCTAGAAATTAAAGATCATCGCTGACGGGTAAAGAATGGTTTTTGTGCAGAAGGAGGTTGTAGGAAGTTTGAGGGAGGAGGTAGTTTCAACTGCCCTTAACTAACGATAGAGAGATAGATAAGAGGAGTTAATGGACCGACGGTTGGTCATAAGGGAAATCAGGGAAAATGGAAAAAATAAGCGAAGTTGGGACGTTTGAACGGAAAAGGTACAACTAGAGGTTTACGATGAACTTCAACCGTCTGATCATGCGATCAGACAGTTAAAGTTGAGGCGTTGTATGGCTACAATGCATCAGAGATCAGATCAAATGGTGCAAATCAAGGCGTAAGATAACAACTAGGATTGGATCTTATCAGAGATCCAATGGCTGGAGATGAAAGCACCGGAGAAAGAAGAGCCAACCACATGGTGCGTTGAGATGGCACCACATGTCCCAAAAAATTAGTTAGGGTGAATATTAGAAAAAATGATGAACATGAAAAATTGTATATCTCAATGAGATCTACAACTTTCATGTAGAAATATACGAGAGAAGAGGTCATCTATACATAAATGAAAATTAATTTCATATTAAAAGAAAAAAACAATTTTCTTTTCTTTTATTTTGTTATTATTTTTTTGGATTTTTATTTTATATCTTATGTTAAATTAATTATGTACAATTTTATTCTAATTTTTATTTGAATTTTATTAAGAAATAAATACATAAAATAATAGCATAATAATAGGGTTATATAATATATATTAATTAGGGTCAATTATTTAAAACACACATATTATTAATTTGTGTTAATAATAAATGAATCTTGGTGAATAGCTTAAGTTAGAGATAATAATATAAAATAATGTAGATAAATTTGGGATTTATCAATAGTACAACACAAATGTTATTTGTTTGAACTAAAATTTCTTCTAATGAAAATTGCTTTGTAATCTCTTATGTTGAAGCTCCAAGCTCCTTGCCTCCTTAGTCCTTCGAGTTTCATTGGTTCCACAATCCCTACCACAAAATAATAGAAGTGTCAAAATTATTCTCAGAAGAAGTTTAGCAAATGAAATAGCTACAAACCACTGTGAAAATAAAGATGAAAATAAAACAACACAACAATAAGAACTTAACCTAAAAGTCTATGGAAATCACTAAAAATTAAATAATCATCTCTAAGTAAAATCTAATAATGTGTTGCATTCTCAGCAATACGCCATCTGATGAATCATCAATCAGCTAAAATAATATGATCTCGTTATAGCATGTGCCAATCAACAATCACTTAGAATTGAGAGAAGATTTCTATGAAGAGTTCTCAGCTAGAATTTATACATGGGTAAGTCTAGGGTCGAAAATAGTGACACGATTAATTATATAATTAAATTAAGGAGTCAACTGCTTAATTAAGCGATTTATAGGTTCTAGGTCAAGCAAAATGCGAAGTAACACAAACTGCATGCATTTTTTAAAACATTTTTATGCAATTAGTTTACATGACAAACAATGATGCAATATACTCCCAAAGACACACAACAAGCAATAAGCTCCTGATTTAATACAGTAAATACTTGAGAGATAAATTAATTTATGATAAATCAATGCTAAAAAGATAACAAATTCAACCTAAATATAATACAATTCCAAGTGAATAAAAAGGCTGAACAGGCAAAAATAACACTCTAAAATTTACTGCATGAAATATAGCTTACATAAGTAATTAAATTGCAAGACTAAACAATATAAAATTAGCTTTCCAACAACACTAATTTCATTAAAAAAGGATTAGTGGTTCACAAGTTATTAAAAAACAATGTAGGGGCATAAATGCAATAAACATGAACTATTTTAATTACAAAAAGGTCTAAATTGAACTAAATAGCAAAGACAGAAACACACTAGGGTATTAATGCCAATTTTCCTTGGGCGGGACTTATCTGCGATTTTTGAACTTTCCAGGGCTTGTTTGTAATATTTCTAGAATTGCATCCATGAAGCATGTTATTGGAAGGAGGCTAAAATGGTGTGCCTCGATCCACGCGTCGCTCGCTGGTTCCTTGTGGTAGGTTGGGATGCTCCGACCCTAAAATGTAAAACATGGTTTCGACTAGCGACGCGTGTCATTGTCAATTAGATCACGCCCAATAAGGCTCATCCAATGGTTGTTGTACATAATCCTCGACGAAGCTCCTCTACATGCGATGATGTTGAGGCTGTTCTCTAGCGAGACTCGTGCTCCTCCTCCATGCTCTTCTGCAAGTTTTGAAGGTCGCTAGACCTTCATAAGGGTCTAGTGAAGGTGTTGGTGCTCAGAAGAGGCACTGAAGAGTGCTAGAATGGTGGCTTGGTGGAGTGTCGTCAGAGACAAAGATCTGAATTTCTACTCCGATGAATTTCTGATCATTGAAGACCTACAGGGGTTAATTGCAAATGCACAAAATAGACAAATCTATTGGGTTGCTTATGAAGCTAAATGAAGACTTCCTGGAGGACGAGGGAAGAGAGCCTTAGTAGGTTCTCAGACTTTGCAAGTCTGAGAAAGGGGTCGAGATCATGGAGGACTCAAGAAGGAGAACTAGAAAATATGAATGAATCGTGTAGTCAAGATGAACGGAATCTAAATATTAGAAGTTCAACAGAATATTCAAATGATACTAAAGAAAATGAAGAACAAGTAGAAATGATCAGACCCAATCTTACCTGGAAGAATAAGGAATCCACTAAGATGAACAAGGAGGTGGAACATACCTAAAGATGGGAGACAATGACACTCCGATCTTCGCTTATGGAGCCTGAGGCTACATGACCAAAGATCTAACAATCGAGCAACCATATCACGTCAAAAAAGATGAGGATCTCACCATTTAAGAAGATGAAATTTTCTCTCTCAAGATGCTCTCACTCTCTGTCACAGGTGGAGGTTGAGGCTGGGGGGTTCTCTTCGAAATGGTGGATCCTTCAGACGGTTGTCAGAGGAGAGTTTTGAGGAAAGGGAGATGGAAGTTGCATGGTTTGAGGGCAGTGATTTCAATTGACGACTAGGGAAACACTTAAGAGAGATGAGGAGGACCACCACTTGAGCGAAGATGGTTGAAGAATGAAGAAGGATTAGGCATTGAAATTAGGTCGTTAGGGAATGTGAAGTGGTTGCTAAAATTCGGTGAAGATTGGTGGATGTGAAGAGACATGTTGCTTGGGGGCATGGCTGGAGGTTGAAGAAGACCCCCAACTATTGGTTCTAATGATCCAATGGCTCATGAAGCGACTGAAGGTAACGAAGAGGGGGGGCCACATGGTGCGTTGAAATGGTACCACATGGCCAATGAAAATTGAGATAAATGTAAAAAATGGTACAAATTAGAAAAGAATTAAAAGGGAATTAAATTAGAAAAAACTGAAAACTAGAAAATTTGTAGAACTATCAAGATCTACAACTTTCATGTAGAAGTCAAAAAGAGAAAAAATAATCTATACATAGTAAATATTTTTGCAAGTAATTTAGAGTTACTTAATTTTAATTCTTTTATTAATTTTTTGCATTTTTATTTTATAAATTAGGTTAACTCAATTATATACAATATTATACTAATTTTTATTAGATTATTAATAAATAATAAATGCATAAAATAAGAGGAATAATAATATACAATAGTTATAAATATTTATATACAACATATAGTAAGTTAATTAAGAATAATTGTTAAGGGATCTTATTGGTTTTCTTAAGTTAAAGAGATAATAAGAGATAATAAGGTAGATGAATATGGATTTCATCACATGTGTAAATGGATAGCACCTCAAAGAATTGAGGATGTGAATGCCAAAGCTGCATGCCCTAGTGCATCAGCTATGGGAAGCTCGGTGTATGCTAAATTATTTACGTAGTCTAGGTGTCTACCATGCAGCGGGAGTAGTAAAATATTACCAATCCTATTATGGAGATAAAATAACAAATTGCAGTAATAATCAACATCTTCAAAAGCACACATTTTTCGAGATAGTGATCTCAAAGTCTTTTCTTTAAGAAATAAAGAATTTATAGATAGTGATCTAGAATGTCTTACCTACGGATATCGGATTAAGACTATGTCCAAATCTGAGGCGATAGAAATCTCCAAGAATAAAGGTATACATTAATTGTTACAATGATTATCAAGCCAATGTGTCAAAGGTACAATAACTACTTTAATAAGATTGAGTATTGGTTGCATAAGATGCAATGCTCGCATTGGATGCGAGCACTGTTACTGGGGGATATGCAAGTCTGTAAAAGGACTTGGCATAGTCTCTCAAAAACAGAGTGACTAGTCAACGTACATAGCTACTTCTATAAATAGCTTATGATTATTACATGAATGTGGGTTTAAAGATTAGCCCATTAATGACTCTTTGGGCTAGTGGGAGATTGTTGGACATGCGAGCCCATGGTGAGCCATTATGCAACAAATGTTATTGCAACTCACTTCTTAATCTGAAATGAAGAATAACTAATTTGCACAATAGATATCCTAGTACAATTAAGGTTATGTACCATGCCCATCTTAATAATCATACAAATGTTGATTCAATGATTGAATCATAGAGGCAGGTGCGTGGATGATACCTAAAGAATTGGATTGGGGACTCATAAAGCACCGTCAAATGATTATTAAGAAAGTATCTCCAACCTGAGAAGGAGACGGAAATCCTTTTCATAAGGCTGATATATCACCGACCTCTTGATGTAGGTCCTCAATATGGAATAGAGATTCAGAGCTGTTAGATAAATTAGGTCAAAGAGTTGACTTAGGGAGATTGAGATAACCACAACTTATGTCGTATAATGTCACGATATAGATATGCATCCTCTGACAAGAGATAGATGTGTTACTATATGCCTGAGTATGTACATTTGACAGACCTATAGGTTGATTATCTATTCAAGATCTATACATCGGTGAGCTGGTTTGCATACAAAGGCATATGAGAAATACGATCTCTCAAAGTGATCATACAAGTTCATTACTAAACTGAAAGACATGAGCTCACTCATGAGATATTGGGATTAAATTCCTTGCACGGTCATCTTGCTTTGAAGCTTGACTGAATTTATACATATTATATATGCTTTTGGAAAGTATATGATTGATATCTAGGTATGATACACTTTTTTGGAAAGTATATGACCGACACTAGGTCCTGATGATCAAATGAGAGACTTATTGATAAAACCCTGAAGGAGACAGTTCAAATATGATCTAAAACTTCGGGTTTATTCTATGTGTTCTCATATGCAGGATGCACAGGTATTATAAATACTCGAGGGTGATGTGATCGTAAAGGATTGTATAACCATGATGTTTCCATTCCGAGAGAGTAATGAAACGTGTTTGGATTTTATGACTCCTCTCAATAGATCAATAAATTAATCTTAGTCCAAGTGTTGGACATTGATCTGAATGTGATTGGGATGCAATGAGAAGAAAAGATTTACAATTTGATTTCATCAAACATCCGTGAGAGGTCTCCAAAATCTACATTTGAGATATGATCTCAATATCCAAGTCACTATACATGGAATATACAATCGTCATTCATTATCTCCAAGTATCAACGAAGAAAACACATTATTCTTGAAAAAATTCAAGAATAATTCTATTATTAATATTTCATCTAAGCTTGAGGAAAATTTATAATTAAATATGATTTAATTATTATGAATAATATGAACATGATTCATATTATTTGGGCACATGAGAATAGTTATCTAAGATAATTAAATATGATTTAATTATCAAATATATGATAAATGTATATATCACTATCCATAATAATCATAAATATTATAAATGTGATATAAAATATGTTGGAGAGATCTAATAGTAAATAATGTTTATAAATTAAATGTTGATGTGAATTGGATTCACATTGAACAATTAATTGGAATACAATTTACATCTTATATTGGATGTGTGAATATGATTCACAATTATCAATGGCTTGATTGAAATTATCATAAAAAATTTGCAATTATTTTGGTGAATAATTTTTGCAACAAAAGTTATTGCACCTCCTTTCCTTACAAGGAGTGGATGACCAACTTGTTCTCTTCAAGTTGGTGGTTGTCTCTATGTATGGAAGGAGACTCATTCTCCTTCCAATTTATTCCATGTTTGCTGGTTTTGATTTAAATTAGATTATATTGATGGATCTTCAATATATTTAATCTGTTTGACACAACTATTTGTTGTTGCAAATTTATGCAAAAAAATAATGGACATTGATTGAAAGCACAAAATAATCTAAACCATTGATTTTATGTACACATGGATGGACAACCAATTTAGTATAAAAGGGTGGGTAGCCCTAGCATTTTCAATTACATAAATTGCAAGAGTAATAACTCTCTCCCTCTCCCTCCCTCCCTCTCTCTCTCTCTATATATATATATATTCTTGACATGTCCCCCCTCTCTCTTACCATTGTGGCCTTCCACATTTTTGACCTAGAGAGACTCACAGTCGTAACGATGCGTTGTGATGCTGGATCGATTGCTCGTGGATCTCCTCCATCTTTGGTGCTTCTTGATTGTGAACAAGGAATCAGATTTCATGAGATGAAATCAAGAGACTCCTCGCTCGAATCATCAACATGGGTTGTAGGAAGCATGTGTTACATCTACACGTCCCCAAATTGACCTTCGTTGGATCGGAGTTGATACAGGAGGTCTCTTACTTTAGAGACAAGGGATCACAAACACACTTCAAGAGGTAATCCTATAACTCGTTTGTGATCTTGATGAAATGATTTGAGAAGTGTTCTCGAATCATGTGGTTTCATCTATTTGAAATTTTTAATTTCTGCTGCCCGATGCAGCTAATATGGCTAGTTGCCTTAGGACAAATGTGATGCGACCTACACACTTCTGTGATATGCTAAGGCCAAAACCCTAGCCTTCAACATCATCCAATGGTCCACAATGGGAGCGGAAGAGAGGAGTTAAGTGGGTACCACGTGGCATCTTTTGGAGTGGCCACGTACCGCCTCAACAAAAACTAGAAAATAAATTAAAAGAAGAATAACCATAAAATGTAGTCAAAGCAAAAGTGGCCTTTATGAACATTGTTTATCTCTATGAGATTTACAACTTTCGTGAAGGAACCAAAACCAAAAGAAGACATATATACAAAGTGTATTTTTGGTGGTCTTCGATGTATATAGAATGCATAATTATTATATTTTACATTTTTTTATTATTTATAAATAAAAGAAAATTCAAAAATAAAATATAATAAAATAATTACACATCAATATATTTTTTTGGAATTTTTAATAATTAAGAAAATAAAGGAATTAAATAAAAGGGTCTTATGTAAAAACTATATATACAAACCTAAAGCGATTCATTTTCTTTGATTTTTATTCATTTTATATTTGGATTTTTACACAATTTATTAAAATATAAATCGATGAAAATAAATGAAAAACAACAAAATTAAAAAAGAATACTTTTTGTGTTAGCAATGTGAGCCCGGGGCAAACCATTTCTACAACAAATGTTATTGTAATATTTAATATATCAATAAACGTTATTGGTTTATTTTTCACACCCTATATGAGATTAAATTATTGAATGCACTATAAGGTCCCTTCATATAATTAAGGGTCATGTACCATTGCCATTTTGATAATCATACAGTTATTGATTCAATTGTTGAATCATAGAGGTCGGGACTTGGATGAATATCTAAAGGGTTAGATTGAGGACTCATCAAGCACCATTAAATGATTGTAAAGGGTTGATCTACAACCTGAGAAAGAGATGAAAATTCTTCTCTGAAAGGCTGATATCTAAATGACCTCTTGATGCAGGTCCTCTGCATAGGAATAGAGATTCAGACGTGTCAGATAAGTTAGGTCAAAGAGTTGACTTAACGAGATTGAGATAACCAAGACCTATGTTATATATTGTCATGATATAGGCATGCATCCTCTGACCGGAGATAGATTTGTTACTATATGTCTGAGTATGTACATTTGGTAGACCGATAGGTTGATGGCCTAATCAAGGTCTATACACCGGCGAGTTGGTGTGCAAATACGGGCATATGGGTAATACAATCTCTCAAAGGGATCACACAGGTTCACTTGTGAACCAGAAGACATGAGCTCACTCATGAGGTATTGGGACTGATCAAATTCCAAGCATTTATCTTGCTTAGGAAGCATGACAAGAATTTGTAGGTATGATATATGCTTTTTGAAAGTATATGATCGATGCCAATTCCCAATGACCGAATGAGAATCTTAATGATAAAATCCTAGAGGTGACAATCCAAAAGAGATCTAAAACTTTGGGTTTATTCCAGGTCTTCAAATATGCATGATTTACATGTATTAATAATACCTGAGGGTGATGTATCCATAAATGATTGTATAACCATGACACTTCCATATCGAGGGAGTGATGAAACATGTATGGATTTTAGTGACTCCTCTCTCTAGAGAAGTAATCTAATCCCGGTCCAAATGTTGGACATTGATCTGAATGAGAATCGTATGCAATTAGGAGATTAGATCTACGGCTTTGATTTAATCAAACGTCCATGGCATGCCTTTAAGATATGGATTTGAGATATGATCTCAACATCCAAGTCACTATACATGGAACAAATAATCGCCCTGTCCTTATCTCCAAGTATCTGTGGAGAAAGCACATTATTCTTGAAAGAGTTCACGAATAATTCCATTGTTAATATATATCTAAGCATTGAGAAATAGACAATTAAATGTGATTTAATTATCATAAATAATATGGATAAGATTCATATTATTTCAATGCATGAGAATTGAGATCTTAGTAATTAAATGTGATTTAATTATCAATGATATGGATTATGTGGATTGTATTATCCCTATTATTCATATATATTATAAATGTGATTTATAATATATTAAAGAGAGACAATTGTAATTTACATTTGTTAATAATATGTTGATGAGAATTAGATACACATTGGAAAATTAATTGAAAATATAATTTACATTTAATTTTGGGTTGTGAATATGATTCACAATTTTCCAATGGTATGATTGCAATATTCATAAAATAATTATGAATTATTTGTGTGTATAAATTTGCAACAAATAGTTGTTGTAAAATTAATTGGAGATAAATAGCCACCTTAGTTGGAGGAGGTCCCATTAAGAAAGAGATTTATCTCTTTTAAATTATATCCATGCAAAATTGATTTAGTTGAAACTAAATTGTATCAATGATTCAATATATATTTAATTAAATAAAATTAATTGTTTTTGTGTTTTTGCAACAAAATCATGGCCACTGAAAAAGACACAAACCAATCTAAACCATTGGATTTGTGTAGTCTATGGATTGAGATCCATGGACTCCCAAAGCACCCTTGCCATTCTAAGTAGAGGTTGTTGAACAACAATTGCTCTCTCTTTCTCATTCTCATATCACACGTCAACTCTCTCTCTGTCTCTCTCTCTTCCACTCTAACTTTAGAGAGAAGGTTTCTTTCGTCGTCGCATCGCCTCGACCGTTCGTAGATCTCCGTCTCCTTCCATGTGACACGTTCATAAAGAAGACATTTGATCTCGTGAGATGAGATCAGGAGATCTATTACTCGGATCAACAACTTGAATTGCGAGAAGCAAAAGATTCATCTCTGCGCTCGCAAGCGTCTCTACCATCGGGTCGGACTTGAGACAAGAGATATCTTTGCTTAGAGACTCGTTTACAACCACTCTACAAGAGTTATTCCTTTACTTAATATGTGGTATAGATGAAATGATCCGTTAATGGTTTATGGATCATGTGGCTTCATCATTTAAATTTTTTAAATTCTGCTGCACCGAGCAACTAGTTCAACTAGTCACTCACGATTGCAAACGATGTGATCCCCACGATTTAGTGACACACTTGAGTATTTTTCCATACTCCTTCAAGCGGTATCAGATCTAGATTAGGTCTTGGATGAGATTCAAAACCTTATATGAACAAGGTTCACGTTATGGATGCGCGGGACTCATTGTTTTTGCATTGGATGCAAGAATCGAATTGGTTTTTTCGGTGAAATAAAAACCTACTGTTTATACAGTATTTGGACGTGTTTTTTGGTTATTAAAATGTATTTTGAATGTATAAATATATCCCAAAAACATTAATCCATTATTGGTTCTAAAAGTGCGTGAAAATGTTTCGAAGAGTTCCCATTGCTAAAATTATTTTTGCTTGTATACACGGATCTGTAAGAAAATTAATTTTAGTTACTTTTTTCCATCATGAAATATGAAATAAACACTTTGATTAAGTATATAATTAAATCAAAAAATTGCACGATTTTATTTCACGTGAATCCAACTCCGTTTACCCTAGATATTCCTTTTTAATGGAGATGGATCAGATGATGATTGGATCATCAAAACTCTTTGCTTAATTTGTTTATTATTCAATTAAAATCATGGAAAATATGAACTTGTCTTGATTAATTATGATGCCAAATCATTATGGTGATAATTGATTAATCATGATTAGCCATTGATGAAATGTTTCATGAAAACTCCTAGATTATCCTACAATAGTTGTAGGACAATCTTTACATGCAAAACTTTGTTGCTTGAATAAGATTGGGGATTTGTTTAGCAAATATCCTTATAATATTAATCAAAATGGTTTTTATAAATATAATATGGTATAACTTCAGTAGAAATACCGATTAATATCTCAAAATACGATATGATCAAATTATATTATCCTAACCTAAGGCAAATATGGTGTCTAGTTGGGGAGCGTTGGGGTTGTAGGTTCCTCTGTGAGCGGTCTGTCCCACTCCGTCGGTACACATAACATCGGGTAAGATAAGGATAATGTTGATGGGATCATGGTGTATTTTTCTAATTATTAAAATTTGAATAATATGTATTTTGAGATTATACCATCCTTCAAGTAACAATCTAGTCTGTTGGTTGATTAAATTGGATTGATAATTGATTTAATATGATTAAAACAATTATATCCAATTATATTACTCTTTCATGAATAGAGTAATAATTTTTCCCTTGGAAGAATTAGTTATATGAATATTATTCATAGTAATTAATTCGAATTTGAATATAATATTAAGTGACATCCATGGTCTCCTGTCAGGGAGAAGGGTTCCGTCGCTAGGGATTGTATATAGGAGACGCATATCCGAAGTGACAACTCTTGCATACAAGTGCATATGGATCATGTTCTTTGCTTCACTAAAGAATAAGGACGTATGCATAGTAACCCCAACATCGGTTCCTCATATTATTGGGGCGATATTGGATTACGCATATCAAGTGCTATTCTTGTTGATAGCTTGTTCAATTAATAACGGGTCAACATCACCTTAGGGATGGTGGGTCCGGGTGAAGTCTGAATTGGGAATGCAAGTTGGACTTGCAAAGTGGGATGTGTTCTTGCTTCTTTTTTTATCCAAGTTGCAGTTTCTCATATTATTGGGATGTAACTATGGTAGAAAAGGATATCCCAGATCTTGCCAGAGATATATTGGTAAGTATATCTTCTTCTTTGAAAGTAATTGTAGGAATGAACTTTCAAAGTTTAAAATGCAGGACTAATTTGGTTAAAAATCCATAATCAAAGTTTTTAATATTGAATATATAATTAATTATATATTCTAATATATTGCATTCTTAATTTCAGACAATGAAGTCCATGAACCCACTCACTAGGCTCATGAATTCAACCAATTGACCAGACCGAATTACTCGGATTGGATCTGTAATTTGGATCTTGTCCTATCTGCGGAACACATTTCTTATGTGTTGTCCAAGGACAAGTACACAAACCCTCAGAAATTGGAATAAATAAAATTCAATGAAAAATATGATGAAGATCATTCCTTGGATAGCTGTTATATTTTGGGTTTAAAATTCAATGAAAAATATAATGAAGATCATTCATTGGCTAGATGTTATATTCTGGGTTCATTGTCCAATGTGCTTCAGAAGCAACATGTGGATATGAACACTTGTCAGGAGATAATGATGAATCTGCGAGAGATGTTCTGTGATGTAAGCTGCACACAATGTTATAATATCATGAAAGATCTTAATCGCTGCAAGATGCAGGAAGGGACTTATGTCAGAGAGCACATACTCAAAATGTTTACACACCTTTTTGAGCAGGAAACTCTCGGGGCTAACATAAACGCAGATATGCAGTCTGACTTCATTCTTTTGTCACTCGCTAAGTCTTTCAACAGCTTCGTGGTCACATTCCACATGATCAAAACGAATTATACTAACATTGGGCTATTAGCTGCATTAAAGTCTGCAGAAGATGTAACGAAGAAAGATCATCCCTCTGGTAGTGCAATGGTTGCACATGTCAAAGGAAAGCGCAGTCGGAAGCAAGGTTCTCGGAAGGGCCTGGCCTTGAAGAGAAAGAAGAAGAGTCAAGACATTGGCTCATCTTCTAATGCTTCCACACTGATAGCATCAAAGAAAGCTGATGTCTGTCATCACTGCAATAAGTTGAGACAATGGAAGCGTAACTATCCAGATTACCTAAAGTCAGGCGACGAAGGTAAACCCCAACATGTATGAAATTTACTTTCATCATTGAAACCAATTTTCTCGTTGGATGAGAAGGAAGTTGGGTTGTAGATTCTGGTGCTTCTGTTCATGTATGCAATTTGTTGCATCTATTTCAGGAAACTAAAAATCTTGATGAAGGGGAGATAATCATCCATATAGGATAGGATGCAACTGTTGCAACAGTCACCGTCGGGAATTGCATACTATCATTATCCAGTGGGGGAGTCATTTTACTTAAAGAATGTATTTATGTACCTGAAGTAAGGAGAAACCTTATATCTGTGTCTAAGCTTGTTAGAAATGGAAATTCATTTCTTTTCTGTAATAAACTTATCGTAAATCGTTATGACAAATATACTGTGGATGGTATTTTAACTTCTGGTGGATTCTATGAATTGTGCATTGATGAAAATATCATGAATGTTACTACCACTAATAAAAATCCTAAAAGAATTAGGGAGGATGGAAATCTTTCGAATGTGATTTGGCAGCAAGGGCGTGGTCATTTATCAGTTTATAGGATCAATAGATTGATAAAGGATGGACCCTTAGATTTTCTACAGGTTCAATCTTTGCCTACTTGCGAACATTGTATTTGAGGTAAAATGACCAGGACTCCTTTTCGTAACAAGATTTCATGATCTGAAGGTATTCTTGACCTAATACATACCAATGTATGTGGTCCCTTCAGTACCGTGACCCGAAATGGAAATCAATATTATTTAACGTTTATTGATGACCATTTGCAATACGGGTTTATCTTCCTATCACGTCATAAATCTGAAACCCTTGAAAAGTTAGAAGGGTTCAAGGTTTTGGTTGAGAACCAAATCGATAGGAATATTAAATAGATTCGATCTGACCGATATGGCGAGTACCTCTCAGATGAATTTAAGGAATACCTTAAAGAGATTAGAATTGTCTCAAATCTCGCTCCTCTTAGAACTCCCCAACTTAATGGTGTTACTGAAAGACGCAATAGGACTATCATGGAAATGATCTGTTCAATGATGAGTAAAGCACATTTGCCTCTTAGTTTCTAGGGATATGCAGCGGAGACTGCAATATATATCCTGAATAAGATTCCTAGCAAGTCTATACCTAAAGTCCTCATGAGCTTTGGTATGGAACCAAGTAGTGTTAGACACTTAAGGATTTGGAGTTGCTAGGTCCATACGAAGAACATGGATGTAAGTAAGATAGAATATCGCACTCGAGAGTGCTACTTCATTGGTTATTTCAAAGATGGTATTGGATACCAACTTTACGACCCTGATACTCAAAAGGTCTTCATCTCTAGAGATGTAAAATTTATGGAGGATGACTTCTGAAGAGTTAAGACAAAAATGAAGTAAAGGAACTCATTGAATCCCGTAAGGACACTGAGCTTCCTGAACCAGAAACTGAAAAAGTAAATGAAGATGAAACACCCGTACCTCTTCAAAGGAGTTCGAGGGTAGTTGCACCGCCCGAAAGGTACAGATTCCATGTGTCAGCTGAAATTGACAATGATCCAGCTTCATTTGACGAAGCACTCTCGGATCAAGATATGGATAGATGGATGCTAACAATGAAGTCTGAGATAGACTCCATGCACAAGAACAATGTATGGACCCTAAAGGATCCATCTAGAGGGGTAAAAACCATTGGGTGTAAATGGATCTTCAAGAGAAAAAGGGGACCTGATGGGAAGGTAGAGACCTTCAAGGCATGGCTCATAGCCAAGGGCTACACACAGAGAGAAGGCATCGACTACGATGAGACATTCTCTCCTGTGGCTATGCTTAAATTTGTCAGGGCATTGCTGGCTATAGATGCATATATTGACTACGACATCTAGCAGATGGATGTCAAGACAACTTTCCTCAATGGATATCTCGATGAGGATATATATGGAGCAACCCTAGGGCTTCATAACTAAGGAAGTCAAAGTATGCAAGCTGAAGAAGTCCATCTATGGGCTCAAACAAGCTTCTCATAGCTAGAACATCAGAGTTGACAAAAACATAAAGAGGTATGATTTTGTGCAGAATCCTAATGAACCATGTGTGTACAAGAAGCTTAGTGGGAGCACCATTGTGTTCATTGTTCTTTACATAGATGACATTCTTATCATTGGAAATGATATAGGGATGATGACCAGTGTGAAGATTCAGCTATCCCATACTTTCGAGATGAAAGATCTTGGAGAAGCTTCTTACATCTTGGGTCTGAAGCTGTTTAGAAATCAAAAAAAGAGGATATTGAGATTGTCACAACATGGTTACATCAAGAAGATCTTGGAACGTTTCCATATGGAAAATTCCAGGAAAGGCTTCCTCTTAGGACATGGTATCCACATATCTAAAAGGATGACTCTTTAAAGTGTTAAGGATAAGAAAGCCATGGCTGGATGCCCCTACATATCAGCTGTGGGAAGCCTAATGTACGCCATGATGCGAACAAGGTCAGATATCTACAATGCAGTGGGAGTGGTAAGACGTTACCAATCTTGCTATAGAGAGAAACACTGGAATGCAGTGAAGAACATCTTTAAGTATCTAAGATGGACACAAGATTATATCTTGGTCTATGGAGATGGTGATCTCCAAGTCTTATGACACACAGTTTCTAACTTCCAGTCTGATATTAACGATCGAAAGTTGACATCAGTGTTTGTGTTCCTGTTGAACAGTGGTGCTATGAGCTGGAGAAGCAAGACAATATGACTGATTCAACAACAGATGAATACATTTCCACATCAGATGTTGCAAAGGAGGTGGTGTGGTTGCGCAAGTTCATCCTTGAACTTGGCGTATTTTTCTCCGATACTCCCATCCCATTACTCTGCGATAACACAAGACCCATTGCACATGCGAAGGAACCCAGATGGAATCAAAAGAGAAAGCACATGGAAAGGAAATACCACATCATTCGGGAGATTCAAAAGCGTGGTGACATCATCATCACCATGGTGGCCTTTACCAACAACGTTATTGATCCCCTTACCAAACCTTTGACACAAAAGTTTTTGACCAACATGTTACGAGCATGGGTTTTAGGATTGTACCTGAATTGTTCTGAGGGCTAGTGGGAGATTGTTAGAATTGTTAGCCCAGGGAGAACCATTTCTACAATAAATGTTATTGTAATATTTAATATACCCTTCGTACAATTAAGGGTTATGTACCATTGCCATCTTGATAATCATACAACTGTTGATTCAATTGTTGAATCATAGAATTTGGGGGCTTGGATGAATATCTAAAGGGTTAGATTGAGGACTCATAAAGCACTGTCAAATGATTGTTAAGAGTTGATCTCCAGCCCGAGAAGGAGATGGAAATCCTTCTCTAAAAGGTTGATATTTGACCAACATCTTGATACTGGTTCTCTGCATAGGAATATAGATTCGGAGGTATCGGATAGGTTTGGTCAAAGAGTTGACTTAACGAGAACGAGATAACCAATACCTATGTCGTATACTGTCATGAGATATGCATGCATTCTCTGACCAGAGATAGATGTGTTACTATATGTCTGAGTATGTACATTTGGTAGACCGATAATTTGATGGCATAATCAAGGTCTATACACTGGCAAGCTAGTGTGCATATAAGGGCATACGAGTAATACAATCTCTCAAAGGGATCATACATGTTCACTTGTAAACCAGAAGGCATGAGCTCACTCATGAGGTATTGGGACTGATCAAATTCCATGCATGGTCATCTTGCTTAGGAATCATGACAAGATTTTGCAGGTATGAGCTGATAGTCCAAAAGAGATCTAAAACTCTGGGTTTATCCTAGGTCTTAGAGTATGCAATATGTACGAGTATTAGGAATACCTGAGGGTGATGTAATCGTAAACGATTGTATAACCATTATGCTTCCATACCAAGGGAGTGATGATATGGATTTTGACTTCTCTCAGTAGAGAAGTAATCTAATCTCAGTCCAAATGTCGGGTATTGATCTGAATGAGAATCAGATGCAATTAGGAGATTAGATATATGGATTTGATTTAATCAAACATCTGTGGGAGGTCCTTGAGATCTGGATTTGAGATATGATATCAACATCCAAGTCACTATACATGGAACATATAATCACCCTGTCCTTATCTCCAAGTATCCGCAGAGAAAGCACATTATTCTTGAAAGACTTCAAGAATAATTCCATTATTAATATATAGAAGCATTGAGAAATGGATAGTTAAGTGTGATTTAATTATCATAAATAATATGTATAATATTCATGTTATTTGAATGCATGAGAATTCAGATCTTCGATAATTAAATGTGATTTAATTATCAAGAATATGGATAATGTGGATAGTACTATCCATATTATTCATATATATTATAAATGTGATTTATAATATATTAAAGAGAGAGAATTATAATTTACATTTGTTAATTAAGTGATGATGTGAATTTGATTCACATTAGATAATTAATTGAAAATGTAATTTATATTTTATTTTGGGTTGTGGATATGATTCATAATTTTTCAATGACATGATTGCAATATTCACAAAATAATTATGAATTATTTGTCTGAATAAATTTTCAACAAATAGTTGTTGCAAAATTAATTAGAGATAAATAACCACCTCAGTGGGAGGAGGTGGAAAGCCACCAAGTCCCATTAGGAAAGAGATTTTAAATTATCTCCTCACAAAATTGATTTAGTTAAAATTAAATTGTATTGATGATTCAATATAAATTGAATTAAATTAAATTAATTATTGTTGTGCTTTTGTAACAAAATCACGGCCATTGAAATAAATATAAACCAGTCTAAACCATTGGATTTGTGTAGTCCATGGATTGAGATCCATGGACTCCTAAAATACTATATAAGAAGAGGCACCCTTGCCCTTCTACGTAGAGGTTGTTGAACAACAATTGCTCTCTCTCTCTCTCTCTCTTTCTCATTCTCATATCACATGTCAACTCTCTCTCTCTCTCTCTCCCTTTTGAGTGGCTGCCTACTCTAACCTTAGAGAGAATGCTGCTTTCGTCAATGCATCACCGTTACGCCATCGCCTCGACCATTCATGGATCTCTATCTCCTTCAGCGCGAGACGTTCATATAGAAGACGTTTGATCTCGTGAGATGAGAACAAGAGATCTATTGCTTGGATCAACAACTCGGATTACGAGAAGCACACGATTCATCTCCACGCTTGCAAGCATCTCTACCGTCAGGTTGGACTTGAGACCAGAGGTCTCTTTGCTTAGAGAATCGATTACAACCATGCTACAAGAGGTTTTCCTTTACCTAATATGTAGTTTAGATGAAACGATCTATGAATGATTCATGGATCATGTGGTTTTATCATTTAAATTATTTAAATTCTTCTGCATCGAGCAACTAGTTCGACTAGTCGCTCATGATCGCATATGATGCGATCCCACGCCTCCGTGATGCGCTTGAGGATTTGTCCTTAATCCTTCATTTTGTACATAATATGATAAGTCAAAATCAATCAATATATACAATATACGATGAGGACCCAAGTTTTACATGTGAACTCTTATTCTTTTGAATTTGGTCTTGATTTGTAGATAATTGAATGTACATTAATTCAAAAGTGAGTAGGGGTTCATAAGAGAGTGTATGTGAGAGATATTTGACTTTACGGCTTTTTGTCCAAAAACTAGGGTTTGATTTTATTTGATGTATATACAAGTTAGTTTTTTTGATATTTTCCATTTAATAATGTTAGTAATATGTAAACAATGGATTAATTTTATTGGATTTGGAGTTAAATTAGAATAAAGAAAAATATGGAAAATTAGTAAATATACAAGTGATTATTTACACAGAATTTCTGTAATTTTATTTATGTTATTCTGAATGATAAAATATGCATATTATTTACACATGCATGAATGCTAATAATATAATATAAATGATTAAATGCAATTAATTACTTGAAAACATAGTTCTATTTTCATCTTTTAAAGTGATGAATCACATATTCATCAAGGCGTAAGAAACTATAGGTACATGAAGTGTATTAGGGCTGTGGACCTAGTTACCGAGTCAAACAATCCTAAAATCTAAGAGCCCAATCAATGAAGATGTAAATGAAAAATAAAGCAGAAAATTTAAAACATGGGAATAAAAGGAAAACAAGTGGGAAAATGGGGTTAATAAAAGATACAAACGATGAAAACACGATAAAATCTAGACATTCCCCCTAGGTGAATAGACACATGATGAAATGGACATGTAAATCTAAGTGAATAAGAAGGAGAGTTTGTCTGAATTATTACTTGTTTATTTTAATCACTCTCTCACCAAAATAAAAATGCAAACTAACAAACAAAGATAGAAATATTCTCTATGGCTCTTAGTCCTCCTTTGCGGCTCTCTCATGTTGGGTATGCCTAAAAGTCAGCCTATACTTCAATAGGGTGCCTTGAATCTCCTGGAAATTTTCCCTCGATCCACGTGCCCTCGCATAAAAGTCAAACAAAGTGATGTCAGAACATTTCTATATAGAATAATCAAAATAAAATAAGAGATAAAAATGAAAATAAAACTAAGCAGATAAAAATAGATTATTAATCCCAAAATCTGACATAATCATTTCTTCCCAAGCAACAATGCCAATTGATAAATGTGAAAACGGTCCGCTAGTCTAACAAGCTAGGTCAACAATTGTTTCGGTGACCAATCCTTGGTGCACCAACAATCAACCCATAATAAGATGGATAATCTAAGTGTGTCAGTCAAAAATTATTATACTTTACAATAATGTGTATAGGGATAAGTATGGTAGAATGTCCAACTCAGGGAAGCATAACAGTGATATATATAATCATTATTAACTATTGTTAAATAATAATATTTTTATTTTTAGCTTTTCTTGTTTTTATGTTTTTGTTGGATTTTAATTATATTCAACATTTTATGATTTTTAATGGTTAATATTTTTATGTGATTTTAATTTGCAAATTTTTAATTCATTTTTAATTTAAAATAAGTTATATAATAATATAGAAATAGATAATGTATATATTATATATATAATATATATTTAATATTTATTCTTGGAATTTTGAAAGCAGTTAAATAAATTCAAAATAAAGAAAATAAAATGTTTTTGGGTTTCTGATATTTTTCTCTATTTTTAGTAATTTTATTGGTATTTTCTAATTCTTATGGATTTTTAAAGTTGAAAATACTCAAAATAGTTAATAACTTAAATCCATAAGCCCGTTTAGGGTTTTAAAAATAGATACGAGATCCAAAATATCCCTCAACTAATTTTAATTGATATTATATGGAATAAAGAAAATTCAGAAATAGAATTTTTTTTATTTTTCCAGTATTTTTGCAAATTTTTATAAGATTTTTGGGGTTTTGTGATTTTAACAGTTTTTGTTTGATATTTTTATGTGATGTTTGGATATGTGTCAAAACATACTGAAATACAACTAATATATTTTTTCAAAATTTCAAAGATATATTCGAATTTTTATGGATTTTTAATAGTTAAACAAGATAAAATATAATGTTTTTATTTTTAATAAATAGAAAAATAACTTTAAATTCCTCATAAAAAATGATGTAATATAATTCTAGGCACAATGTAATTTTCCTATAATTTTTGGATAAACATAAGCAATAAATAAAAATAAACCCATAAAATAAATTTGATCTGCAACATAGGGTCCTATTTGCAATTAAAATAAACTAAACATGCATTTCATGATAGGTCCTACAAATATAAGGGCATAAAAGCAAAATACCAAGGCATCTCACAAGGAGAGACACGTGAGGTGACCTGATACGAGACCTATGAAGGATATGGCGAGATCCTCAAGCACATCACGAAAGCATGTGGATCGCATCGAATGCGATCGGGAGCGACTAGTCGCATTAGTTGCTCCGGGCAGCGGAATTTAAAAATTTTAAATGTGATGAAACCACATGATCCAAGAACCTTTCTCGGACCGTTTCATCTAAACCACCATAGGTATTAAGGTTACCTCTTGAAGCGTGGTTGTGATCGAGTCTCTAAACATCCTATCCCAAGTCCGATCCGATGGAGGAGATGCTTACGACCGCGTTGATGAGACGCGTCCTTCTTGCAATCCAAGTTGATGATCCAAGCGACGAATCTCCTAATCTCGTCACACGAGATCTGACGTCTTCTTCACGAGCGAGGCACACTGAAGGATATAGATATCCACAAGAAAGTACTCCGGCAACATAACGACGATGTTGCGGTGATGGAGACTCTCTCAATGGCTCCATGGTGGACGGCCACACGAGAGAGAGGGAGAGAGCCTTGGCGTGGAGAGAGAGAGAGAGAGAGAGAGAGGAAGAGAGCATTAGTTTACGTTGTAAATGTGTCTCTCGAAGAGAAAGGGGTGCCTCTTCTTATATAGGGTTTTGGGAGTCCATGGATCTCAATCCATGGACAACACACGATCAATGGTTGAGATTGATTTGTGTTTCTTTCAATGGCTAAGGTGTTGTTGTAAAAACACGACAACAACTGATTTAATTTGAATTAATTCATATTGATAAATCAACATAATTAATTCCAATTTAAATAACATTTGACTAGAGATGAGATAATGAGGAGACTAACCTCTTTTCCTAAAAGAGGGGGGACAGCTACTCTTCTCCTCATGGAGAGTTGTAGCGTCCACTTCTCTTGAGTGGAATGGGTCTATTCAGTCAAGCTTCCAAAGCGAGATGACCATGCATGGAATTTGATTCTTCCCAATATCTCATGAGTGAGCTCATGTCTTCCAGTTCAGTAATGAACCTGTATGATCCCTTTGAGAGATCGTATTACTCATATGCCCTTGCATGCACACCAGCGCACCGGTGTATAGACCTTAGTTAGGTCATCAACCTATTGGTCTGCCAAATGTACATACTCAAACATATAGTAACACATCTATCTCCGAGCAGAGGATGCATGCCTATATCGTGACAGCATACGACACATGACTTTGGTTATCTCGATCTCGTTAGGTCAACTCTTTGACCTAACTAATCTGACACCTCCGAATCTCTATTCCCATGCAGAGGACCTACATCAAGAGGTCGGTCAGATATCAGCCAAGTGAGAAAGGATTGCCATCTCCTACTCTGGATGGAGATCATCTCTTAATAATCATTTGACGGTACTTGATGATTCCTCAATCTAACTCTTTAGATATTCATCCAAGCACCAACCTCTATGATTCAATAATTGAATCAAAAACTGTATGATCATTAAGATGGTCATGGTACATAACCCTAATCGTACCAAGGGACTTATTATGCAAATTAGTTAATCTTCATTTCAGATCAGGGAATGATATTCACAATAATAATTATTGCATAATGGCTCACCGTGGGCTCGCATGTCCAACAATCTCCCACTAGCCCAAAGAACTATTAATGGCTAATCATTTAAACCCTCACTCATGTGACAATCATAGGCTATTTAGGAAAATAGTTAAGTAATCTGATCAATCACTCTGTTCCGGAGAGACTATGCCAAGTCCTTTACGATACTTGCATATCCCCTAGTAACAATGCTCGCATCCAATGCGAATGTTGCATCTTATGCAACCAATATTCAGTCTTGTCAGTTATAGTGTCCATGACACTACAGCTTAATAATTATTATAACCAGTATGTAATTTTCATTATCCTTATCAGAATACCCTTATTCTTAGATATCTCTATCTCCTAAGGTATCCACAATTAAGACCTTTTAGATAACTATCTATAAAGTCTTAAGTTCTTAAAGATAAGACTTTGAGATCACTATCTCAAAAATATTTTGAAGATATTGTTATTACTGCAATCAAGTGTTTTATCTCCTTAGTATGATTAGTAACATTTACTACCCCCACTGCGTGGCAGATATCTGATTTTTGTACACATGTTGCAACCCGGCTTCTCATAACTGATGCATAAGGGCAAGCGGTTTTAGCATTCACTTCCTCAATTCTTTGAGGTGCTATAGATCAGTACCATATCTTAAGGGAAGGAAGCCTTTCTTGGAATTTTCCAGAAAACGGAACATGTCCAAGGTGTACTACTAATGTGACAATCCCAATACCCTCTTCTCTTTGCTTCTGAACATCTTCAGAACTAAGATCTAGAGGTATCCTTGAGATCATACCTCAAGGTATGGAATAACCAGTCTATGAAACACTTATTATTATCCTTATATCATTCCAAATGTTTAGGGTATCATCTACATATAGCACGATGAACACAATGACACTCCCACTTAGCTTCACATGATACATCAAGATTCTATATGAAATCATAACATTTATAATTTCATCAAATCTTATGTTCCAACTACAAGAAGCTTATTTTGAGTCCATAGATGGAGTTTCTTTAGCTTGCTAGGCATATTATACTTATAATTTATATACACCTATTTATTTAAGTTTACAACTAAAATTAGAAAAATAAAGTAAAAATATGTAAATATGTATTCAAATAAACTATAAACATATAAAAAAGTTACATACAATAACAAATACAGAATACAAAATAAAATTAAAATAGTTCAAATATAGATAAATATACATATGTCTATACTTGTAAAAATTAACACCTAATAAATAAGGTTGTAAAAATAAATAAAAATACTCAATAAATAGTACATGAAAAAGAAACATTTTTCATGCTTCAAATTTTAAATAATAAAATAATTTATTTAATTTTTTATTGAATTAATAAAAAACTTTCTTTCTATTTTTTCCCATTTAATCCTACGTGGATGAATGAGAGCTCTCCCTTAGTTGAACTGCCAATAAAATGTAGCTACCCTAGTTCTTACATGTCAGAATGTGTGAGTTGACCTCTTCACCATTTTTTGGAGCTCGAGGATTGCATTTTTTGGGAATTATTTCTTCATGAAAGATCACCTTGCCACATCTCTCTATCACACCCTGCCCTTGGTTTTTGTCAGACGATCCTTGTATCGATAAAAACCCTTAGTTTTTTGGATGCCCTACCTTGTTCTATAAATAATCTCCTCCAATATTGTTGACAGTTCTCGTTTTAATCCCCAAATCCCTTCATTTCCTTTGCCGGAACTAGCCTTTGTGATAGGGAGCATGCGCTCTTGAGTCCACAGCATGGAGAGGGGAGGAGGATGGTGTTCTACCCATCGTCGGAGCTTCGCTCCTAGCGATTCTTGTCCTTGACCCCCTGGGCACATTTGAGCTGATTTCCTGCATTTTTAGATGAATTTCCTTATCGCACACATATTTATTTCATGCTTCTACTGCAAACCCCCAATGTAGATTTTAGATTTTTAGTTCATCAGAGCTCTATAGATTCGGCCATTATCCCCTCATGTTCTAGCCATGTCCCGGCCACCGACTGCCTCCATCAGCTTCCTCGTCACCGTCTCCACTTTCTCGTCCACTCAATTGATCTTGATCTAAGGAGGGCCAAAACCATTGCCTTTGTCCCCTTTTACTTTTTATGTAGGTTGAAGTTGTAGAGGACCCCATCCGGGGTCATCACGTATGGGTTGTCATTCCTAGGTGTCCAATAAAGAATGAGACTCCAGGTCTCCTCCAATGATGCATGGACACTACTAACGATTCCTCTGGATGAGGAAAGGTGTTTCAAACTTTAGAGCTCGCATGCAGCCGCTGGGATGATCAGAGTCGTATGTTATGCCCGATTGAAGCAACCACATGCACTTGTTCTTGTGAGTTCTCCACATCGCTTCTCCGTGGTTCGATCATGAGGACAGCCTAGTTCATACAACCACTGTCAGATTAAAGCTCATGCTAACTGTCAGATCTGCTCCCAGATCTGATCTCAGCTAAAGATATGCAAAGTGCCATCAGCCTATGTGGGCTTGACCGTGGTTTAAGTGAAGAAATTCAAGTTGTCAACCCGTGCACCTATTAGGAGTATTCTGCATCTAAACCCTGGATATTTTTGTATTTATTATTTAGTAGTAATCTTTCATTTGTAGTTGCAATTTATGTAACATTCATAATTTATTTGTAACATTCATCTCGCATGGTGTCCCATGTTAAGAACTTTTTGGGATATTTGCATTTTATATCTTATACTTCTAGGGCATGCTATTAAACTGCCTAAATGTTCTCATCAATTACAATAAGCTCCTTGTAAACTATAACTTTTATTTATGTTTTAAGTTGTCTATATAATTATTTTTATTGATTAAAAAATTGTAGGAAAATTAATTTAAGTGCTTTCGAGTTTGATTGATGGTATATATTTTTTGCATGCCATTTTGATAATTTTCCTATTTATTAAAAATACAAAACACACATTTTTTCTCTAACTAAGTCTTAAAATTCAAAAAATAAAAAACCACTCTAAAATTCTAAAAAAGTATATTAGGTATGTTAATATATATATATTCTACAATATATCAAAAAACCACTAAAAATTTACAAAGTAAAACATTAAAAAATACAAAAGAAAAAAGTCTATAAAAATAAAAAAATCATTAAAAAACAAAAATGTTTTTTTCTATCTTGTATTTTTCTTTATTATACATAACACATATTAAAAATAGTTTTGGGAATTTTAGAGCTTATTATTTATTTAAAAAAAAAACAATTCAACTTTATTATTTTACTCACTAATTTATATATTTCAATACTTTAAAAATACATAAAAATAGAAAAAAATCCCTAATAATTTTATGAAAAGAGAAAAATATTAAAAACAACAATATTTTATTTTCTGAATTCTGAGTATATTTATATATATTTTAAAGTATAAAACCCTATATATCTTATCTATTCTATATACTACTTATATAGTATGTAATATTATATATATATTATAATTTGAAAATAAAAACGAAACCAAAAAATAAAAACATATACATGACTTTTAATAGTCCATAAACTTAAATACAATGAAAACCCACAAAAAATTAGAAAAAGTCTAAAAAGACAAAAATTATTATTATTAATTATTATTAAATTAGTAATAATTAAACCTATCCCCCGTGATATTAGTAGTTCAACCCCTATATTTGTGCACTATACACATATTTATAGGGGATAATAAATTTCACCTCACCTTGTTTTCGTTGCATATATTATTCTTGGGTTCATTGCTGACTTACTCAATTGGTTCAGTACCAAGAGCCAAGAGAGGCATCGATATAGTGATTGCCAGATCTGACATGTCAGACATCGTAGGCCCTCCAATACTGGACGTTAGGCACCTCGATTCAGTCATTCAATCAACAAACAGACTCAAACTATACATTGTCATCCATAATAGAAGGAAAAGAAAAAAGTACCTCGGGATGCTTTGTTTGTTGCTGAAGAAGACATATCTACGACTTATGTGCTCTGCTCAACTACTTACTTGCATGTGCAACTCCCATTATTATTTTTTGGGATTTTTGATTCTTTATTTTTTTGGGTGTTTTCATTATGCGAATGCTCCTCCATCAACTACAACACTTGATCTCGACTCACTAGATGAAGATTTTGTAGTTGAATCTCGATTAGTGGCTTTATCCCTCAATCCCGCAGTTGCTAGAAGCTGCAAGATCCTACCGCTCCTGAGAGTAATGACATTAGATAAGCATGAAAAATCACAAACCGTGCTTTTTCTCGGGAGTGGATGGATCATGACATGCTACCTGCTCATTATTGCGATGGAAATGGTTGGGATTTGCTTCTAACTGAGCTAGAATAATAATCTTTATTGCTGTCAAATCATCAAGCCTCTAGTTGATATGATTCACGTTCTTCATTAGTTGGGCTAAGTAATCAAATGTTAGGTTTACTGATGGTGCCCCTGGCTGCTCAACAATTGAGGGTCACTGAGGTCGAATGTGTGTATGAGGTTGTTGGTACCTACAATAAGCTGATCGAGAGGAATATTGATACTTAGGAGGAGGGAGAGGATACAAATACTGTGTAGGTTGTTGCTAATATGGATGATAAGACCGTGCATGTTGCGTCTGCTGAAATCCGCGTCTCTATGTCTGAAAATGTGGTGGAGACTGAAACTTAGGCTAGTGTTGGTGCTGGTATAGTCTACCTCCATGAAACTAGTGAACTGGCAGAGTGGCAGCATGGGAACCCAACTGAGATGACCCTAAAGGATATCTCTGACTACGCTCATGGCTTCTCCAAATACCATTCACCTCCTGAATATGAGGTGGAGGTTAAAACTACTGCTTTGAATAATATCGAGACTATGGATAATATGATACCATGTATGCGGGAGTCTGCTACTATGGCACCTGATATGGACTTTGCATGTAGTACATGTGATGAACGGCAGGGGGTACTTCAGAACTCTGTTGGACTAAAATAAAATAACTGTGCTCATGTGTAGATGTCCTAGCTACATCACTCGAACTCTGGCAAGAATAAATCATGCTAATCAACAACTCAAAATGCTTGGTAGTCTCATCTATCTTATCCAGCTACTATGTCCTTTATTCAATCACATTTTATTTTTCAAGTTATTGTAACTGCTTCTAAATTATATTAACTCTGGTTAGGCGATTTTCAATAATGCCCAAATCTGAACTATTTCCATAACAAGAGATATCGTTATATTAGCTTAATTGTGGGGACTAGAAGAAGGATAATTATGAAATGCATGGAATGATGATAATGCTACAAAACTCTCTGCCATCTCAGAAATTAACCAAAGAATGTCCTCATCCTTGTAGATGTGCGAACTCCCACAAACATCATCTACAAGCCTCTGATTCTCAATTAGTTTTGCACTAAACTCATAATTGAAATATGATGATGGAGGCACTTCTCCACCAAATCTTTGAATCTTTCCCACGCCTTGTTAATAGGCTAATGGGACATCTGGGAGAAGTTAGATATAAGTGACTGCATCTTCAATCATCCTAAGGGATAATATTTGTTCAGAAAAGTTGATCCCAGATCATCCTAGGATGTCGCAACCCTTCCTAAATGATTGATCTAATAAAGCACCTTAGACATAAGGCAAAAGGGGAAAGCTGCCATCTTCACACCCTCTAACGAATTGTTAGGTAGTGCATTGTGCTTCATATGCAGTCAAACTACAAGAGGTGTATATACAGCTCTTCACTGGTATGTCCATGAATATGGGGAGAAATGGAAGTAGCTGAGGCTTCAGCTAGAAATTCCCATGAACCGCATGAATATAAATCGAATTGATCTCCTGTCCTGCTCCTGGGTTATTGGAATCTCTAAGTGTAAGCTTCACCTCTGCACAATTCTACTTAGGATCTCCTCTTTTTTGCTCAGGTTCCCCCATTCCCACCTCCTCTCGACTGATCCTCCTCTATCCTATCTCTGCCATCTCTTATCTCCAAGATCATATCTCTGAGCCCATCCTTAATGTTGGCATGCTCTATGAACTAGGCCTAAATGTCATGAATGTATGCCAACATGGTGTTGCTGATCTCAGTCTGGTATTCCATAGATCCATTGCCCTTTGGTGGAATCAAGTCCTCAATCATTGGTTTTGTATATGGAAATGTAAACGGAACTTGATCAGTCTGAATGAATGAAGGAGTGTCAAAAGATAATTTGAGAAGAGGGTCAATATTAACCAATGGATTTATTGCTGACAAATCAAGAGCGGAAAAAAAAGATGAAAGCTCAGGAAGAGAGCCATCCTGAGTAAAATAAGACAAAGACAAACAAATTAGAGAGGAAAGATATAAGTTCGTAAAGTCCGAACATAAATTGCTTCAATCTAACATCTTAAAAACAAAACACAGATGCGAGAACACGGAGGTCAAGTCAAAAAGAGGAAGTCAAGACATGCATAAAATGTGTAGAGGGATCTTTATTCTAACAAGCAGACACAAATCAAACCCTCAAATTCACTTAACTCTATGAAGACCTCGAAAGTTCGATCATTTATCTTTTTAGTTTTAGAGTTAGGTGACCACATTGTTACATATATCAAACTCACAAGTGGTGTCACCCTATTGCTGAGTGTATGTTTTCACACCTCCCCAAACAGTGGAACTATCTGCCTGGGTAATTGGATTATATCAAGACCAAAGGGAAATGTGAAGCATATCACATTAAAATGACTCTCTATTATCAGAGGAAAGTGCTTGTATTTAGATTGTGTATCGAAAGGTAATACATAGGTGCTTAGGGAACAAATCCATGGATTTTTTTGCTCTAATACTTAGGGATACATCCTCACCCGCACTATCTAGAAGTAACTACATTTGATCAATGAGGGGGTTACTTTCCCTAATAGAAAGTGATATTTTCATTTAATTTTAGGGGTCAAGTTTAATTAGCAGTCCTAATTTTTTATTTCGTTATCTCTTTTTGAAATATTTTTTTAATCAATGTCATTTAATGGTTTTTCCAATTCATTTTATCCTAATTCCACGAAAATGAAGAAGGAAAGAAGAAAAGCTGATGTGCGAGAAATATGAATGCAAATGCAAGAGATAGAATGCGTGCCCTATTCAAGTAGCTTACATGCAATATGATCCGTGCATATAAATTAAATCTAACCTATATGAATGCAAATGAAAACTCTCCTAAGGGTAACTTCTATTAGCAGTAAGCACTAATTTATTTTACTAAATCGAAAACGTATGTCTTTACGAACATATATTCGATTAAGGTATTTAGTCCTATTAATTACCAGGCTCAACTACAAATAAAAACCTAGAACTAGGGGCTCAAGCACACAAAACAAATAGAAAGAAAAGTGGAAAACTCAAATCATGAAAAACAAATAGAAAAATGATAAAAATAAGGAGTGATGAAAAATATAATGCAAAGAAAACAAAATAAAAAACCCAATGAAGCCCTGCATCACCTATGCTAGCGAAATATGCTATGCAAAACCACAAAATATATAATGGCTCTATAGAAAACAGAAAAAGGCAAGTGCCAACAAAAATATTACAAATTAATTACAAGAAAGTATGGATAAAAGAAACTAAAACAAAAAAGAAATAAGACATCTACAACTCCTGCTCCTCCTCGACTACTCTCTCCTGCCCATCGGTGAAGAAGGATTGGCCTCCGCCTTGCTTGGGTGCATCGACTCTCCTAAGATTGCCTCCCTAGACTATCAGGCCCTCGCAACAAAGGTAAAACAAAGTGAATGTTAGAGCAGTTTTTATGAAAAATAAAAATGAAGTAAAAGAGATATAAAATGAAATGAAAACAAACAAGCAAGCAGGTAGAAACAAAGAAAAATAAAATCCTAACTACCCTTCTTGTGCCTCCCCTTCAACATCGTCATTTGATTATTTCTAGAAATTGATGGGATTTTAAAATTGAGAAAATAATGTGACAATGTCACTGTAATCCAATAATACCTGAATAAAAAATTCTTATTCTAACTTAAGAATGAGCTGCTACTTATTAACTTGGTATAGCTTCTAGGATCGAACTCAGGGAGGGTACAAATAAACATGGAAAATAATTATTGTTAATGAATGGAAATTTTTTATTTTATTTATTTTCCTTTTTTATGTCTTTTTTTAATGAATTTATATTTTTTATGGAATTTTAACTATTTTATATATTATATATTCTTATTTTTTACTTTATTTTTAATTTTGCAAATTTTTATATTTATATGTTTGAAATCCATTTATGAATAGTGTGTAAATAAAAATAAAATGAAGGAATTTTTATTTTAAAATTTGTAAAAATTCTAAAAATTAAATCAAATGTTTTTGTGTTTTATAAATTTTATTTCTATTTTAAGTGATTTTTATGATGTTTTATATCTTTATGGATTTTTTATTGATTAAAGAAGGGTGGTAATTTTTTAAGTAAATATAAACACTGTATTTGGTATTTTTAAAATAGAAAATAAAAGAAAACAATCTGTAAACAAATTTTATAGAAAAACATTGTTATTAGGCTCTAAAACAAGACTATATATATATGATTTTTTTATCAATTATTCTATTTTTTCAAAAATATTAAGGCTTTTTATTAAAATTTTGCTTTAATTTTATGTAGCTTAAAAAATACAGTAAAATTTATATACTGTATCTTTTTAGATATTTTTTTACAATTTTTACAAATTTTTGAATATTAAATAAAGAAATATATGTTCTTTTTACTTATAAAAATATGAAATAAAAGAAATTTTTAAAATCAAAACTATCTGTCATTGATCTTATTATTAAGAGCTTAAGCTAATTTCTATAGATTTGTTTATTAATAAAACTACTTATTCAAAGAAATACAAGAGCAAAATAAATTGCAGTAATCAAAGGACTCCAATGCAATTAATAGAACTTTTCTAACTATTTATAAACAAACGAATGAAATGCAAGACAATGTCATTTTTCCAAGGATTCACTTGTTAAAGAACATGATCTCCAATTGTAGATACTAGAATGTAATTTCAGAAAAATTTTAGATCATTTATTAGAACATAGAAATGCAAGACAATTGTTGTTAAAGTACTACAGGTCACTTGATGATCCACGTGCTTCCCAAATAAAATGGCATAAATGCAAAAATAATAAAACTGATGACTAAACAACAATTATTCCAAAGTATTTATATACAAAGACAAGACTAAACTACAAATAAAATAAATAAAGGGATAAAATAGGAAAAATCACCAATGAAAGAGTGAGATGCACGTGCGACTTCAATGTCTAAGATTACACCTCACAGATTCGATCGGATGCTAACTTTTGGGTGTGGACGTGCAATATAGATCTTTTCTGGAGCTCTTCATCTTGATCTGGTATACACGGGGCTATTTTGAAGAACTGCGGAAGAAGGCAACACTGATTGAATTTCTATCGCTCTAATCTCGCTTGTTGAAGTTCGGATTAGAGCTCTGAGAGGCTCAATATATTCTTCCTTCATCTTCGTGTTTATTGGTTGTGAGATCTAAGTACATGCCTCGTTGGGAAGAGACTACTCATCCTTGTGGGTGCTCATATGATGTGCTCAAGTTCCTATCCTCTTTCAGATCTTGCCTCCAACACCTGCAAGTGATATTCGAAGCTAAAAAATGAAGTTTCATTTAGATGTGATTCAACAAAAGGGACAATAAGTGGATCAAATCTCTATGTGGTGAAGGAACGAGACCCAAAACCCCTCATATCTTATGAACTAAGGAAAAATGCCACGGATCGAAAAGTAAAGAAGCATGTTTGATATGGAAAGGGATGAAGAGTGATTTGGGTTTGAAATCAGCTGAAATTGACCCCCGATCAAGAAAATAAGTAGTCAATTTTATCCTACTGCTATAGATTTATGAAAGTGAATGAAAACTTGACGAAACCAAATATGAAATAGATAGAATTACATCTAGATCTATGCTACTATTACCCATGGATGAAATGAGAAGGTTTTCACCTCCTGATAGTGATTAATCACAATCGAAGCATCAACACGGCAAAGCTGTTGCTCGCCGACATCGGATATGAACCTTCTCCTCCTTTCATGCTCTCCCAATTGGGGAATCACTCCAAAAGGGATCTAAGATGGATCATGCAATGAAAGACAAGCTAGGAGCTTATTTATAGAAGCAAGAGGAGGTTAAATTCAAACGCAAAAAATGGTGCATAAAATGGGATGGATTGAGAGGAAAGAAGGTTGGGCGTGGATATAGGAGATTAAGTGGATCAAGAAGGGAATGAATCGGGTCGAATGGAGGGCATAGTTTATGAAGAGAATTGGGAGAAGTAGGCCGGTTATGCAACTTATTTGGGTAAATAAAGGAGAGGGATTAAGTTGACTTGGGTCAATGGACCCGGGTTCTACCAATAAGAAGTCCGCCTGAATAAAGACATGGCACAAAACGACAAAATAACCCATTTAAATAGAATTTAATATAAATGAAATAGAAATTGATCTCTAAATAAAAAACCATTAACATAAAAATTATTTATAATTAATTTTTTTTGTGATTTTCATCAAATAAATAAATAAATAAATTTATAAGGTTATATAATTAAAATACATGTATTTATAGGTATAATTTACCTATATAAAAGATATACATAATTTTAATATTTATTTATGCAAATAACACATCGTTCTATATTTTATTTATTTATAAAATAATTAGAGGGTTTTAAATAAATTTTTATTTCGTTTTTATGAATTATTTAATGTAATAAATAAATATACTTATGTACGATGTGGGTACATTATACCTATGTTATAAATACAATTATTTATTTCTGACTACTTTTGATTTTGTTATTTTTATTTTATATAAATAATATAAAATAAATATGAAATATTAAAAATATAATATATCAAAACAATTAAAGAATAAAATTAATAAATAAGTACAATATACACCTACAGATACAATGACACTCCAAAAAGTCGACTTTCTCATCTTAACTCCAAATTTTATGAAACCACTTTCATTTTAAAGCTTATTTTATTTCAACACAATAAAAGTGAGTTTGACTCGGTTTGAATTCATATGGAGTAGATATTGAATATGTATAGTGTAAGATTAGTTTTCTGATAATTTTTATAAATTAAGGGCTCTATCTCCCCCTACTTTCTTCCTTGTCGATTAGATCACGTCTTGACCTATTCACAGGGACAGGATCAATATATATTTATTTCATATATACATCCTTCTTTTCTTTCTTTTTTCATTTTTTATTTTTTTATTTGGGGTATAAATAATGATAATAATACACTAGTAATAAATTATATTTGATTGTTAATAAATGAGAATTAATGTTATTTACAAGTGTTTTATAAGAGATTTTAAGACAAATAGGGGAATAATGTTGATGAATTAGTAATTCATCATGGGCTCATGCATTTTGAGTCATATATGGGATAAATAAAGCCGGTCACACTCCACTTTGTATTTCTTTTATGACAAATCTCGAAGATTAGGATTCAACCTGCGTTGAAACTCGTGGGACGAGTTCCTATCATCCTCTAAGTATATTTGGAGTGAACACATGGTTGAATTTTCCCCAGAAGATCTGAAACTTTCCAAATAACAACCTTGTAGTATTTCTCTAGAATCTCTAGCAAGAGAGATTTTTGACCGACGATCAATCGTGAGCTGATGATGACTGTATATTGATTTGGCTCACCCACAAGGAAGGCATACTTAAGATTTTCCGAAAGAGGCTTCAATTCTGGTGGAGTCCGAGTCGGCTTCTTGGTAACATTTGAAACTGTATTGGTTGTTGGTGCATGATCTGCCAATAAGGTGTTGTCTACCTCTATCAGTCTTGGCATATACAATAAAATATCGAAAATATCTGTAATAGCTTCCTCTTATTCGATTTGAGATAAATTTTCTTTAAATAAATCGATTTGGTCATCTATATGTATCTCCCTGTCGGTATAGGAACAAGAATTGGATAAGATCTCTAGGTCTTCTTAAGGGAAGAGGAATTCCTGTTTCAAAATATCATGTAGCGATAATTATGGATTTCTGATATCCTCAATAATGTCACAGTCTTCTACATTCAATTATGCCTTCCTTCTCTCACGTGTTTCCTCTACGGCTTTCGGTTTAGCCATCATATCCATGATGACCTTGTTATTGCCCAAGCGAAAGGTAATCTTTCCCGATGCATAGTCAACTACCACCTCAACTATTCTAAGGAACGACCGATCAAGTAGATAGGCATTTGTAGCAACGGTGTGGTGGATTCCATGTACAATACAGTGAAATCCACTAGCAATCACATGCCATGCACTATATGATAACAAACTCTAACACACCCCAAGGCCACTTAATAGACTGATCACCAAACTTAAATATCATTCTAGTTGGTTTGAGCGGACCCAACCCAAATTCCTCGAGTAAAGATATGGGCATGAGGTTGTCAAGAGAGCTACTATCAAGAAGAGTACGATCGAATACATGTCAAATATTTCACAACTGATTAAAAGTGCTCCCAAATCCTTTTTCATTGATGAGAGATTGCTGGTCAAATTCACAGCTGTCATGGTCAAGATATGGTTTTTCAAATATGTTGCATATTTTCTGACGGGTTGTTATTTTTATTTACATGTATTTTTCAATCCTTTCTTAAAAATAGGCATGCATTCCATGACTTTTAATAGTTGTATTTCCAAAAATATGTTAAATTTCAATCAATTCGGGATCAAACAATGTTGTTTTCAATTTCTTATCTTTTTGTGATTTTTTATTGCATCATGAAAAGGAATTTTTACAGTGCCAAAACTAATGTTCTTATTTACATGAGAATCATCTTTTATAATAAGATGATTAGAAGGGATACAATCATCCAACATAGTGGAAGGACAAAAAGAAATAGGAACATTGGCCTTGTCAGCAGGCATGAGATCGATTGTTGGTATGGGCCTCTCCTTGGCTTGCATGGCTTGTCCTTGGCTATTATTATGATTTTGGTATTTTTTTTCATGTTCTTCATTTTTTTGTGTTTTTCATCTGATGCATCTCCTCTATCTCTCTTCTTCATCCCCACATGATGTGAGATCAACTGCTTTTGACAATGACAACTGGCTTTTATTATTCTCCTTTGTGGTTGTAGAAGGATTGATGTTCCTAATACTCTTGAGAGTCACAACATTAGATAACATAAAGGACTTATTCATTCCTGACTCTGTGGAGGATGAATCATGACAATATACATGCTCCTTATGATAGAAACTATTGAGGTTGGCTTCGACCTGTGAGGGAATGATAATCTTTGCGGCAGTCATGTCGTCCAACGTATGGTACATCTCCATAAAGCTCATCACCAACTGAGCCAAACAATAAAGTTCAAGATTCACTGGTGGAGCCTCGGAAGATTTTGTGTGCTGAGCACATTGACTATGACATGAATGTGGCGGATGAGACATATAACTTTGAGAAAATGACAAGGAGGGAACTACTAATAGTGTGGAGGAGGGGTGATGAAACACTAAGTAATAATAATGATATATACTCATTATAAGAAGACCAATCAACACTGAACCAGAACCACAATTAAATAATCTCGGTGAAGAGAATGTGGCTTAAATTCATCCTAGGTAAGTCCATGGTCGAACACACGGATATGAACAATTAATCAATCTAATCTAGGAGCTAAATATTTAATTTTACAATCATATAGTTGTCTAGGTTAAGTAACAACACAAAAGATGTAATGCGTAAAATTTTCAAATCATTTTATGCAAATATGTTAAATTGTCAAAATAATGCCAATGCAATAAGATGCACACTCACACAATAATGCTCTTGATTAAACACTTAATTGATTCGAATACTTAGTGAGAAAATAAAGCAATGAATGATCTTGTTAATGAGCTTCAAGTGATCACAAAATAAACACATTAATAATCTAAATACCTCTCATGATTAATACCATATTACTTAATAAATAATTTATCTAATTATGATAATACTTTATATATTGCTTATTCAAAATTCCTAATCAGAGTAAAATGACTTAATGCAGATCAGGAGATTTAATAAGTAAACAATCAATGAAAGGATAAATTTTGGACATAAACTTAAGAATGAGTAGACACATTTACTCTGTGATTTTTAATGCATTAAAAAGAGTTCACATAAACAATTAACTACATCAACATAAAGAGGATAACATTCTCTTTCAAAAGAGACCAAAATCACTGAATTTGAAGAATTATATAACAAGTTATTTAACAAACATCATAGAGGCATAATTGAAATAAAAATAAACTTTATTTATTCACAAAATGGTCCACATTGGACTGAAATATAATTACAAAAATATGCTAGGGTAGAAATATAAATATCACAGGTGCTAAGGGCTTATCTACAATTTTAAAAACTTGGCAGGGCGGCTATGCAAATATTCCAAGGGCACGTGCTCCAGGAACGTGACTCAGGCCAAGTGTCACTCCCTTGTGATTTGAGACCAGCTCGGGCACCGTAATAGCTATGGGACAAGCCTTAAGCCCATCACACAAGTGTGAAGATCACATCCAATGCGATTGGGAGCGACTAGTCATACTAGTGGCTCGGGGCAACATAATTTAAAAAATTCAAAGACATGAAACGACATGATTTGGGAACACTTCTTGAATTGTTTAATCATAATCATAAAAAAGATATAAAAATACCTCTTGAAGCATGTTTATGATCTTTGTCTCTAAAGAAAGAGATCGCCTTTCTCAAGTCTGACCAAATGGAGGAGATGCTTGTGAGCACGTTGATGCAACACATGCTTCTCGTAATCCAAGATGAAGACCTAAGCAATGAATCTTCTGATTTCATTTTACAAAACCCGAAGTCTTCTTCACAAGAAGGGAGAACCGAGGAAGATGGAGATCCACGAGCGGTCGAAGTGGTGGCACGATGGCATAGCGACGATAGCGACTCTCTTTAGTACAAGGGGTGGACGGCCACACTTGAGCGATGGGACATGTAATTAGTATGAGAGAGAAAGAGAGTTCTCTTGGAGTTGGGTTGTAAAATAAGTGCTAGGGTTGCCTCTTCTTTTATAGTATTTTGGAAGTCCATGGATCACAATCCATATGCAATACAACATCAATGGTTGAGATTGATTGGTGTTTTCATTCAATGGTCGTGATCTTGTTACATAAAAATACAACATCAATTGATTTAAATTAAATTAAATTAAATACATTGAATAATCATCAATATAATTTAATTTAACTAAATCAATTAATAATGGAGGATAAGGAAGGAGGATAGATACCTTTCCTTGAAGTATTCCAAAAAAATGGAATACGTCAATGGTGAGCCACTAGTGTGATGATCCCAATGCCGTTTTCTCTTTACTTATGAACAACTTCAGAATTAAGATATAAGAGGCATCCTTGAGATCATATCTCAAGGTATAGAATAACCATATCATAAAACATTTGCTGTCATCCTTATATCATTCCAAATGATTAGGATTTTATCTACATTTAGCACGATGAACATAATGGCACTCCCTCTAAGCTTCACATGCTTCATCAAGATTTTATCTGATTCATAACATTTATAATTTCATCAAATCTGATGTTCCAATTGTAAGAAGCTAATTTGAGTCCATAGATGGAGTTCCTTAGCTTATACGCCTTGCATTCCTACACCATGAAGCCATGGGGCTACTTCATATGAATATCCTCGTCGAGGTATTCATTCAGAACTGCAATCTTGACTTCCATCTTACAAATGTCATAGACAAGTTGTGTAGCTATAGTTAGCAACAATCTGATGAGATTAAACATGGTTACTAGAAAGTAAGTCTCATCGCAAGCGATATCTTCTTTCTGTGTGTAGTTCATGTCTACGAGTTGTGCTTTGAAGGTCTCAACCTTCTCATCAGGTTTTCTCTTTCTCTTGAAGACCCATTTACACCTAATGGGTCTTACCCTTATAGGTGGATCCTCGAAGTTCCATACATAACACTTGTGTATGAAGTCTACTTCGGACTTTATTGCTAACATCTATCTTTCCATGTCATGATCCTCAAAAGCTTCATTATATGATGTTCAATCATTATCAGACTTATCTCATACATGGAATCCAGACCCTTTAGGCGGTCTTACCGCCCTCACACTGATTTGAAGAGGTATGAAGGTTTCATTTTTAGTTGTCCTTTTCGTTTCTGATTCTAGGAGCCTCATTGTCTTCTTATGATTCAATGGGTCCCTTTACTTCATTCTTATCTTGATTCTCAAGAAAGTCATCCTTTTAGAATCACATTCTTAGAGATGAAATCTTTTAAGAATCTCAAGGTCATAATGTAGGTATCCAATATCATCCTTAATTTTTCTAGTGAAGTATGACACCCATGTGCAAGATTCCAGTTTTCTTGCAATAATGTATGTCACGGACCAAGTAACCCTTAAATCCTCCAGTGTCTATAACTTAGCTCGGTTCCAAACCATATCTCACAAGGAGATTTGGGTTCATATTTGCTTGGAATCTCATTAAGGATATATAATGCAGTCTCTACTACATATATACCAAGAAACTAAGGAGTAATTATGCTAAGATTCATCATTGATCAAATCATGTCACACATGATCTAATTCCATCTCCCTACAACTCCATTGTGATGAGGTGTATTAGAAGGAGTGAGATAAGAATGATATGCCTTTCTCTATAAAGTATTCCTTGAATTAATCTACTATGTATTGACTACCTAGATTAGATCAAATTCACTTCATCTTCCTTATAACTTTGGTTCTCAACTAAAATTACAAAATCTTTGAATATTTCAAAGTTTTATAATGGGTAAAGGAAGAAATCTCATACCATGAATAATCATTAATGTATATGACATAGCATTAATGTTCATTATGGTATATAGGGTCCACATACAACAACTGTATGAGGCCTTGAATACATAAGCATCTTATGCCATTCCCAAAGAAGGGTGCATGAGACATTTTAACTTTGAATACATTGTTGTACATGTGATACCATGACGAGCGATTCTACAATAATTGTTATTGCAAATATCATTCCCCAATATGAAATGAAGAATAATTAATTTGCATAATAGGTCCCTTAGTACAATTATGGTTATGTACCATGGCCATCTTAATGATCATACAGTTGTTGATTCAATTGTTGAGTCATAGAGGTTGGTGCTTGGATGAATATCTAAAGAGTTAGATTGAGGACTCATCAAGCACCACCAAATGATTTTTAAGAGATGATCTCCAGTCTGAGTAGGAGATGGCAATCCTTTCTCTCTTGGGATGATAACTAACCGACCTCTTGATGCAGGTCCTCTAAATAGAAATAGAGATTCAGAGGTGTTAGAGAAATTAGGTCAAGGAGTTGACCTAAAAGATCGAGATAACCAAGACCTATGTCGTATGATATCATGATATAGGCACACATCGTCTGACTAGAGAAGGATGTGTTACTATATGGTTGAGTATGTACATTTGGCAGACCAATAGGTTGATGATCTAATCATGGTCTATACACCGACGAGTTGGTATGCATGCAAGGGCATATGAGTAATATGATCTCTCAAAGGGATCATACATGTTCATTACTGAAGTCGGAAGACATGAGCTCACTCATGAGATATTGGGGATCAAATTCCACGCACGGTTGTCTCACTTCGGAAGCTTGACTGAATTTTTAGGTTTGATATATGCTTTTGGAAAGTATATGATCAATACCTAGGTATGATATATTCTTTTGGAAAGTATCTGATCTGTACCAACTCCCAATGATCAAATGAGAAACTTAATGATAAAATTCAGAGGAAGACAATCTAAATAGATCTAAAACTTCATAATTATTCAATGTATTGTAGTACACAGGATGTACATATATTTGGAATACATGAGGGTTATGTGATCATAAACGATTGTATAACCATGATGCTTCCATTATGAGGGAGTGAGGAAACATGTCTTGATTTTAATGACTCCTCTTACTAGAGAAGTAATCTAATATTGGCCCAAATGTTGGGAAATGATCTAAATGTGATTCAGATGTAATGAGAAGAATATATTTATGGCTTTGATTTAATCAAACATCTATGGAAGGTCTCCGAGATCTAGATTTGAGATTAGATCTCAATATCAAAGTCACTATACGTGGAACATATAATTTCAATGTCCTTATTTCCATGTATCTGTGGAGAAAACGTATTATTCTTGAAAGATTCCAAGGACAATTTCATTGTTGATAAATGTGTACCGGAATTGAGGAAAAATGATAGTAAAATGTGATTTAATTATCATGGATAATATTAATTTGATTCATATTATTTGGCCATATAAGAGAGTTATGTATGATAAATAAATTTTATTTAATTATTAAAGATGTGAATAATATGAATGTGATTCATGTTATTTGGGCACATGAGAAGATTCATCTTGGATTATTAAATTTGATTTAATTATCAAAGATATGATTAATGTGGATATCACTATCCATAATAATCATGGATATTATAAATATATTTTATAATTTGGTGGAGAGATTTAATTGTAAATACAAATTATATGTTGTTGTGAATTGGATTCACAGTAAACAATTAATTGTAAATCTGATTTACATATTATGTTGGATATCTGAAAATGATTCATATTTATCAATGACATGATTGATGTTTTCACAAATTTAATTTGAAATTATTTTTTTGAAGATAAATGTAATAATAGTTGTTGCAAATTAATATATATATATATATATATATATATAATAAATATATGTTAAAGAAAGCAAAACCACCAACAAAGGTGGTTGTCTACCTTCACCAATTTAGGGGGGGGGGGCAACCACCTTTTTTGGGGTTGGTGGTTGCCTCCCTTATTACCTATTTATATAAAAACTGAACTAATTTGTATCTTTATAAAGGGATATAATTAATTTATTTTAACTAAATTTAATTGTTGCAAATTTGTGGCAACAAATCATGGCCATTGATTATTAACCTCTTAATCTAAACCATTGGATTGCGATGTCATATGGATTGAGATCCATGTACATTCAACTAGTATAGAAGGAAGGCTAGCCCTTGCCTTTTAGACTACATACTCCAAGAGGAATTAAACTCTCTCTCTCTCTCTCTCGTATTCTCTACACACGCCCCCTCTCTCCCTCCTTAGAGTGGCCAACCACCCTAAACCCATGAGAGTGTCACCATGCCATTGTGCCGCCGTTTCGACCACTCGTGGATCTTTTTCTCCTTTGGTGCACTTTTCTCATGAAGGAAACTTTGGATCTCGTGAGACAAGATCAGGAGATTCGCCGCTTTGATCTTCAACATGTATTGCGAGGAGCACACGTTTCATCAATATGCTCGTAAGCATCTCCTCCATTTGACCAGACTTCAGACAGGAGGTGTTTTTGTTTAGAGACTCGTTCGCAACCACACTTCAAGAGGTAATCCTAATACATGTTTTGTGATTTAGATGAAATGATTCAAGAAGTGTTCTTGGATCATGTGGTTTCATCGTTCATTTTTTTAAAATTATGCTGCCTCGAGCAACTAGTATGACTAGTCGCTCCTGATCACATATGATGAAATCAACATGCTTCCATGACATTCTAAAGATTCTCCCCATATACTTTAAGTGGTATTAGTGCCAAAGATTCGAGGTGCCATATATGATCCATAAACCTAAGATGACATGAGCATTCTTGGTTGTGTAATTTTTCATCGCATTTTGTTCATGCATCCCCATTTTATCAGATTTCTTCTCCCTATTTAATTTCTTAAAACATGAGTTTATCACTTGTATTATGTTTCCTATATTACTTAAAAATCATAGGACTTGAGTTTGCATGATTTGGAATCCGTTTTCTCAAGTTATGACCGTTTTAGTAGACATGTGTCCACTGTTAAGGGAATGGTATTTTAGAACGTAATCAAGAGATAATCATAGTTTTGAAACATTTATAAATGTGTGTTTATCACTCAGATTCTGTTGAAAATCAAATTGAAAAATTAAAGAAATTTAGTTTGCTTGATTTGGAGTTTATTTGCTCAAGATTTGTTAGTTTTAGTAACATGTGTCACTCTTGGAAACTCAACAAATTTGAGTAAGAATCTTGTGATTGTCATTTAATTAATTCGCAGAAATTAATGGTTAATCTCTTGGAATAATTAGTTGTTAAATATTTGTAAACTATTTAATAATGATATTTTATTTTTAATGACATAACCAACAAGATAAGATAATTGATCTTGATCAGTTTGGTTATAATGAACTTTACAACAAACACTGATACTTGAATAAGACTGGGGATTTGTTTAGCAAATCTCCTTATAATATTAATTAAAATGATTTTGATAAATATTATATGATATAACTTTGGTTGAAAGACCGATTATCATCTAAAATACAAAATGATCAAAGCACATTATCCTGATCAAAGGCAGATATGGTGTCTAGTCAGGGATCGGTAGCAGGTTGCTCCGTGAGCGGTCTGTCCCACATCATATTCGTAGTGGCCATGATAATGGGTAAGAAAATGATAATGCTTGAAGAGATCATGATGTATTTTTCTAATTATTAAAACTTGAATAACACATGTTTTTGAGATTATATCATCCTTAAAGTAACAATCAAAATTATTTTTTAGTTGATAAATCTCATTGATAATTGATTTAATATGATTGAATTAATTGTATCCAATTAGAATGCTCTGTTTTGAATATAGTTGTTATTTCCGTTGGAAGAATTAATTATGTGAATATGATTCATAATAATTAATTAAAATTTGAATGGGATATGGAGGATCACATAAGTGACATCCGTGGTCTTCCGTCAAGGTGAAGGGTTCTGTCAACAGTGATTTTATGTAGGAGACGCCTGTCTGAAGTGATAGCTCCTACATACACATGCATCTGGATCGGGCTCTTTTCTTCTCGAAAGAGTAAGGCCATATGCGTAGTTACCCCAATATCGGTTCCTCATATTATTGGGTGATATTGGATTGCACATAGAGAGTTCTATTCGCGTTGATGGTTGGTTCAATTAATGATGGGTCAACATTGCCTTAGGGGTAGTGGGCCCCGGTGTTAAAGATTGAATTGGGAAATGTAGGTTTAACTTGCACGGTGGAATGAGTTCCTTCTTCTTTTTGTCTTAGTAATAGGTTCTTATATTATTGGGATGCAACAGAGATAAGAAAGGAGAGTCTCCAGCATACAATCCTTGATGACAAAACCCTTTGCCTTAACAGGAGACCATGGATGCCATTTATATGATCCTCCATATTTCATTCAAATTTTAATTAATCACCATGTATCGTATTCATTACGATTAATTCTAACAAAAGGAATTACAACTCTATTCATAAAAGAGTGTTTATTTTAATTAGATCTAATTAATTTATTCATATTAAATTAATTATCAATCCAATTCAACAAACAAGCATTTAGGGTTTACTTGATATTATTCCATAGTATACATCCTCACAAGTACATATTATTTTGTATTTTAATAATTAGAGTACAACTTGACTTACTCATATTATTCTTTCGTCAAACAATAGATCCAGTCAGTCCACTCGAGTTATGCTGGGAAGGAGCATTTTGACATGCAAGGCACTAATTAAGAAACTAAGCCAGCATACCTGGACTAGATACCTTCACCATTCCAATTGAGAACAACACAAAATAATGCCAATGAACTTGAGGTTCTGTCCATCAACTTTAATGACCAGATAATAAATAGTAATAACTTAGAAATCTTAGCCATCTTAACACATTATTGAGATCCTAAATTTCTAAGCATATCAAGAAATCATGTTTTGCATGCAAAGTTGTCCTACAACTATTTTAGGATAAACTAGGGTTTTCATGAAACATAAATTCAATGCACATTGATGTTTAATCAATTATTTTCATAAATATTATGCATCAATTGTAATCAGAGAAAATTCACAATTTTCATGATTTTCATGGAATGATAAAAACATCAATCAGGAGGTTTTGATGATACAATCACCATCTGACCCGTCTCCACTAAATATGGAATATCTAGAGAAAACATAGTCAGAATTGTACAAAATAAATTCAAGCGGTTTTCTAGTTTGATTTAGTACTTAATCAAAGTGTATATTTCATGTTTCATGATGGGGAAAAAGTAAGCATTAAATTAATTTCTTACAGATCCATGGAAATATGCAAAAATAATTTCGTAGGGGGAACTTTTTGAATTTTCATTCATGCACTTTTGGTGCCAACAACAAGCTACTATTTTTGTGACATATTTGTACTTTCTGAATACATATTAATAACCAAAAACACTCCCAAACAATGTATAAACAAGGGGTTTTTATTTTGGCGAAGAACCAATTCGAAACTTGCATCTCATGCAAAACAACAAGTCCTCACGCATCCAAAATTCAAAACCTTGTTCATCTATGATTTTGGATCACATCCAAGACCTGAACCTGGCTCTCATGCCACTTGAAGGCTATGTGATAGGCCCTAAGCGATCGAGAGGGACTAGTCACACTAGTTTCTCGGGGCAATGGAATTTAAAAAAATAAAAGAGATGAAATAACATGATTTGAGAACACTTCTGGAATCATTTCATCATAACCACAACAAGATATATGAATAACTCTTGAAGCATGCTTGTGATCATTGTCTCTAAAGAAAGAGACCACATGTCCCAAGTCCGACCCAAAGGAGGAGATGCTTATGAGCACGTTGATGAGACGTGTGCTGCTCGCAATCCAAGATGAAGATCCAATGAATTTCCTGATTTCGTCTCATGATTTCAGAAGTCTTCTTCATGTGCAAGGAGCATCGAGGAAGATGGAGATCCACGAGCAGTCCAAGCGGTGGCACGACAACGTAGCAATGATGTTAACTCTCTCTGGTACAAGAGGTGGATGGCCACACTTGAGAGGGAGAGAGATGGGTTGTGTGATAAGAATGAGAGAGAGAGTTCTCTTGGAGTTGTGTTGTAAAAGAAGAGCTAGGGTTGCCTCTTCTTTTATAGTATTTTGGAAGTCCATTGATCACAATCCATGCATGTACAATATAAAATAAATGATTGACATTGATTTTTGTTTTCATTCAATGACCATGATCTTGTGATGAACAAGGTTTTTCCCAGATCTCGTCAATCCACAAGGCGGACCGACAGTCGTCAAAGTGACCTCAAACGAAATCCCGATTCAATCAACAATTAACCCATAAATATAAATAAAGCAATAAATACCAAAAATATGGAGTTAAAATTTAGTATAACTCTACAACAAATGTGTACAGGTGTAAGCATGTGTAGAGATCGAACTCAGGGAGAAAATGGTAGATTGTCCGAAATAATGCGCAAAACATTGTTTTTTTGTCTTGTCCATTTATTGTTTTTGTGGGTTTTTAATTTTATATTTCATTATATTTCTTTTTATATTCTTATATTTTATTTTTAATTTTATATCTTTTATATTTTTATATTTCCTTTTTTGCATTAAAAACACATATAATATATATAAGGTTATACATGCCAAATGGGATAATATATATATATATATAATTACAAATATAAATAAATAAAATACATAAAATACATTGTTTTTTGGTCTTATATATTTTATAGTGTTTTTTGTATATTTCTGGAATTTTTGCTAATTTTTATATATTTTTAAACCCAAAAATACCCCAAACCAGGTTTAAAATAATATGCTGAAATTGATTTGAATATTAAAAAAAGAAAATTAAGTCCAAAATTATCCAAATAAATTTTCACATATATATAATAATATAAAAAATTCATAAAATAGAAAAATATATTTTGGAGTTTTTAGGAATTTTTAGATTTGTATGAAAGATTTTGGGGTTTTTCAATTTTTAGGAGTTTTTGTTTTCTATTTTTAGGGATTTTTGTACCAGAGCTAATACATGATAAACTAAATGACATGTATTTTTTTGGAATTTTTCAACACATTTTTAGATTTTTTTGATATTTTATAAGCTAGACAGAACACAAATATGACCTTTTTTATTTCTAATGATTAAAATGCCCAAAAACGTACAACAAATATGGAGTGTGAAAGACAAGCTACCATGCATCTAACTGTATTTTTCCACATTTTTAGGAGCACTATAGCTATATTTAATAAATAGATGAAATTCATAAAAATAAATGTCCTAGTAAGGGCATATTTACAATTAAAATAAAGACCAGGGGTTCATATGCAATTATGATAAAAGTATACAACGTTTTTTTTTAATTATTGAACTATTTTACAAATACAAAAACTACCAGGGGCTTCCTTGCAAATTACCCAGATCACGTGGGACTACACATGAGCTAAGTTAGACAGGACCAAAATGTAATAAACAATAAGTATGGGGGACTTTATACAAATGTCCAATTTTATTTACATTTAACATTTTACTTACAAGACTATTTGATAAATACAAAAAAGGTGGGGTTAAGATCTGCAATTTACCCCTTCACGTGCGCCACCATACGGTTCAGGTTTGTCACTTATCCACGTGCCGTACGCTCCATGCATGATAACGGTTCGAGATGAATGTCTGCTATGAGATCGCGAGGCACGATTTGATGGTTGAGGGCTTTGATGATTAGATGTCTCCTATTGCGTCTGGCACGTGACGATTCATTGGCCGGTGGATGAGGCCATTGGAAGAATATGTCAAGAACTCACCCCAAAAGATACTCGATCTTATCAAGCGTGCATCTCCTACCTTCTCCATCACTACCGAGTGAGTCTACATGCTCCTGCACACACCACGGACCTACTGGACATCTCAAAGGGCTCTAAAGCTTGCCGGAAAAGCTCTAGAAGGCGAGAGTACCTGGAGGGTCTTCTTCAAGCAAGATGGGGCTCAAATGCCCCCATCAAGACCTGCAAAAGGGTCAGAAAAGCTGGCGGGAAAACGACGATGGTCTGGCTTTTATTTGGTGGAGGATTGGGGCGCGGTGTGGTGAAGTGGTCCTACTCCGTCAAGTGGCGGAGGTTGAGCAGGGATTCGCTGATCGATGCTCGATCAGGTTGGGCAACATGATGGTATGGATGGAGAAGTGGATAGGCAGTGAGGGAGAGGTGGAATGCAGGTCGAAGATGGGCAGAGGCACAATGAACAGGTTCGCCTGAGTGGAGCTCCGACGAACTACAAATCAGGTTTGTATGGCTAAATTGCTAAGCTAATGACTAAACGAATTGCAAAATGAAAATGCATGAATTTAAATCTATCTAAAAATGGGAAAGGCACAACTTATACCTGTTGAAGAGGGCAAGGAGCAGATGTGGCCGGAGCGCCGCCTTGGGTGCACCTCCACCCTCCTTCAGCCGTTCGTGGAGCTTCAGGGGACCCCCATGTCACGGGTATACACATTAGACCGAACTTCCGGGGCTTTGGGTGTTGGAAGATGAACAAGAGGAGGAGGAAGGTCGTAGGCATTTATTTATAAACATGCAAAGCACCCTTATTCCAGGATGATTTGGGGAGAATTAGAAGTGTGTACAATCAATCTAAATGCTCAGCATGGATCAGGGGATATCGAGGAACAAAATCGATGAAGGGCTCGAGGATGATGGATGGATGGATAGAGCAGGGAAAAGGCATAAAAGCGGGGGATTCGACAGGTGTGATGTTAGTTAGAGGCACCAGGTTGAGTTGACCAGAGGTCAACAAATCCTGGTCTCTGATTGGCCCACGTCAGGGCACTACAAGACAAAAATACGCAATTATTCGAAAATTAATAATTAAAAATAGTATTTTATTCTAATAATTTTTAATTATAAAATAAAAAATGTTCATTATTTTATATAGTATTTTATTGTGATTTTTATTTATTTATTTGGTGTTATTAAAAAGTTAATTTTTATGAGTATATTTAAAGGTATATTCATCTATGTTTTGGCTAATTTTTTATTTTGTATATTTTATTCTCTTTTTTTATACAATTATAACTTAATTTTAGTCATATAAATATATTTTCATTATATTTTTATGAAGTTATTTGTATACTTATATAAATTGTATATGTATAGTTATTGTATATTTATCTATGTATTATTGTATTTAATTTTATTTTAATGTCTCTTTTGTGGTTTTATCTAATTTTCATATTTTTAATAGAATATAAATTATATTTACAAGAGTATGCATAATATAAATGAATAAAAGAATAAGGAATATATTTTACTTTTATTTATTCATAAGTATTAGAATAGGTATTTTGCATATATCTTTCTAGAGACTTATTTTATTTCGATGTTTTATTAGTGATTTTATTTTGGTTTTAACATATACATGAGTTATAAATAATAAATACAAAATTATAAAAATACAAAACTATGAAAATAATAAAGAATAAATAAAGAGAATATTATATTTGGCTATATTGTACAATAAGGGTCCAAAACCTAACTTTCACACCTTAACTCTACAAAATATGAACCACCTTTATTAAATAGCTTATTAAAAGTTATATATAATTAGAGGTGATTTAGATACATTTTGAGTTTTTATTTAGAAGATATGGCTCTGTGAGTTGAGATTTTAGCTTTTTATTTTGTGTATAAAAAGTACACTGTGTATTATTTTTGTAAAAACTTAATTTTGTATTTTTATTTACATTATTATCTGCAACTTTTATATACAAAGTTTATTTATTTGATGAATAAATAATAAATAATAAAATGGGTGTCAAAAATGAATTGTTGATGAATAAATATATATGACTTTTATTGTATTTTTGGCCCTTATTTCCCCCTACTTTATTCCTTGTCGATCAATTCAATTCTTGACTTGGTCTTGGGGTTTAAGGTCATAAATTACCTTTGGTATTTTATTATTTTTATTTTCTTCTCTTTATTCTATAAATTTGGCATTAAAAAATTATTACTTACACACTAAATGCGAGACATAATGAATGTTATTTTGCACAAATTAATGCTATTTAGATGTAATAACTAGGGGTTTTAAGGCCAAAATGATAGAATAAAGGTGATGAAATGGAGATTCATCACCCCCATACTTACCTTTGCTATTCCCTAGTAAATACTTATGCAATAAGTACAAAAATAATAAATAAGAAAAGAAAAAAAGAAAGAATAGATGGAATTGATTTTAATTATCAAACTTGTCTTCACATAATCAAAGTTTGGAGCTCAAGTCAGAACTTGGTGTGAGAATATGTGTGGAACCTTGTTGGGAACCAAATTTAAAACACAACAACCTTTGAGAGTTACCTAAATCAGTTCAAACCACCTCAATAGCCATGTTAGAACTAGTCTACATCATACACAAACCCTTATGACTATGAAGCTGACTTGTACAATGTAAGTGATCGTGGCTCCCCTCAATTGAAATGACAAAGAGACTGACTTCTCCTGAATGACAACCCAATGATTCCCCAATCCAGCAACTCTTTCCTCGAGGAGTGGGGTATTCCCTTCTAAGTTCAAGTGACAACCAACTCAAGAGGAGCATCGTGAAGAGAAGAATGGACGGTAGCCAATGTATCTACCTTTCTTGAGATGCATGACCATTGTAATCAAGTCATCCAACTACAAGCTCACATGATATGACTTTGAATTTCATCTTGCTTATTGACTATACAAATACGTACACTCCGACAGATATTTTATTTTCAATCAGACCTGCCAATTTTTTGGAGTTTTTTTAATACTATATACAACAACATTTATGTAAGGAGTTTTTCCTCTTGATCCAGAAGACTATCCCTCTGTTGAAGCATTATTGCAACTCACACTCTCTTGTCGTTATACCTCATGGCTACTGGATGGGTTGGGGTGCACTTCCCTCCTTAAAGGAGGACGAATGTTTCCACTCGTGTGTGTCTTAGACTGGCAAATCCAATCCTCTCACCACTCCAACTGAGTTCAGCTAAGTGAGAGATGTAAGTGTCTAAGTTAGGTCACAACCGACAAGAGTCATGTGTGTGTCTCGAAAAGTTCTAGTTAGTCAGTTGAGGTGTCTTGAACCCAAACCTGAGTCTGAAAGAATTAAGTCTGAATAGACCTGAAGTACCTTAAACCTAGTTCCCATAAGGTTCTAGTGATGTTAGGTGCAAAAAGGTCCAACCAAGCTCCAATCTTCGACTTTATTTGGACTAGTTCAATCATCAAGCTCAATCCAAAAAAATGTAAATGCTATGAAAATGCTATGTACAATGTCGAAAATGTTTATGATGCAATTTTCAAAAGATTTTGAAATAAAAGATTTTTGTCACAAAATTAGAAATGTGTAGCTATTTACACGGGCATGCTTCTTTTTATTTACAAGACTTAAGAGTTGAAATAATTCACAGGTTAAATATTGGTTATTGTTATAGGTAGTATATACAATTGCTAAATAATTTTTTATTATTCATGTAGTTTTTATTATATATATATATATATTTATATTATTATGCATATATTCCTCAAATTTATTTCCAAACAATTTTGAAAACTATAGTACAAAGTAATTTTGCAAATACTTACAAACATATGAAAACCATTTTGAAAAGATTTTTAAATAGTATATATAGATTTTTCAAAATATTTTTGCAACTTTTTTCCAAATCATTTGCAAATAGATTTTCGAGCATTTTATTTCACACAAAGAAAAGAATTTTTATAAATCAGAACATTTTTACAAAGGTTGAAAATATTTTACAAAAAGTTTTCCAAATGGGTCAAACCATTTTTCAAATCATTTTGCAAAAATATTTTTAACCCGACTTATTAATCAGTATCTACAAAAGGAATTTAAGGAATAATTATGACTTGTTTATTTAATGGATTGTATATGTATGTATTAGAATTTTAGCCATATTTATTAATAATACGAAAGTACGAGTTATGGCTAAAGTTCGCATAGAGTATATACGACCCCCCAATACTTAGCTTGATCTATGTCCTCATAGATCAGAGAGAAAAATGAGAAGACATAACCTGTACTGAGTATAGAAAAAGTCTTAAAGAATAAATGAATGATGATATAATCGAAGAAATAAATGAATGATAAGTCGACAACCCCCTATACTTAGGATTAAATAGTCCTAAGTATAGCAGACTGTATACAAGGTATGGAGGGTCAACGGTGGGAATGAACAGATCACAGCTCGGTTTGTCTCCCCCTATATTTGGGTGAGATATCCCTAAGTATAGTAGAGAAAATCAACAAGAGAGGAGACAATGGAGGGGATCAAAGAATGAAAGAACTTGGGGTGCACACCCCCTTTACATAAGACAATGTACGCCCTAAGTGTAGAAGCCTAACCAAAAGGGGCAACACCTCTTTTGTAGAAAAAGAAAAAGGAAAATGAAAAGAAGAAAAGAATAAAAGAAGAAAACTCAGATGAAGATAGAAGAAGAGAACGTTGAGAATGTACACATCACTCCCCCTATACTTAGGGTAAAAGAGCCCTATATATTGGCAACAACAACAGTGATGAAATAGAACGAAGAAAGAACAACAAGGTATGAACCCCCCTATACCTAGGACAAATTATGTTGTAATTATAAACACACAGATATGATGAATGATCTGTGGTACACATGACATACGATAGAAAGAAGGAATGTAAGACTGAACACGTATATACAACATGTAAAGAATAGTGGAGTGCAGGATGGTATCTAACAATCGAATACAATACTCTCATCATCGTCTCTCTGTGAGAATGGTGATGCAGTAAGAAAGATAAAAGACACCCTAATAGGTAGTCAAGTGGGTGTAAGCTACCGTGGAAAACAGATAGAAAACTAAGCCAGGAATAAATAGCGAAAAGTAGAACATCATCTCATAAGAAAGAAACGAAGGATCAAAGCCGATACCGTGAGACATGGACGAGGAAGGATCAATACAGATTCCCCCATGTCAATCATAGTCTCACAAGGATATGAAAAGTGAGGAGTAGGAGACTCTCTATGCAGCACGATACCCGGTGGACATAAGGTAGACAAATAAGGGATACACTGAATACCATAAGAGATGGCTCAGCCCTGTGAGGGTCATCAAGGTGAGAAGACTCAATTAATTCAAAGATCTCAGAATAATCAGAAGACCCGGCTCTGTGTTCCACAAGATATGAGACACAACCATAGAGGAGACCGAGTGCACAAATCAGACGATGCGACTTCGTGCACCACCAGGGAGGAGACACCCAAAGTGAAGCTGAGCACTTACAAAATGATGTATTCTCCCATAGTAAACCCTTGGGAAGTGATACATACTAGGCAATGAACAATCAGAATAGAGCTCACCCTTGCGAGGGTCATTAAGGTGAGTGGACTGAAAGGAGTAAGATCCATCAGACGGATCATCGGAAGCAATCTCGGTAGGTGACCCAGCATAAGAGACCTAAAGATAAAGGAAATGTGGCAGCGTCCTGTAGATAACCCTAGGGGAGCATATGACCAACTAAGAATGGAATAATCAGAAGGAGATGGGGCACCCTTGCAAGGACCTTCAAGGAGAGCAGACTCGGATGAGTCCAGATAGATCAATCTAGTGATCTGATAGATCAAATAAACAACAAGGCGGTGAGATCGAAAGCACAAATCAGATGACTCGGTTCCATGCTCCAACACATGGACACAAAAGCAACGAGTGAAACCGATCGTAGAGAAAATGTCGCATCCTCCCATAAATAGTCCTCATGGAGAAATGCAAATTAAGTCAATGAAGTCCAAGGGAATGCTGGCACTAAATCTCATGTCCTCAACGAATATCAATCATTTTCCAATCAGAGGGCATGAGATCATGGGAGGGAAAAAAGACAATCAGGCCAGTCATAATGCGGTTCCTCAATTCAATCAAATCTGCTGAGATTGAGCAATATACAGAAAGAATTCCTCTAAGTTCTAACGATGGATGGGAGAATCAGGAGATGGAGGATGGATCAGTCAAGAAGATGGGTCATATCATGTGGGTTCCCTACACCGTCGCTCTTGAAGCACCGAAAGAGATAAAACATCAAGCGTCTGAATCAAGACAGATGGAACATCAGAAAAGATCAAACAGTCATAGCTCATGGAATCACCATCAAGTCATTGGTAATCAATCACATCCTCAATTCTGTGTGTGAGATCAATTAATCCTTAATAATGAATCACACATGCGCTTGTGCAAACATAAGAATCCTCAATAGTCTCTATGCACAGATCCGAAGTCATATTGACCAAAAACAGCACACCAATTGTAACATCCTCAAATCTGCCCGGCTTACTCAAATATTCAATGTAATCAGAGACCCTTGATGTGGGCCTTTTCTAATAGCACAACAATCTCGGGTGAAAGAAAAGATGATAGAGGGAAACGAGGAGGGTGGATGAGATAAAAGCGGACATAAACAAAATTGTGGTTCAAGGAGAGAGTCTCCTTGAACTAGAGCCGAGGTAGGGTGATATGGGAAAGGGAAAGAGTCATGAAATTCGGTGCAGACGAAGAAGATCAAGACCCGATATCAAGACACAGATGCAGATGAGGAGATTTATAAAGGAGGGACTCAATGATAAATTTGATGCACATTCTCAAGACTGAAAACTCCAAGAGAGATGAAACATAGTATGGACTCAAATTCACAATCAAAGTACAAAGCAAAACCCCGAGATCACTTACTCAACACATTGAAGACCGAGATGGTGGTCTTTTATATTTTCCATTTTAGGGTTAGGCGAATTTCACATAGTTGTACAAACACGAAGATGGGCATAGGATTTGGGCACTAGTCCTTAGTGTATACGTGAGAATAAAATGGTAAAACAATGAGGGGATTTATCTCCCCAAAGCAATGAATCCCTTGCGTTTTATTTTTAAGGTCCAATCAAGTTAGCAGTCCCAATTTTATCCAGGTTATCACTTTATTAGTTATTTTTCATTGCATGTGCCTAACGAGTTTCAATTCCATTATCATCCTAGGTGATCAAAATCAAAGGGAGAAGGACGAAAAAGCCATGCAAGTCGGAAATCGATGATGCATGCAAAGTTAGAAGATGTACAATGCTTCCCAGCTCTCTCCATGAAGGATCCATAACAGAATTGAAAGCTACACTACATGAAATTTAAACCGATGAAATCGTCCAAGAATAGTAATTGCTATTATTATGAAGCACCATATATTAGCTTTTTAGATAAGATACCAAGGTACGATCTTCGATGCCACTCATTGCATGCCATAACGTGTCCAGCACGCGTTGTATGCAGCCTCTCTCGGCATGGGGTCTCAAATCTAAATAATAAACAATTATGATTTGACTAAGTTAAAAAAGAGAATCTTTAGGTACATGCAATCATATTTGGGTTTGGACCTTAATATATCAAGCAAGCAACTCCTAAGTTAGTCTTATTCACACAAAATAAATAAAAATAAAAATAAAATGAAAAACAAAAAAGGAAGCGGTGAAAATACGACAAAATCCGACAAGGCCCCTAAGGGAACAATCCCTCGGGCACTGGACCTCATAAAGTAGAAGTGTCTAGGAGAGTTTGAATTATTACAATTAAATGTCACTCTCTTACATGAATATACATAATAATACAGAAGAAAATAAATAAAGTATAAAAAGAGTTTGTCTTCAAAAATTCCGTCTGTTTGCCCTTGCTGCTCTTTCCTTCCAGCTATATATGAACGCTAACTCCACCTTGCTTGGGTGCACCGGTCCTCCTAGGAAGGCCTCCCTCACGAAGCGGTCCCTTGCATCATGGTCAAACAAAGAAAGAGACCAGAACAGTCTCAAATAATGATCATTTAATAAGGAAAGTAAATAAACAAATAAACAAATATAAACAAGAGCAAAAGAACAAGTATAGATAATCTATGGGGTATTGCTCCTCGGCAACATTGCCATTAGATGAACAGGGTTTTTCCGAGGTCTCGTCAATCCACGAGGTGGACCGACAGTCATCGAAGTGACCTCAAACGAAATACCGATTCAATCAACAAATAACCCACAAATATAAATCAAGCAATAAATATAAAAAATATGGAGTTAAAATTTGTGATAACTCTACAACAAATGTGTATAGGTGTAAGCATGTGTAGAGGATGATCTCAGGGAGCAAACGGTAGATTGTGTGAAAGGATGCGGGAAAATTTCTTCTTTTTCCTCTTGTCCATTTATTATTTTTATGGGTTTTCAATTTTCTATTTCATTATATTTAATTTTATATTTTTTGTTTTTAATTTTATATTTGTTATATTTCCTTTTTATATTATTATATTTCTATATTTCTTTTGTTTTTATTAAAAACATATATAATATATAAGGTAATATATCCCATATAGGATAGTATAATTATAAATACAAATAAAATAAATAAAATAATAAAATTCGTTATTTTTAGGTTATATATATATTTATAAAGTTTTTGTAATTTTTCTGGATTTTTTTGCAAATTTTTATATATTATTAAAGCCAAAATTACACCAAATCAGGGTTAAAAGAATAGACCGAAATTGTATGAATATTAAAAAAAGAAAATTAGGTTCAAACTTATCAAATTCGAATTTCACAAATAGATAATTATATAGATAAAATTATAAATAGAAAAATATGTTTTTAGATTTTTTTAAGAATTTTTAGATTTTTATGAAAGATTCCAGGGTTTTTCAATTTTAGGTGTTTTCTTTTTCTATTTTTGGTGATTTTTAGATTGGAGTTAATACATGATAAAATAAACAACATATATTTTTTTTGGAATTTTTCAACATTTTTTGATATTTTGGTATTTAATAAGCTAGATAGAACAAAAATGTGCTCTTTTTTATTTTTAATAAATGGTTAAAATGCCCAAAAATGCACAACAAATATGGTACGTGAAAGTACAAGCTACTAGGCATCTAACCCTATTTTTTTATAATTTTAGGAACATAATAGTTGTATTTAATAAATAGATGAAATACATAAATATAAATTTCCTGGCAATGGCATATGTGCAATTAAAATAAAGATCAGGGGTTCATCTACAAATGTACCGAAAGTATACAACGTACTTTTAAATTTATTGAACTATTTTACAATTAAAAACCACCATGGACTTCCTTGAAAATTACCCAACTCACGTGGGACTGCACGAGCTGAGTTGGATATGACCAACAATAATAAACGATAAGTTTATGGGCCTTTATATGAATGTTGAATTTTATTTACATTTTATTTACATTTTATTTACAAGACTATTTAATAAATACAAAAGATAGGGTTAAGATCAGTAACTTACCCCTTCACGTGTGCCATCGGACGGTTGAGGTTTGTCACTTATCCATTTATCATTAGCTCCATGCACGATAACTATTCAAGAGGGATGTCTGCTATTAGATCACGAGGTGCGATCTGACGGTTGAGGGCTCTGATGATCGGGTGTCTCCTGTTACATTTGGCACACGACGATTCATCAGACGGTGGAGGAGGCCTTTGGAAGAACAGGTCAAGAACTCACCCCAAGTGAGACTTGATCCAGCCAATCGTGCATCTCCGACCTTATCCATCATCGCTAAGTTGTTCTACATGCTCCTGCACGCGTCGCGGACCTGCTGGACAACTCAAAGGGCTTCAGAGCATACCGGAAGAGATCTAGAGGGTGAGAGTACCTAGAGGGTCTTCTTCAAGCAAGATGTGGCTCAAATGCCCCCTTCAAGACCTGCAAAAGGGTCATAAAAACTAGAAGGACAACAACGAGGGTCTTGGCTTTTATTTGGTGGAGGATTGAGGCGTGGTAAGGTGAAGTAGTCTTGCTCCGACAAGTGGCAGAGGTTGAGCAGGGATTTGTGATCGAGGCTCGATCTGGTTAGGCAACTAGAAGGTATAGATGGTGAAGTGGATAGGCAGTGAGGGCGAGGTGGAATGCGGGTCGAAGACGGGCGGAGGCATAGTGAACGAGTTCGTCAGAGTGGAGCTCCGACGAACTACGAATTGGATTTGCATGGCTAAATCGCTAATCTAATGACTAAACTAATTACAGGATGAAAATGCATGAATTAAAAGCTATCTAAAAACGGGAAAGGCGCGACTCTTACCTGCCAACGAGGTTAGGGAGAAGAGGTGGCTGGAGCGCTCGGGTGAACCTCCGCCCTCGTTGATCCGCTCTGGAGCTTCAGGGTACTCCCCCTATCATGGGGATATACATTAGACTAAAATTTCAAGGCTTTAGGGGTTGAAAGATGACCAAAGAGAAGGAGGAAGGCTGGAGGTGTTTATTTATAAACATGTAAAGCACCCTTATTCCAAGATGATTTGGGGAGAATAAGAAGTGTGTGCAATCAATCTAAATACTCTATGTGGATCAAGGGATATCAGGGAATAAAATCGGTGAAGGGTTCGTGGATGATGGATTGATGGATCGAGCTAGAAAAAGGCTTGAAATCTGGGTATTCGACGGGTTTGACACCAGTCAGATGTGTCAGGGGGATTTGACCGGAGGTCAACAAACCCTAGGCTATGAGCGGCCCACGTTAGAGCACTATAGGACAAAACTGCCCAAATAATCGAAAATAAATAATTTAAAAAGTATTTGATTTTATTAAATTTTTATTATAAAATAAAAATATCCATTATTTCATGCAGTATTTTATTATGATTTTTATTTATTTATTGTTGTTATTAATTACAAGTTAATTTTTAAGAGTATATTCATAGGTATATTAATCTATGTTTTACGTATATTTATTTTTATTTTATATATTTATTTTATTTTATTATTATATTATTTTACACATTTATAAATTATTTTTAAGCATATAAATATATTTTTATTATAATTTTATGAAGTTATTTGTATACTTATATAAATTGTATAGTTATTGTATGTTTATCTATGTATTCTTGTATTTAATTTTATTTTAATGTTTCTTTTGTGGTTTTATCTTTTTTTCATATTTTTTAATAGAATATAAATTATATTTACAAGAGTATATAGAATATAAATGAATGAAAGAATAAAGAATAGATTTTACTTTTATTTATTCACAAGTATTATCATATGCATTTTGCCTATATCTTTATAGAGATTTATTTTTTTTTGATGTTTTATTAGTGATTTTATTTTGGTTTTAACATGTACATGAGTTATAGACAATATTTATAAAATTATAAAATATAAAATTATAAAAATAATAAAGAATAAATAAAATGAATATTTATTCGGTTATATTGTACAATGAGGGTCTAAAAACTAACTTTCACACCTTAACTCTAAAAAATATGGAACCACCTTTATTAAATAGCTTATTAGAAGTTATATATGAGCAGAGGCGATTTTGGTACACTTTGAGTTTTTTTGGAAGATATGGGTATGTGAAATAATTGAGCTTTTGGGCTTTTTATTTTCTGTATAAAAAGTACACTATGTATTATTTTTGTACAAACTCAATTTTATATTTTATTTACATTATTATCTATCATGTACAAAGTTTCATTATTTTATGAATAAATAATAAAGAATAAAATTGGTGTCAAAAATGAATTGTTGATGAATAAATAAATGTGACTTTTATTGTATTGTCGGCCCTTATCCCCCCTGCATTATTCCTTATCGACCAATTAAATTCTTGACTTGGTCTCATGGCTTAGGGTCATAAAATGCATTTGGTATTTTATTATTTTTCTTTTCTTCTCTTTATTCTATAATTTTGGCAATAAAACAATATTATTTACACAATAAATGTGATAAAAAATGAATACTATTTTGCACAAATTAATGATGTTTACATGTATTAGCTAGGGTTTCTAAGGCCAAAATGATAGAATGAAGGTGATGAAATGGAGATTCATCATCTTGTTGCATAAAATGCAACAACAGTTGATTTATATTAAATTATATACATTGAATAATCATCAACATAATTAATTTAACTGAATAAATTAGTAATGAAGTATAAGGAAGGAGGCTAGCCAGCTTTCATATTTAGAGGGGATGTCCACCTTGAATTAGTCAATGTTGGTCGTCCACCGTCCATATTAGGAAGGTGGCTCCCTCTTCCAATTATGTGAGATTTTTTATATCTCACATAATCCTTAATTTATTTGCAACAACTTTTTTGCAAATTAATTCAGAAAAATCATTTCTAATTAATTTTTATAAATATTACAATCATGCCATTAAATAATGTGAATCATATTCACACATCTAAAATAAAATGTAAATTGTATTTGCAGTTAATTATCCAATGTGAATCCAATTGACATCAACATTTAATTCATAAATACTGTTTACAATAAGCTCTCTCTAATATGTTACAAATCATATTTTTAATATATATGATTAATGTGGATAATGCTATCCACATTATTCATATCCTTAATAATTAAATCATATTTAATATCTTGGACTCCATTCTCATGTATCTAAATAATATGAATCATATTCATATTATTCTTGATAATTAATTCACATTTAACTATCATTTCCCCAATGCTCAGATACATTATTCATCAATGGAATTATTCTCGAACTCTTTCAAGAATAACGCTCTTTCTTTGCGGACACTTGGAAATAAGGACAAGGTGATTATACGTTCCACAAATAGAGAATTGGATATTTAGATCATATCTCAATTCCAGATCTTGGAAACCCCCCAAAGATATTTAATTAAATGAAAGCCGTAAATCTAATCTTCTCATTGCATCTAAATCATATTTAGATCAATGTTTAACATCTGGATTAAAATTAGATCACTTCTCTACTGAGAGGAGTCACTAAAATCAAAACCTGTTTCATCACTCCCTCGTAATGGATGTGTCATGCTTATACAATCGTTTATGATCACATCACCCTTGAGTATTCCTAATACCCATGCATCTTGGATACTGGAAGACCTAGAATAAACTCAAAGTTTTAGATCACTTTTAGACTATCTTCTTCAGGGTTTTATCATTAAGATTCTAATTCGATCATTGGGAGTCGATATTGATAAATAATTTTTAAAAGCATATCTAATACCTACAAATTCTTGTCATGCTTCCAAATCAAGGTGACCATGAATGGAATTTGATCGTTCCCAATAATCATGACTGAGCTCATGTCTTCTGGTTTAGTAGTGAACATGTATGATCCCTTTGAGAGATCGTATTACTCATATGCCCTCATATGCACACCCGCTCGTCAATGTATATACCTTGATTAGATCATCAACTTATCGATCTCCCAAATATACATATTCAAACACGTAGCAATACATCTATCTCCGATGAGAGGATGCATGCCTAGATCATAATAATATATGACAAAGGTCTTGGTTATCTCGATCTCGTTAAGTAAATTCTTTGACCTAGCTTATATGACACCTCTGAATCTCTATTCCTATGTAGAGGACATGCATCAAGAGGTCGGTCTGATATCAAACTTTAGAGAAAGATTTCCATCTTCTTCTCAGGCTATAGATCATCTCTTAACAATCATTTGATGGTGCTTGATGAGTCCTCAACCTAACTCTTTAGATATCATCGAAGCACTAGACTCTGTGATTCAACCATTGAATCAATAGTTGTATGATCCTTAAGATGACCATGGTACGTAACCCTAATTTTACTAAGGGACCTATTATGAAAATTAGTTATTCTTCATTTCAGATTAAGGAGTGAATCATAATAACATTTATTGGATAATGGCTCGTTGTGGGCTCACATGTTCAACATGTTGAACCACATGTGTCAGAGTGGTGCTTCGACCAATGTTGCGCCATGATGGGAATCGGTGGATCACATCCAATTAGGGTTGATCTGATGGTTTCTGCTCATCGAAGGCTTTCTCCATCTTCCTCCACATGTGGCATCAAAGCTTGGGCTTCGATAGGATACTCCTCCCTCCTCCATGCTCCTCTGCTCGATCTGAAGGTTTGTAGACCTTTATGAAGGTCTCTCAAAGAAGCTGGTTCTTAGGTGGAGCGTTGAGAAGGCATGGTTTGTAGGCTCGATGGAATGTCGTTTGAGGTGGAGTGCTTGAATGATGAGGTGCAGAGATTCTAATCAATGAAGAACTTGTAGTATTAGACCAAAAATGAAGCGAATGCAAGGGGTTTTGGGGTGAAATGGGATGGAATAAAGGGTTGAATGGAGTGGAAGGAGGAATCCTAGTGCATTCACTGATTAGAGCACGAGGATGAATGGATCAAGGTGGACACAATGATGAAGAAGAGTAGATATTTACTAGAGTATTACGCATGATGGATGGATTAACAGCAATGGTGGAGATCATATCAGATTACGGATTAATGAACAAATATAGATAGAATAAAATGGTGAAATTAGAACAAAACACAATTGGAAAATCTTACCTAGAGTGGAAATGAAGAAGATGATGGATTGAAGATGAATCACAGGTGAAATCAAAGGCTGGGCGAAGCTTTAAGCTTCAGGTTATTGCTTCAGATCTGTGGCGAAGAGATCGAGCTTAAGAAATCAAATAATGGAGGTTTGCAACAAGGTGTATGAACCTTGGATCTCACTGGTGAAACTCTCTATCATCACTCTTGAAACCAAGATTCTACTGACACTGGAAGGTGGTTGATGTTAAGAGGTTTCACTAGAATGTGGTGGATGACCGTGTGAGCAGCATACTTGGGGTTTTGATGGAGGTGAAGCTGAGGATGGATGTGCCCAGGTAGTGGTTTCAAACACTGCGAGTTGGTGAATAGGATAGTGTTAGGGTTAAGCAAGAGGTTAGTGAAGAAGGTGGAATTTAGGGCTATTAGTGTTGGTTGGTGGAGAAGTTGCCCGAAGAGGTTAGAGAAAATGGAAGAAGATGAGTAGTTGGATGACTTGCATCACTTGGGTCACAACGGGCTGAAGGTTGATGACGCTCCAGAGCCGTCGAATTATGCAATCTAAGGGTTGAGATTAAGGCAAAGGTGGGTGACCATGATGGGTTTAATCAAGGATCAAATGGCTCAAATAGAAGACGCTCTAGATTAAATCAACACCATATGATCAAGATGACCAGATGGTTAAAAAATAGGCATTATGAAATGAAGGATATGGTGTAGAAAACCTCCGATTAGGCCAGATGTCCCAATCAGAAACTATATAAGTATAGAAAATAAAGTTAAATACAAAATAATCAGTTAGAGAATGAATTAGAAATATATGTTTAGCCTGAAAGTTGAAGATCTCAATGAGATCTACAATTTTCACGTAGAACTCAAAGAGAGAAAATATTATATATACATAAAAAATATTTTTGCAAGTATTTTTAGAGTATTCAAAATACTTATTATATTTCCTTTTGTTATTTTATTATTCTTAATCTATATTTAATGTTAAATTAATTATGTAGAATATACACTAATTTCTATTAGTTTTTAATAAAGAAACACACAAAATATAGGCACAATAAAGGTATGAATATGCAACATAGAGACAAATTATTAAGAAAATATTAATTAATATTATTTAATTACATAGATTTATGTGTTAATTAAGGTTAATTGATTATTAATTAGATTAAAGAGCTTAAACTAAAGAGGTAATAATCAATAACTAACCTTATAAATCAGGGTTTTATCACCCCATATACTTAAGCTTTGCTTATCCTCAAGCAAATAAATAAAGAATGAATTAGTTAGTTAGTGAATCCCCTGACATGTGCATGCGAAGATACATAACTTAATCAAATCATGAACACTCGATTTTAGACATGCTAAAACTCTAAGTTGGATCATGTCTTAATAAAATGGATTTTAACTTCTCTAATCATCGTATTCTCTAATAATACACATACATACACTGATATATATATATATATATATATATATATATATATATATATATATATATAGGGGACCTTTCAAATGAGGTGGGGGTTTTTTCTGAAATTGTAAAGGCCACTGTGAATTTAGTAAAAACTCTGTAACAGTTTTGTAAAAATATAAACTACACATTGTAAAAAAATGAATTTTGTAAAATATAGCATCCAAATTCAAATTAACATTTCCATCCATTATAATAATATTTTCATAATTTTGACTCACTATACATGTTGTGTTAATATTTATTATTATATGTATGAAACAAGAAATTGTAAAATATATTGGAAAGATGCCTAAATTGAGGGTGGCTCACCATATATATGGTGAGACCCTACCTCATTTGAAGTTTCTCCTATATATATATATATAAAAGATGTATGACTTTATGTGTTGACTACAATCACAAGAGTAGAGTCAAGATGTCACTCTAGGTTCAAGTTCAATAAATTCTCCTAAGGACCTAATCCTCAACACTAGGGATTAAACATATTCTTGCTTCAATTCACCATATCATTTGTTTGTCAGACTTGAAGAATGTAGATGAAAGGCTAGACAATGGAATGGTGATGGTTTGTGTCATCTCTTCTCTTCCTCTCATTGGAACAAGGATTCACTCCAGAGCCCTATTAATTCAACACATGTTTTTATTGTTAAATATGTGCATGTCAAAAGAGGTTGAGTCATATGTATGTGTTTTCCTGGGAATGCATTGGGGTGTGACCCTTTTGAGTATCTACGATAACTTCTACACCTAGACTTATATCACTATATGATGCAAAGAACTTTTGGGTACTTGTCGGACTTATAAAATCCTAGGATTTTGGTCCAGAAGGATGCTTAAAAGTTTGGGAGCGCTTACCACTGGTGTTAGCTCTTTGATTTGGCTTTGTAATGCATGAGCTTATCTCTTTATTTTTCTTTTCTTTAGGATTTAGGATTTAGGGTTTAGGGGTACCAACACAACACTACCAAACTCGAGGTTCTCAACCTCAAGCATCATACATGAATCCACAAGGGTTAAAATCACATGCAACTTTATGCTTGATTTGCTTCCTCCTCATACTGCAAACCTCAGAATTAGAATATGAAAAATCTTCATTAACATGAAAATAAAGCGCTTCGAATGATGTCTTTCTTCCTCAAAAGTAATATCCATATCATCATGGGAAGACTTAAATTTTTCTAAAATTAAGGAAGATGTATCAAACCCTTATTTTCGGTAATAGATCTATGGGGTTGTCTTAAAAGTGAAAAGCTAGGTATATGTGGAAAACCTATCTTACAAGATATATGATCTTCACGCTTTTGAATGTCATCAAAGAAAGATGGAGGCTCCTCCATGTCAAACTCTTCCAATAACCAGTTATCTTCCTCAATAAGCATTGCTCTTTTTTAAAGAAACACTTTACCTGCTTGATTTTCTAAAATATAGAGTTCACATATAAGCTCTCTTCAATGCTTAAGTATATATGAGACTAAGACTAGGCAATCTTTTATAGCCTAAACGCTCCAATAGTTTAATAAGTAACCGTTGCACCAAAGGCAGTCCATTAGAACATTATTCTCTTGAGAAACTGAAGTATGGTTTAATTTTTATATTAATATTTTTATATTAATATTATTTTATTATTTTTAATGAATTTGAAAATATATACAGAAAAATATTGTGGTATAGTGTCCAAATAGTTAGTACCTTCTTCAAAATAGTTTGTAAAACATTTTTGCACACTATGTAATATATATATAATTTTCCAAATATTTTACACACTACTTTTAAAAATATTTTCAAATCCCCATACCCATAGCCCATAATAATTATACAAACATGTGAAAGTGTGAGCTATGAATAAAAGTATATATCAAATATATACATACCTCCTATACTTAGCTCGTGCTACGTCCTCATGGCACAAAGTGGAATGATAGACAACTCGTACTAAGCATAAAAAAAGAAACAAGACAAGGACATGAAATCCAGTTAAACTCCCCTATACCTAGCCTTTAAATAGCCTAATTGTAGGGTCGAAGAACATAGAAATTGGGTACAAAAGAATAAAATATATCAACTAATAAAAACAAGGAATCAGTCACCACCCATCCTTATATTGAATAGCCTTAGCATAAAGATTTGGATAGAAGAAAAAATGTTCGAGGAGATGCGGAATGACGACTGATGAATTTGCATTTCATCATCTTTATTCATTTATTTTAGGCTCAAATATCTTATTAAACACCTGTAAATATCAGTAAATCTTTCTTTTAATAAATCCGTATTCTTTTGTGTATATTGTATATTTATCATTGTTTTTAACTTAAAATAAATAAATAAGGAATAACAAAGAAAATAAAAGGTTGTATATATGAAATAAATACAGGCTTACTCTGACCCCGAGATTGGATCAAGGATTGACCTGATTGACAAGGAATAAAGCAGGGGAAGATAATTCATCAGAAAAAATCAAGAAAAATATTTATCACTCTTGTATATTCACCATTTTTATTATGTTTCTTATATGATCCTAAGACATATGCATGGTCGTACCCTGAGTCAAACTACTTTGAATACCTTGACCAAATCATCCCAAACCAGGAGTGCACCAACATTAAGAAAACTAAGAACAAACATGTAGGACGAACACTGACCAAGGAGAAGAATTCCAATGGTTATTCATCTTGAGACTTAAGTGGACCAACACTTCTTGGAACAAAAGGACTACTCCTTCATCGAAAAAGAAAGTCACTTTTGACATCCCGGAAGAGGAATCGGCTGATGATCCCTCATCAGGTCAGAAAAGGTAATCTACATGAGTGAAGACTGTTTGGCTGTTCTAAAACCATATCTTCGAATGGATCCACACTTCGATTCCCGATGGACATCTCCATTCCTCACTATTATTCATCCAAAGCCGATGCTTCGGCTCTCATCAAATACACTAGAATTATTTCTTATGAGCTGATTGAGACCGGTGATTCAGAGTATTCATCCGAGGATAAATCGTTGATCTCAAGAGAAAACGAATTCTGAGAAAACAACCGAAGAAAAAAAAGACAAGAATATCTGGAGTATGTCCACTTTCAAATACTATTCCTCTGAGGATAACTCTAATGATGGTTACCTTTCATCAGACTCATATGCTTCATCTACTATGCATCATGATTTTTCTGAGGATAACATTGATAATAGCTGGGAATCATATGCTTCATCTCCTTCTCATCATTACGATCTCCCACCACATGCTCACAAAAAGATCGGCCAAAAAACCACCTTAATCATAGGCTACCCACCCTCCTCCCGACCACATCGGTCCCTTGTACATCTTCTTCCTCTACTTAGGCCAAGGCCTAAGTATAGAGGGGGGGGGGGGACCGATGCCATCCCTATATACCATTTCCCTATCTCACGATCGCCTCATTTCCACCCTTCTTCCTTATTTAGTCAGATCCTAAGTATAAGGGGAACCAATGCTCATATGTATATACTCTCCTATCCGGACCACCTCATTTTTCCCTTCTTTTATACTTAGACTGTTCACAGCCTAAGTATAGGGGGCGGACCAATGTACCTCGTTCTTTTTCTTTTTTTTTCACTCTCTTACACTTAGCCCGAGCTATGTCTTCTTTACGCTTCTTATGCTCTGAGGACATAACACTCGCTAAGCATAGGGGGGTCTGTATATATACTTTTTATATATTTTACCCATATCTCGTACTTTCGCATAAGTCTATATGTATTTATGGGGTGGGTAACTAACTAAAAAAAGAGTTTTTGCTACTAACTCTGATCGCGTCTGACTGTGTCCAACCCAAAAGTTTTGAAAAAAATGGCTTCTTATTCATTTTTGCATAAAAAAAACTTTTCAAAAAAATCCCTTGCAAAAAAAAAATCAAAAAGAAAAAAAGAAGTGTCTGCATTTCACACACCTGCACTTCATCCAGCATCACATTCATTTGCATCTGTGAAAAGTCTTTGGGTTATGAACCGGGTTATGAGCAGAACTGAGAGTGGTCTGGAGTTGACCTTAATCCACCTAATTTTCCGAGCAACTTCACTGAGAAATAGGATTTTAGAAGCTTCAGGTCTTTGACTTAATTCTTTGAGTTCCACATGACAATGTGTAGCGTTTGACTCTTAGTGTCTAACCTGGTCTCTTCATTCTGGGTACAACTCTGGAATAGGGAATTAAATTGTATTCTTGCACTATGCACTTAGCTCAACTTATATGGGGTGTTGGAAGACTGTGTGAGTTTCTTTTCTGGTAGCATGGAAATCTAAAGATCGGAGTACGAGTTGAAATAAAGCTTCAAAAAAGGGATGGACGACCGAGCACAATTTTTTCTAAGACCCCAAAACATGTACGGAAACAAAAAGATTCTACATATGTAGGGGCACAACAAGATCCAAGCAGAACTACCAAAAATCCAAATACAAAGAAGCATTCTACCCAATAAATATCTGACCAAAAAGGTCCAAGCTTTAAAGAAAACCTGCAGATCGTGGTGGAGACTCGACTACAATGGCCAGCTTTCACAAGGAGAGGTGACTACACTGTCCACCCTCCAGTTCTTTTCTGTTTCTTCTAACTTCTCCCCCAATTCGATTGTGAACACAACACAACAGACCTTAGAAGGAAATACCTGACTCCCCGACGACGAGTTACTTGAGAGGAGGTTTACATAGTAGTCTGGCATTCTGCATGGGAAGAGATAAAGTCTTTCACACACATGAGTCGATCATTCAATGTTCATAGGGTATGCTTTGGAAAGAGGATTGAACTAAGATGACTTCTGAGCCGAAACTATGATAATGATGTGTAGAACTTGAAGGCTGTTGATTTTAAAATTCTAAGTCTCACAGAAGTTCTGCCAAACTAATAATCCAAAGGTTGAGTTTAGTTTCATTTTCACCTTCAGCTTATGGTCTTGGTATGGGACCCAATTACATTTCACCTCATGGCATTTATTTTCGATGCTCAGGGACCAGCATGGTTTAAGTATAGGAGGATGATGAATCTCAGAATTATCACTCTAAATCTCATTAATTAAGCTCAAATCCCTTAAAATCATTGGTATTTCTGCATTTATTCTACATAATTAGCATTCATGCATGTTTTGTTAAGAATTGCATTTTATCCCTTATTTTTGCACAAAATAAGAAGCCAAAAATCCCAGCCAAAATTGTCCTGTAAATAGCCTAACTTCCCTGATTTTTAGCTAATTCATGCTACCTCTGAATGACCCAAAACTACCTCCACTAAGTACGTATCACTAATAAGAATAAATGAAAAATACAAAAAAAAAACTGACCTAAATAAGTGGACCAATAACCCAAACTCTAGTTTCAGGATTCGGACTGAAACCCTCATATCTTACCGATCTAGTGTCTGTTTTAATTCTACTCACTTTTGAACTTATGTACATTCAATTACCTTCAAAACAAGACCAAGTTAAAGTGAACGTTGGGTTTTGGGCCTCTTTTGTACAAACTGTATTTTAGCGGTTTTGACCTATTATTTTATGTACAAACCTATTTTAGCTTATTTCTTTTTCATTTGTATTCTTTGATAAAAGTTTTATTAAAATACATAAAAATCCAGATCCAAATCTAAATTGAGCTTAAAATCAGAGAAACTAACCGGGTCCAAGTCTTCACTAATTGTCTGTACAAAATTGGTCTTTTCATATTTTATTTTATTTCTTCTTTTTTATTAATTAATAAAAAACCAAAAAAATAGATTAATATGTAAATATTTATCTTTGATTTTACCATATTTTTTCCAGATTTTTATATGGTTTAAAAATGACAAAAAAATATAAAACCCAAAAATAATGGTATTCTGTGTACATGGGATACCCCGAAAATATCGCGTTGTGCAAATGATCGATTTTGGTTTTGATGTCTTCATGAAAGTTGTAGATCACATCGAGATGAGAAATTTTCATTAAGAAAAATTTTCGATCCGAGGTCATTTGCTATTTCTTTTCTATTTGTCTTTGTATTTATTTTCGAATTTTGTGGGGCTGACACGTGTCAGCTTCTGGACCGCCACGTGTCACCCATTTTTCGATTTATTTTTAATTAATTTTTATAAAAATTAAAATCCACGGAAGTGCATGGCACATGCTTCCTGTGCACGTGCCCAGCACGTGCTCCTCACCCCCATTGTCGCCACGCGTCGCAATCGCGACCGTCTGATCTCGGTCGATCAGACGGCCGCTGGCCTTCGTCCATCCCAGTCTACATTCCCAATTTGAGTGCCACCACCCTTTAATTTTGCTTCCATGCCTGGTAATTTTGCCACCGTCACCTTCCTAATCCGACCGATCTCCGCCTCCGTCGGTCGCCGCGAATCTCGTCCACATCAATCTCCTTCCCCTCGTCGATCCTTCCAATCGTCGCATCTCCAATCAAACCCATCACCGAGCCCTTTCCTTTTCTGGCCAAGCCCCTCGACCTATAAAACTACTCCGCCGCCCCCTTTCGAAACCATCTACCGTTCACACGTTGATTCCACCCTCTCCGGTAGTGATCTCCTGAGGACCTTCCATCGATGTGATCCGAGGACATCTTCCTCGTCGCAGCCACGCCTTCGCACCGCTGCTCCGCTCTGGCATCTCGCCGTTGAGTCCCCATTCTAGGTATCTCCCATGCCACTCCACCTCACCTATCCCCCCACGACATCTTCTATGATCAACGCTACTACGCTATCATTGTCTACGCCTTCCCCATCGACCGTCTCCACTCATCACTACTTCATATCCAATGAATACGTCGACATCTCCGACAACCTCCATAGTCCAACTGCTCCATCTCCGCTTCGACGACTGTCGGACGTAGAAGCTCCACTGCCACATCTTCCACAGGGACGTCCTTCACCAACAGCGCCAGCAACCTTTGTCTTCACCATACCGGCTGCTCAGGATCTTCATCGTCGGAGGACCATCCCATCTTCGTCAATTGAGCTGCACGAGCATCGGCATCACATCATAGACTGCAGAGCAAGCCCTAGCCTTCTCCGTCGGTCGGTCATCACTGCCACTGCCCCGACGCCCGCTGGCCGTGTATCGGCCAATCACAGTCGTCCGATCAGTATGATACAAAGATCTGACCATCTAGACAATGCCAAATCCTCAGGTGTTGGATCTATCTTCATCGATGGTTCAGATTGATTGGCTAGCCTTGGATTAGGACCCGGAGCCTTGGGCCAAGACTGAAGCACGCCAACATGCCATGTGGAGCTTCATACCAAGCCTCCATCCGAACCCGATACTCGCACGTGAGGGCATGTGACTACGTGGGAAATTTGCAGCAACACCCCCGGCTGTTTCCCAATTTGCGTAGAAGCCCCTATCGACAAGGTTACGTGCTAGGCACGTTCCCTATCGGAAATTTTGTGCATATATCTCCAGAGCTTCCGGTAATTACATCTTGGTCCTTTATATATATATTGCAAAAATACCCATGTATTCCCCCTCAGTTTTGGACCTCTTCATTGTATTATTTTATTTATAAAAAATTGGTACTTTGTTCTACATTTAATTCTCTACATTATGGCATTGTCTGATGTTTTTGTGATCAATGGTTAATTAATAATTAATTGCTTTGTGGAAAATTGCATACTTTGCCCATTTTGTGCTCGGAAGTTTATAATTAATTAACCGCTGCGCTAAAAATTCTCGAAAAATCATGGATTGCTGAATTAATTGTGTTTAATATTGTGCCCAAAAAGAATTGAATTTGCATGCAGAGTTTGCCTTGTAAAACTCATTTTGCATATTTCAATGTTTGATTTTTAATAGGTATAAATTTCATATTTTTGAGGTTTAGGATTTTTCTGTGATCGATCACATAGTGATAGATCTTGGATAATTTAGTCTCGTGAAAATAAATAGGTTTAATATTTATTATAATTAAATATTGAAACTCACATCATTTTCATTTAAAAATTCTTAAATAAATTCATCTTGCATCCAAAAATTCAAAAAAATTTACATTGCATTCATTTCATCGTAGTTATCATCTTGGCCAAGTTTTATTTTTTTCGGACATCGTTTAATCGATATTTACATTTTAGTCCCTAAAATAGGCCAAAAGTGCATTTTCCATCCCTAATTGAATTAAAATTTACAAAAAAAGAATGCCTAAAAAATCGTGCATTAACTTTGATAGACAAAATTCTAGGTTGTTCCTTTACCTCCTTGTGTTCGACCTTGGGACTTGCCCAAGTAAAATAAACATAAAACCACGTGATTAAAAATTGACTAAAATTAATTGTGGTTATTTATTGACCGATTCCGATTGCCCGCCTACAACGAAACGACATTATTTCTAACGCACGACAATACATGCTATTTAACAAGGGCGTCACATAGCTACACTGGCTACCGTCCATTCTTTTCTTCACCCCTCCTCTTGAGCTAGTTGCCACTTGAACTTAGAAGGGAATACCCCGTTCCTCGAGGAAAGAGTTGCTGCATTGGGGAATCATTGGGTTGTCATTCTGGAGAAGTCAGTTCTTTTGTCATTTCAGTTGGGGAGAGCCACTATCACTTACACTGTACAAGTCAACTTCATAATCATAAGAGTTTGCGTATGTTGTAGGCTAGTTCTGACATGGCTATTGAGGTGGTTTGAACTGAGTTCTGTAACTCTCGAAGGCCGTAGTCTTTTAAATTTGGTTCCCAACTAGGTTCCATGCACATTCTCACAACAAGGTCTGATCAGAGCTCTAAACTTTGATTTTGTGAAGACAAGTTTGATAATTAAAATCATTTCTGTTCATTCATTCTTTTTCTTTTGTTCTTCATTCTTTTTGTACTTTTTGCATAAGTGTTTGCTAGGGACTAGCAAAGGCAAGTATGGGGGGGTGATGAATCTCCATTTCATCACCTTTATTCTATCATTTTGTCCTTAAAAACCCTAGCTAGTGCATGCAAATAGCATTAATTTGTACAAAACAACATTCATGATTTACTGCGTTTATTGTGTAAATAATATTATTTTTGATGCCAAAACTATAGAATAAAGAGAATAAAAGAAAAAGAATAAATACCAAAGGTATTTTATGACCCTAAACCTCAAGACCAAGTCAAGAATTGAGTTGGTTGAAAAGGAATAAATTAGGGGGAGATAAGGGCCAAGAATACAAAAAATTCCATTTATTTATTTATCAATAATTTATTTTTGACACCCATTTTTAGCTTTATTATTTATTCATCAAATAAAGAAACTTTTTACATGCAAATTGTAGATAATATCGTGAATAAAAATATAATATAGAGTTTGTACAAAAATAGTGCACAATGTATTGTTTATACACAAAATAAAAAGACAAAATCCCAACTTCATGGACCCATATCTTCTAAATAAAAACTCAAAATGTTTCAAAATCACCTCTAATTGTAGATAACTTTTAATAAGATATTTAGTGAAGTGGTTTCATATTTTTTGGGCTAACGTGTGAAAGCTAGGTTTTGAAACATCCTTGTATAGTATACTCGAATAAAATATTCATTTTATTCATTCTTTATTATTTTTACTATTTTATATTTATATAATTTTGTAAATATTATTCACTTAGGTATATATTAAACCTAAACTAAAACCATGAATACAATATTAAAATAAAATAAGCCTATACAAATATCTGTAAAAATACTTATGTTACTGCTTGTAAATGAATAAAAGTGAAATCCATTCTTTCATGATTTGTTCATTTATATTTTTCCACTCTTGTAAATATTATTTATATTCTATTAAGGCAAAATAAAACCAAAGAAAACATTGGCAAACCCTTTCTACTATGCAAACCTTGTTTCCTGACTCGCTAACTACCCTCACTCTCTTCCCCTATTGCTTCTTCATGCCTCACACACCTCATCTCAGCAAGATCCCTTATGGATATGGAGATCTGTGCCTCACCTCCTCTGCTCGTCGGAGGCAATCCGCAACACCCCTTCTGCTGTACACCCCCACCAATAATGCTCCAGTTCCCCTCTTCGTGCTTCTGTGAACTTCATTGCAGGGTTTGGAGCATAAAGGACTCCAGTGTGAGTCGATTTTGTAGTCACCTTAGGTACCCAGAGCTTCAAACTTCACCGAGCATCTGGGAATAAACGACTAGCTCCCAACCATCTCTAAAACATAAGGATGCTACGAATGCCTTCGAGGAGCATTGTGAGCCTTGGAGGAGAGCAAGAGATCGTTTGAGTCGGGAGAGGGAGGTGATTGAAGGAGTCCCGGCTGCCTGTTCTTGAGGAAGAGCAGTAGCCGTAGGATCCATCAAGCACCCCTCGTGAGCATCCATTCAAGTGAAGCCGCAGCCGTTGGATCTCATCCATGATCTGATTAGAAGCATTCATCTGTGAAGCGTCGTCGGGTGCTCTAGAGCTACCTCGTATATTAATGAAGGAGCGGTTGTTGGATATACGCGTGTATGGGGTAATTTGCACCTTAGCCCTGTCATTTTTGTATATTTATTTATTAATGGTGTAAATATAATGTAGAGTTTGAAATAAAAAGGACATTTTGTAAATTGGCCTCTATACTTACTATATTTGCATTTGGGTCCAGTCTAGCTAAGCTCACGTGCCACGTGAGCTGCGCAAATTGCTGGGAAGCCCCTACAGCTTTTTGTATTTATTTTTAGTCCAATAAAATTTCAAATACGTTGTATATTTTTGTGAAAATTATAGAGTGACCCATGGACTTTATTTTATTTACACATATCACCTGCTAGTCTATGAATTTTGGTGCTTGAAAATCATTTATTTAAAATAGCACCCTTACTCCTAAAATTTTGCAAAATAGGGTTAGAAGCCAGGTAGAATAAACTTTCACGCCATAAATTTATTTTGCATTTTTGGGCAATTTAACCATTTATAAAAAGGAGCCTATTTTTGTTCTATCTACAGTATAAAATGCCAAAAACATATAAAAACATTTCTGAAAAATCCCCAAAAAACATATGTTGCTTATTTTATTTTTTCTAGCCTTCAATCTAAAAGTCATAAAAAATAGAAAAAGAAAACTTTTAAAAATCGAAAACCCAAAAAATCTTTGTAAAAATGTAGAAACTCGTTAAAAATCCCAGAAATATGTTTTTCTATTTTATAATTTTCTTTATACAAATATTTATCTTTAAAATTGATTTGGATAATTTTGGATTTAATTTGCTTTTTTAATATCCAATTCAATTTCGACCTATTATTTAATCCCTTTTTTGATATTTTTGATTTTAAAAACCATAAAAATTAGAAAAATTACAGAAAAATACAAAAATATATAAAATCCAAAAACAATTTAATTTCTGTAATTTTTTTACTTTTGTTAATATTTACAATTGTATTATCCTATATGACATATATAGCCTTAGATATAGTATATATGTTTTTAATTGAAAAGAAAAATAAATATAAAAATATAAAAAATAAAAAGAAAATATATAAAAATATAAAATTAAAAACAAAAATATAAAAACAAAAAAACAAAAAAAATAAAAAATAAAAAACCCACAAAAGCAATAAACATGACAAGAGGAAAAAGAATAAGTTTTGCGCATTAACTAGCACAATCTATCGTTTGCTCCCTGAGTTCGACCTCTACACATGTTACACTTATACGCATTTGTTGTAGAGTTATAATAAATTTTAACTCCACATTTCTTATATTCATTGCTTTATTTTTATTGTAGGTTAATTGTTGATCGATTGAGATCTCGTGAGCGGTCTCTTCATCTACATTATGGTCTCGCCTTGTGTAGACTACTCTAGGCCCTCGCGAGATCTCGATCATCAAATGTCACCATTACCGGGGAGAAACATAGCATAGATTGTCTATACTTGTTCTTTTTCTCTTGTCCATACCTGTTTATTTGGTTATTTATTTTCCTTATTAATTGATAATTATTTTAGGACTATTCTAACCTCTTTCTTCATTTGACTTTGTTGCGAGGGACCGCTGTGCAAGGGAGGACTTCCTAGGAAGATCGGTGCACCCAAGCAGGGCGGAGCTGGCTTTCAGACCTAGTGGTAGGAGAGAGAAATAAGGGTAGATGGAGGAGATTTTTGAAGGTAGTCGCTTTTTTCATTTTATTTATTTTACATTATTATGATGTATATTCATGAGAGAGAGTGATATTTGATTGTAATAATTCGAACTCTCCTAGACACTGCCACTTCACGAGGACCAGTGCTAGAGGAATTGTTCCCTTGGAGGCCTCGTCGGTTTTCTCATGTTTTGGTTGCTTTTCTTTTTCTTTGTTTTCCAGTTTTTGATTTTCTTTCCTTTGTGTGATTGAGCCCTAGTTGTAGGATTGCTTGATGAGAGATTAGGTCCAAACACTTAACCAATCATTGCATATGACTATAGTCTACGTCTGGACCTAGTCAAATATTAAATTGTCAATTACTTAGACTTGAGATCGAGCGCCGAGAGAAGTGATATACAATGCTTGCAGGATCAACTGTGGCGGACACCGATGCACTTCAAAGACCGGTCTTTTGGATCTCATTTTTGAGTAGTTGATATTTTGTGCTTCATGATAATAGCAATTTCTCATATAGGGTGATTTCATCGGTTTACATTTGCATATAAGAAAGATTTTAATGTTGTTATGCATCCCAAATGGAGAGAGCTGGAAAGCACTATAAGTCCTCTCACTTTGCATGCATCATCGATTTATGACTTGCATGGCTTTTCCATCCTTCTCCCTCTGATTTTGACCACCTAGGGTGCTAAATAGAATTGACAACATCGTTAGTCATGTGCATTGAAGAATAACAAAAAGTGATAACATAAATAAATGTGAGAATGCTAACTCTATTGGACCTTAAAAATAAAGCATAATAGATTCATTATCTTGGGGAGAGCAACCCCTCATTGTATGTGCATTTTATTCCTACATCACACTAAGGATTGAAGCCCCAATCCCAGGCCTATCCTCGTGTTTGTACAACTTTTTGATGATCTCCAAACTCTAAAATGGAAAAGATAAAAGACCACCATTGCGGTCTTCACTCTATTAAGTGGGTGAACAGGGCGTTTGCTTTGTACTGTGATTGTGATTTTGAGTCCATCTATGTTTCATCTTTCTTTGAGTTTTCAGTTCCATGAGCGTGTGTCATATTTTTATCATTGAGTCCTTCTCCATATCTTGTTTATACAATCCCTCATTGCATTTTGGCCTTTAAAGCTTAGCTAAATGCATTTATATTTCCCTAAGTTATCAAAATAAACACCTAGTTATTTCGACAAAATACTGTATAAAATACCGTACAATTATGTTTAAAACCAAAATAAAAGAATAAAGGAAGAAAAGAAAAAGAAATGAGACACCATAGGAGTTGAGTTCCCCTAGACCCTGAGACTCAATCATCATGATTACTTAGTCGACATGGAATAAAGTAGGGGGAGATAGGGCAGACAATTATACAGATTACACAATCTATAAACCCTAAAAATCTAGGCCAATAATTACATTTTTGAGACCCATTTTATTCTTTATTATTTATACAGCAAATTGATTTGTGCAAGAAAGTTGTAAATAAAAATACATAGAAAAATAAAAAAATTTATTTCATGCTAAAATAATTGAAATGGTACATTTTACTGGCAGAATAAAAATCCAAAAACCAAATTTTACAGACCTGTATCTCCTCCATATGAACTCAAAATGCATCAAAATCACCTTTAATTGTATATAACTTTTTAATTAGCTATTTAATGAAGGTGGATTCACTTAATTTGGAGTTAAGATGCAAAATTTAGGTTTTAGATCCCTTTTGTACAATATACTTGAATAAAATATTAATTTATATATTCTTTAATTTTGTCATTAATTTATATTTTTATAATTTTGAAAATATTCTTTATAGTGTATGTACATATTCAGAATAAATAAAACCATAAAATGCGCTAAAATAAGATAGTATGTATACACACATAGATGAATATAATATACTTATACCAATATAAGAAATACATCTATTTATTTAAGTATGCATATGATGACAGGAAAATAAAATAAAAATATATTTAATGATATTTAAATAAGTTATAAATATATAAATTACATATATAAAATAATAAGATAAAAATAAAATAAAAACATAATATTTGCAATACAGGTCAATATACCTATAAATATACTTGTAAAAGTAACTTGTAAAAAAAGGTCATAAAAATAAATAAAAATAGGAAATAAATACTACATAAAATAATAAACATTTTTATTTTATATTAAAATCCTAATTAATTCATTTAGCAATTATTATCGACTTTATAAAGAATTTTTATTTATCTTTCTCCTGGTTGGTCCACGTGGACCAACCAAGATATCTCTTTTGTTGACTTGGGTTAACTGTATGTCTGATCCATGCCACCCTTGTTAGAGCCACTAACCCGCTCCTCTTCGTCAATTTTTGGAGTGCAATCCATGCCTCGAATCACCTCGATTTCTTTATCATTATTGTGCTCCATATCTCCCTCCATCTCACAAGTATTTTAGATCAAAATACATGATCACTCAATCCATCACAAACCCATGATCTTCACCTACCACCACACTCGTCTATAAAACACCCCCTATATCCTTTTTGCAATTTTTGATCGCTCTTCGGTCCATCTTAGCCCATAAGATCTCTTCTTCCATCTAGAGCTTGGTGACAGGAAGCATCTATTGGTGATCTATAGTGTTGAGGACAATAGAAGAGGTGGATCCAACCATCGTTCGGAGCTCTGCCCAGTGGTCTTGCCTCTTTAGCTTTTGAGACGAATTGAGGCCTCCTTTCTCGATTCCTAGGTAATATCTTAGTGTAGATTGCATTTTGTATCTTAGTTTTTATCTCAGTTATGTAGTTTTAGGTAAAATGTCATTCCTTCAAAAACCAGGAGCTCGATCTCTAGGTTGATTCTACTGTGCTTACCCCTGTGAATCGCACCGCTTTCATCCTCACCTCAAACCTCAGACATTTCTCCATCACCTATACCCATTTCCCCTCTTTTACCTTGCAAAGATAAAATGATTAAGGTACATCTTCTGCCATTCGTCAGAACCCATACCATCCCGCTCATCCATGCATGCCCTTATCTTCATAACTGGTAGGGGAAAAGCGCCCCAAATCTTAGAATCTTTTGAGTAGGTCTTGAACCCTGGAATATCCCTTGGAAACAAGAATCAATGCCTGATATACCTCCAAGGCACACAAAGAAGCCAAAGACCCAGATCCCTATCGTTGGGATCTGGAAGCTCTCGAAGGGTACCTGCTGGCGTGTAAGGACACCAACAAGCTTTTGCACTCGTCAGCGAGGTGAATGGCCATCGAAGACATACATAATCGATGGAAGAAGCAAGCCCTACAACGAGTTCATCTGAGTTCTTCTAAAGGTTCTCATCACCATCGGATCAAGAACAATATCCCAAGTCTAATACTGGCCCTTGGTTCTATTTGAAATGCTGCTCAACTAGAGTAGAAGGATCGGACACACGTCAAGCAGCGAACATCCTGATTCTCATTTCTTAAATGGGTAAATTTCATAGGACCCTCTCTACAATTTTGTAATTTATTAGTAGTCCTGTAAATATTTTGTATCATTTAAAAACTAATGGATAAATTGCTTGTAAGCCCTTGAGTATTTTGAATTTGCAATTTAATCCCCTTCCATGTCACCTCACGTGACGACTCATGTGCATGGGTATTTTGCATGTAAACCCCTCTAACTTTTTTAATTGTAGTCTAATATTTAAAGTTTTAATATTAGTTCAAAACTTTTAAGTATTTTGCACTATAGCTCTAACTTTTATTTTAATTGCAAATATACCCCTGCTAGTTCAAGTATTTTTGTATGTTTGTCCTATTTTTATAAATATCATCCTTGCTCCAAAAATCATGCAAAAATAAGGTTAAGGCCTTCTTGCATTCTCATTCACACTATATTTTTAATTTGTATTTTAGACATTTTCCTATTTATTAAAAATCAAAATAACATGGTTTAAATTAAAAATCCAAAAATTATAAAATCATATTTGAAAACTTCAAAAGAATTATTGTTTATTTATTATAGTATTTTGTGTCCTCTGATAAAAAAATCCTTGAAAATAGAAAAAAATGAGAAAAAAATTAAAAAGTTCCAAAATTCTATAAAAATATAAAAAAGCACCAAATATCCCAGAAGTATTTCTTCCTGGTCTGTATTTTTATTTCTAAATATTAGTACATAGTAAAATTGATTTGAAAGAATTTTGTGGCTTTTTGCTATTTTAAACGCCAAATTATTTATGTTCATTCATTTATTCCATGTTTTGGGATATTTTAGACATTAAAAATACCTAACAATTAGCAAAAATCTCCCAAAAATCACAAAAATAGTAAAAAATATATAAAATTTTTACTATTTTTACCCATATTTGTATTTTTATTATCCTATAATACATTATATATCTATATAAAGTTAGATATACGTTATAATATTAACAATTATTATAAATATTTTACAGTTATTTTAAAATACTAAATATATATAATAAAAAATTTAAGAAATATATAAAAAATATAATAAAAAAAGAAAAAGTTTTAAAATAAAACCCCATAAAACGAAGTAAATAGTGTGCATATCTATATACATCTATACCTATTTTATTTATTTATAAATACATACCCGTGCTACCATGCGTGTCCCCTTAGTTCGTCCCCTACCTTCTTATCCACTACACACTTGTTTGTAGGGTATAATAAATTTTGACTCATAGCTCTTCTTATTCATTGCTTGATCATTATAGTGTGGGTTGATTGTTGATTTAGACACTTGGTCTTCACAAGTGGTCGACACATTGACTATTGGTCGTGCCTTATTTGGACCACAAGATCGCTCTTGGGATTATTCTCTAGTAATTACAAATACACCATTGTCAGGGAGCAATGGAGCATAGCACATTTTGTTGTATATAGCCTTCTTATTATTTCTTTCTTATTTTTTCTATTTATTTTTTATAATTATTTGATTGTTCTAATCCATATTTCTTGTTGATCTTTCTTGTGAGGTACCGCATGGTGATGTCTATCTCTTAGGAGGTGTACACAATTGAGGCGAGTGGAGGTTGGCCTTCTACTTTTGGGCCCACCAGGAGAGAACATGAGAGAAGAGTAGGGAAGAAGGAGAAGAGTAGCTCAACCTTAGCTTTTACTTTCATTTTATGAGAGAGATATTTCCTTTTTATTCTTGTAAATTAATTTGTAATAATTTAGACACTGCCACTCTTAGCAAGGTCCAGTTCCCTGGTGTCTACTCACCTAGGGGTCTCATCGTGGTTTTTTCATGTTTTATTGACTTTCTCTTATTTTGTTTCTCGTGTTTTGAGCTTTCTGCCTTTGTTTCATTTGTTTTTTTGGAATGAGCCCTTAGACATTAGGATTGCTTGCACGATAGAATAGGTCCAAACACCTAATAGAAGCATGCTCCTATAGTTCTTCACATTTGTACTTAGTCAAATTTAATTGTTGAATATTTAGACTTGAGATCGAGAATCAAGAGAAACTTTATACAACACTTACAGGGCCCATTGTGGTGGGCACTGATGACCTTCCAAGATTGAACTTTTGGATCTCATCTATGAAAATTAGCATCTGGTTTCATGATAAATAATAATTCTTGTTTAGGGCGATTTCTACCATCTGAATATCATACATATTGCATAGGTTTATCTATTCTGTTTTGCATCTTGCATGGAGAGAGCTGGGAAGCACCATAAATAATTCTAACTCTACATGCATCTTTAGTCACTAAGGTAAGATTTCCATAAAAGTGATGACTTGCATTGCTTTTCCACCTTCTCCCTCTGTTTTTTCAGATATTAGGATTAAAGGAAAAAATACAAAAAAATCGTTAGGTAGCTTGTTCTAAAAAATACTCAAAAAATTTAAAACCCAAAAATTAAAATAAGAGGATTGCTAATAAAACTTTGACCTTAATTAAAATTGGTTATAGACGTCATTGTTTTGGACCCATAAAGCCCTCATTATTTTCAGGTACATTCTATACTAAGTGAGGCACGACCCATAAGGAATAGAGCCCAAATCCTGATCTGTGGTGCCTTGGTTATCACCTGGGACAACTTCTATCGTACATGATCGAGAGAGACTTGTTAACGACGATTTTCCTACCTTGTGTGGAGCATCTGAATTGGTATGAAATACTAAGTTTAGGCTATGCCATCACGGGTGTGACTGTCTCATCGGTTTACATCCATGTACCTCGCTTTTAAGGGAAGTAGTGATTTTGCCTATAAACTTCCTCTCTTTTTATTTGGCTGAGTATCCCCCCAAGCACGATATCAAGGACCTTTCAATGTGCATATCACATGTTAAAAGGTGGTGGAAGAAGTATGGGGACCGTTCATGGCAGTACACACTCCTATTAGGGTTAGCACTCATAAGGACCCCTTATAAGGTCCTGCCTGCAAAGCAAAAATAAAATCGAAAAGATAAAAATAACTGAACTATTACGGCTTCACCAATGTTGAGTTTGTGGTGAACCCACAAATGTCTGATATTTGTTTGATTTAATTTAAGCACAAAGATCACTCCCACATATGTTGTGCCATTTTTCTTTCTTCAGTTTTATTCCTCTTTTCATCCCACTCACTTTTAAGACTTCTATTATTATGCATTCCGGTTATTTCGTTGCCCACTGTATCGTTCATCCAAACTTGATCTTCCTCTTCTACTTCGAGATGGTGACCAATGGATGGCTTAATCAGGACTCCACTGATACAAACATCGATTCTATGCACCAACCCTGTTCATTATTTCAGGGCGATTCCCGAGAACCCAGTTCGGACTCCGTGAACCGATCTCCAGAATCAATGTCTTCTTCAATAATCCAGGATCACTCTTGTCCCAAACTCTACCCATTTTGAATGGCAATTGATTTCACCCTTACACTTCGTCATCCTTAATGAAATTCAGTGTTGACCTTAACATAGAACGATTCATTTTATCTGGTGCTTCTATTCAGACTGATCTGGGCATCATTCCATGAGTAGATCAGGAGCCCGATCTAGAGCCAGAACTTCTCTCAAATTCCGAGTAAGAAAGATATAGAGATGGCTCCGATAGGGAAAGGGAGAGGACACAATACATACACAGTAAGAGTAGAGCCAGCCAGAGTAGAATGCCATGAATGCCCACCTTCTCGCCTCCATTCATGCGATACAACAACAACTCACCGACCAGGCATTGGCCCAGGTCACCTTCCAATACATGCTTAATGATCTGAGGATGAGGAGAGATAACCCAGGAGGAGGAAGAAAAGAAGAAGGAAGAGCATGTGGAGGCCGTGCAAGCCCTGCAAAAGAAGCCCGAGTGGAGAGGCCCAAGTAGATTCTCATACATTACTAGAGCCGGATAGGTTACTGAGTGGATCCAAATCCCAGCGATCCACACAAATTTCGAACCGAAGCCTCAACTCTTGGCACTATTACCCAGCTTCCACGATAATGCAAATGAAGAACCTTATATCCACCTGCAACAATTAGGGCACATTTGTGGCACAACTCACTACCCTAACATACCGTTAGGAGTAGTCAATATGACAACACTCTCATTCAGTCTTCAGGATAAAGCCCTACATTGGATAAACCACTTAGGGGAGGTCGTCAGACATAGGAAGAGCTTAAGTCTGCCTTTCTGCATAAATATTATCCTCTTGGGCAACTTAACCAGATGCACGCCCGCATAGACAACTTCAATCAAGCCACCCACAGATCCATTCATGAGTCTTGGTAGAGGTTTATTGAGTTGCAAGAGAAATGTCCCCATCATGACATTGCTAAGATCAACCTAGTCCAACATTTCTTTGGGGACTGACAGTGGAAAGTTAGAAGCTTGTGGATGCCGCATGTGGTGGCTCGTATTTCAAAAAGGATGAGGACATCATCTGGAAATCCTTGAGGAAATGATCTAAGGAGAGGCTACCTTTTAATCATTCCGTGCATGTCAACGATAACCCTACAATCTCCAGAAGCCAGTTCACATGACATCTTCTCGTGATCCAAACATGGACGAGAGATCCAACTTGAGCATCATAGGGAGCCACCTATTCAACTGGATATTATTGAGAAACGATCACAAGACCTCGAGAAACTTGTTGTTATGGAACATAGGATACAAAATCTGGACAAGTTAGACCATATTACCAAGCAGCGGGAGATGCTGGTCAGCACGATCAGCTCCTGTATATCTGTATCTTTATCAGCTACCACTCCCGCTGAGTCGAAAGAGCAAGCCTTTCCACAACCACCTCAACACAATCAGACCTAGCCAATGATCCAGAACATTTACTACATCTAAGCCCCAGAACTGACATCTCCACAACAACAGTTGGTAGTCTACCAGCATGAGATCCATACATTGGTAGATCAATTCTCTCTTCCACCACCTTTCATTCAAGAGATGAATGGCGTATGGAACATTGATTTACAACTGGCCTTTCCCAGTGGACAACAACCAGGCCAACAGTTAGGTTCTCTAGTTCCCTCAACAATAAGGAGGGAGATATGTCGAGAACCAACCTCCTCAGCACCAGCAGCAGCAATCTCCTCCATTCCATGGCAATTGGAGATAAAACCAATACTAGAAACCGCAGTACTGTCCATACCAAGAGAACCAACAATACTCGATTGTTCCATATCAGCACCAACCTCCTCAGCATCAACAACAATACCATCCACCTCCTCACTACCAAAATCAGTATTCCCCCGTAGCCTCCATACCATTCGCATTATCAGCATGGCCAGCACGCCGAACCATCCGAGGCTTCTCCTATGAACCCTGCCTTGTATTGCCTGGCTCAACTAGTGAAAATCCTACCAGAAATGAGCTAGAAGCGTGATGACCTCATCGCGACCAAGACGTCAATTCCGGCTCAGGTTGAGGCAAATCCCAATAACTTCAGCAAGAAAGAGTTGGTATATTGTGATGTTTTATCTGATCTAATAGAGTCAGATGTGAATTATTTATTTATATGTAATGCTGTCACTCTCAGGAGTGGTAGGAACCTGCAGCTGTCTGTCACCATGAAGGGGAAGAATAAAGCTTCACCAAGAGAGTTGTCATCTTCTTTTGCATCAACCAATCCAGCATCCAGTTCAAGTGAGGAATAAGAAGATGGAGGAGAAGCACCATAAAGAAAAAAACAAAACAATCAACAAAATAAAAAATTACAAAAAGAAAGCAGTAGCATCAATAGCCAGAGCACCATCATGCCAACCACCATGGAGATCACACCTGCAACAACCCCGATGCTAGCCGATGGATACCCTCTTGTTGATTTTGGATGCTTGCCTTTCTTGGATGACCCTGCTCATTTCAATAATCCATTTGTACATCCTAATGTGGGCACAGATTTTGATGTAAATAAGAACACTATTTTTGCTTCTACTCTTCGATCTATAAATATTCTGTTTCTGAAAACTTTGCAAAAATCCAAAAAAATAAAAAAATTGAAAAATGTCTTCTCCGACCATGATGTGATCGAAATAATCCAGAATTTTGTGCTTGAAATGCCTTTCTTAAAGCCATCAAGTATATGCATAACATCAAGAAAAGGGCTAAAAGAAGCATGTACTTTGAAAAGACAACTACACAGAGTTCACGAAAGGAACATGAAGCATATTATGACATGTAGCTACAGTGAATGCAATCAACAATTTCCCAACCAAAAAGGACATGTGAGATCCACTAGTCGGATGCAAGATGTTCGATCAGGAGTTCTACTGAACTCTACTTGATAGTGGATCCTCAATCAACCTGATGCCCACCTCACTACTCAAAGAGTTTGGGTTGGGACTGCTTACGTCTACTCAAAAGTATCTGCAGTTTGCAGATACATCCATCAAGCGGTTCTGAGGAATTTTGAAGGATGTTATCGTAGTTATTCAAGGAATGTAGTTCCCTGTGGACTTCATAGTACTCGACGTAGACACCTCAGCTCCTCTTTTGCATATCCCGATAATCCTTGGACGATTGTTCCTTCAAACAACTAAAGCAGTAGTGGACTATGGCCCTGACTAGATCACCTTCTATTCTAGCAGCGACAAGGTGCCTATTTAGATGATCCATGTGTCGAAATGTTCAATGTATACATCAGATGAGAGTGAGCCAGTAGAGAAGCGAACAAAAGACTATGACTTTCTAGCTGAAATTTGTGATACAAATCTTTTCATGGATGATATTGAAACCCACGAATTTCTCTCCATGGAGGATCAAGTGGATAGTACAGTTTAGTTCCCAGACGTCCTTTATGATGACATGTTTGCTGAATTGCCTGATGAATACATCTATGGCCACCTGTCCTTGGTAGAGCAGGAGGAAATCATTGAAAATTTTTCTGAACAAGATTCTGTGATAGCAGAATTCTGTACAACATTGAATGCAGAGTCAATAGTGCCAATGGTGGACACCATACAGTTGAAAGATCCGACACCATTGCCTTACATAGTGTCTGAAGTCATTACCGAGCATAATCAGACTCCGCCCGAGCTCAAGCCACTTCTGGCAAACATGAAATATGCCTTCCTTGCTGGTGTGCAGAACATGTTTCCTGTGATTATCAATTCACAGCTAACCGAGGGACATGAGTCTCATCTACTCGAGGTTCTAGAAAGAAACCGCAAGGACATAGGCTGGAAACTCTCACATCTCCATGGGATCATCCGCTCATTATGCTCGAATCACTTATACCTTCAAATGGACAACAATCCTTCCCGAGAGTTTCAGCACAGATTAAAACCATATCTCTAGGAAGTTGCGATGAATAAAATAACAAAATGGTGTGATACAAGATTCATATATCCCATCTTCGACTCGAAATTGGTGATCCCCTTGCATGTTGTGCCCAAGAAATCAGGGACACCATGGCCAGAATGACAAAGGAGAGGAGATCACAACCAGAATACCAACATGTTAGCATGCCTTTGTGGACTATAGATGCCTGAATCTAGCGACCAAGAAGACCAGATCGTTAAGAGATTAGCCGCGAAGGAACATGTTTGTTTCTTATAGGTTACTCTGATTACAACTAAGTCGCTGTCGCTCATAAAGATCAAGAGAAAACAACCTTCAACTATCCATTTGGGACCCATATCTTCCACAGAATGGCGTTTGGGTTGTGTAATGCTCCAGTAACATTTCAACAATGCATGTTGGTCGTATTCATAGATATGGTTGGAAGTTTTATTGAGGTTTTCATGGATGACTTCTCGATCAATGGAGATGACTCCGATCAGTGCCTATCTTATTTAGACAGAGTTTTGAAGAGATGTTGTGAAGTGAACCTTGTGCTTTTGTGGGAGAAGAGCCATTTTATGGTGACCGAGGGTATTGTGCTAGGCCATGTCATATCAAAACATGGCATGGAGGTAGACCCTTCAAAGGTGGACGCCATTTCAAAACTAGATCCACCAATAAACTTGAAGCAAGTCAGATCATTCTTAGGGCATGTCGGTTTCTACCGATGATTCATTAAAGACTTGAGTAAAATCACCCAACTATTGACTGAGCTCTTAGGCAAGGAGGCAGCTGTTGACTCAGGTCCTCCAGGCAATCAATCAACTCAAAGAACTGATCACCCATGCCCTTGTCCTTCAATTTCCATATTGGTCTCTCCAATTTGAGATCATGACAGATACATCAGACTATGCCATTGGAGTGTTTCTAGCATAGCAAAGAGACAATATGCCTTTTATGATTCATTATGCTAGAAAGACTCTAGATGAATCTCAGAAAAACTACATTGTCACTGAAAAAGAGCTGCTAGTAGGTTTCATCACCCTGGAGAAACTCAGATCCCACTTGCTTGGATCCAAAGTGATTGTTTTACAGGCCATTCTTCCATCAAGTACATACAAGCCAAAAAGGATGCAAAACCAAGACTCATCATATGGATCCTTCTACTCTAGGAATTTGATCTTGAAATTCGTGATAAACCTGGAGTAAACATTGTGGTGGAAGATCACTTGTCAAGATTACTAGAGCTGGATACTCCTAAGCAAAAATTATTTCTAATTATAGAAACATTCCCAGATGAAGCCATTATGTCAGTCACCTCGCTCCCTTGGTTCGCTGATATTGTGAATTATCTTTTGTCCAAGAGAACTCCATAAGATTGGTCAAAGCTGAAGGTCGACAAATTTCTATCAAATATTCATTTCTATCAGTGGGAGGATCCTTATATTTTTCGTGAGGGGGAAGATTGCATCTGGAGGAGGTGCATTCCTTAGGAGGAAGTCCAAAGTGTCCTCGAGCATTTCCATGCCAGATAATCAGCAGGACACCACTCTGGAAGAAGAACAGTAACAAAAGTTCTACAATGTAGCCTTTCGTGGCTGACTCTATTCAAAGACGAAGAAGACTTTGTTAAACATTGTACTGATAGTCAGAGATTGGGCGACACTATTGGAATGACAAACACAATGCCCCTAAAGTATATTCATATTTCAAACGTGTTTGATGCGTTGGGAATTGACTTCATGGGCTCGTTCCCCTACAGTCACGGTTTTGAGTATATTCTTCTTGTTGTCAAGTACATCATTCTTTGGGTGGAGGCAATCCCAACCCGAGCCGTTGACATTTACATCGTCTCTGGTTCGTGAAAGAGAACATAATTGCAATGTTTAGGATCCCAAAATTTTGATATTCAATGGGGGTAGCCATTTTATCAACAGAGAGGTGAAAAAGCGAACATAAGAATTCTACATCGAACATCATGTCGCCTCTCCATATGACCCACAATCCAATGGCCTGACTGAATGTTCAAATAGGAAGATAAAGACAATTTTGCAGATTCTTGCGCATGCTAACAAGAAGAACTGGTCTCAGCTACTCGACTCGGTTCTTTGGGCCTATCGAACATCCTACAAGTCGTCATTAGGAATGTCTCCCTATCGCCTAGTGTACAGCAAGATAAGGCCTTTTCCCGTAGAACTCATTCATAAATATTTATGGGCAATCAATGCCTGTAATTTGGATTCCAAGGAGGCCAGAAAGAATAGAAAGCAAAAACTGAATTGACTTCTCAAATTTCATGAGTACGCATACGATAATAGTCTAATGTATAAGGAGAAGGTCAAGAAATGGTATGACAAGCACATCTACTGCAAGACTTTCGAACCTAGATAAAAGGTTTGGCATTTGATCCAAAACTCAAATCATTCCTAGGGAAGCTGAAGAGCAAGTGGACTGGGCCTTTTATAGTAAAGCATGTGTGTGACAATGGAAGCATCATGATATCTGGACTATCAGCTAACACATAACCATTCGTGATCAACGGATAGCTACTGAAACCTTATCTTGAGCATGATACCTTGTCCGTGGTTGATTCAGTTTATGATGAAGAGCTCGATGCCGCAGTATCAGTGCAATCTAACGAGGCACAGAAAAACATTTTTGATTAGTAATTTTTTTTCTTCTTTTCTCTTTCATTTTTCAAATTCTTTCTTCTATGTTGCCCTCACCCCATTCATATGTGCTATACTTAGGATATTCTTCATCCTAAGTATGGGGGGGCTAGCGCCCTTGGGTTATTAATTCTTAGATCCCTCACATGTTGATGAAGCGGTAAATGCATGTATTAAGAGAGATCCGTTGTAGCACAGACACTTAGCTTCTAATACAGAACCGAGATGAATCTTAGTGACGAGGTTCTCGGCCTTAATTTTTAACTAGGGAAGTCCATGGTCGAACACAAGGATGCATCCAATTTATTGATTAAATTTAGAGATCAAATATTTAGATAGCAACTCGTAGATTAATTATATTGAGATAATGCACAAATCATAAAGAGATAAATTTTTAACACATTTTTATGCACTTAAATTAAATGTAGGCAATAATGCACAATCAACATGAAGACGACACAATGTAATTAGACACACAACAGATAACTTGGATTGAGCATAAAAATTACCCTGGAATGAATGAATACTTAACGAAGTCATTAATTAGGCAATATGCGAAATCAGACTCAAAACCTATTCGACATGAGTTAAAATTTCACTTAAATCCTTACAAAGATTGTGAGCAATTAAATCAATTAATGACCTGTGATTGAAAGCAGCTAACAATAGGTCATTAAAAATCAGTGTAGCTCATAGGTTTAATTGATTATTCAAAGAACATTCCCAATAAGGTTTCATGATTTAAACAAGCACTTTCAGCAAAGAATAATTAAGGTGTGACTTTTAAACCAAAATCAGCCACAAAATTCGCCAAAAGATAGAGTATCAAACACGTTTTGAAAGAGACCAAAATCACGTTAATTGGATTTAAGGATAAAAAGATATTCAATAATGAATCCAAGAGCATAAATGTAAGAAAACTTCCAAGTTTTATTAAAATCACGACAAATAGGGACAAAAATGTAAATAAGAAGACCCGTAGTGTCTAATATGAAAATTAAATGCATGCAGGAGGACTCATCTGCAAATCCTGAAAACTTCAGGGTAAGCATTGATATTTCTCCAATCACATGCTCGATTCATCTAGGCTCAGGCTTGGAGGCTCGGGCTTCATGTCAACTCCCAGCGCCTCTCTAGTGGTTCATATTGAAGTTCGGGTCGAGGTTCAAACCAAGGTTCGAATCCAAGCCTGGGGCTAGAAACATTGCTTTGGGCACCGACGTGACACGATCACAACCGTTGGATTGAACCCAATATAGGGCATCCAACAACACCTGCTCCTCAGATGTTCTTTTGGTCTGCTGCGGGCGGCGACGCTGGGGGCTGTGCTCCGATGATGCGAATGACACTCCTTCATGCTCCTCTTCTCTATCTGAAGGTCTTAAGACTTTGTTGAGTCTCGACGATGAAGGTTGATGCTCGAGAAAGACACTAAGCTACTTAGAAAGCTCTGTCGATGAAGCTTGAGTAGATGGAAAATGGGAGAACAGAGCGGCGCTTCACTCTCCGACCATTGAGCTCAAATTTCCTGCAATGTTAGGGCAAAGGCAAGCCCAAGCCAAATACAATCTAATTGAACGGTTAATGAGATGATCTGAAGGTTCATGCAAAGTGAAGAATAAGAACCCTAGTTGGAATCTAGGCTAATAAGAAGCCTATAAAGATTAAGGTGGACAATCCCATGGAGAACTGGATTTAGCACGAGGGAGGTCATGCATGGATTATGGATTGAAAATGGAGATGTATACGTGTTCTGGTCTGAGAGTAGTTAAGTACTCTAGTTGTGATAAAAATGAGAACAACATTATAAACGAATGATTAGAATTTTACCTAGAATTGAAGGTTGAATCTTAAAATGATTAACGAAGCATAAAGCTTCGAGGTCTTAACTTGAAGTTCTTGGCTAAGGAGTTAAGCTCGAACAACCTTAGTTTGGGACATAACATGGTATAGGAACCAATGATCTCAGTAGAGCTCAAACCCTGTCTTCACTTGATCTCGGTCTCTATCTCTGTCACAGAAGAGGCACGATAGCTCGGGGAAAACTCTCGCAAGGGCGGATAGCCGGACATGAGGTGTTATTTAAAGATGAAATGGTAGAGGTTGGCGGTGGTTTTAGCCGAAGTTTCAACCGCTGCCAATGCAATAGCAGTTAGGTTAGATGGCAGTTAGGGTTTTCGCATGGATTAGGGTCGACAACCAAGAGGTTGGTGATGGAAGTTAGGCAGGATGGAGGTTAATGAAGGGAGGATAATGGGGAGAAGGTAGCGGTTTGGAAACGGAGGAAGAATGGCTAGAGGTTGACGATGGTTCAAGTACCATTGGATCATATGATCTAACGATTGTGGTTTTGGCAGAGGGTAATGGCCAATATTAATCTGATCCAAACCGATCATGCTGCTATGAATTTGGAACTAAAGAATGGTGAGGAACACATTAATCAAAAGGATCTAGTGGCTCTGATGGAGACGGGTGGCAACACATGAGCAGGCCACGTGGAGCGCTCTGGAAGTGACAAGTGGACCGATAAGAATTGAAGAAAAGAGAAAAATCAAAGTTAATTAGGAAAGAATTAGTTAGGTGATGAACTAGGAAAAATGCTAAACATGAAAATTGTACATCTCGATGAGATCTACAACTTTCATGCAGAGGTCAAGGAGATCCGAGGTCATTTGTACATAGATAAAAATTAAATACTAATAAAAATAGTATAAAACAATTTTCCTTATTTTTCTTTTTATTATTTTTGTGGGTTCTTATTTTATTTTATGTTATTTTATTTATATACAACATTATTCTAATTTTTATTTTATTTCTAATAAGAAATAAATACATAAAATAATACACCATATTAATATATATTAATTACTGTTAATTATTTACAACACAGTAGTTAGTAATTAGTGCCAATTTGGCAGTGAATCTTGTGATTGACTTAAGTAAAGAGATAATTATAATTAATTAGGCTGATAAATCTGGGATTTATCACCCCCTATACTTAAGCTAAGCTTGTCCTCGAGCTAATAAAGAATTGGTTAGAATAATTAGTGAATTCCCTGACTTGTGCTTGTTAGATTACAAGGCTTGATTGGACGTATAACACAAGGTTTTAGGAATCCAAAAACTCTAAGTTTATCCAAGTTTTAATCGAAAGGAATTCAACTCCTCTAATTGTCAGACTCTCAATGTATACATAAATATAAGGAATATGAGTTAGTGTTGACTGCAACATGAAAGTAGAAGCAAGACATCACCAAAAATTCCAATCTCAGAAGCTCTCCTACGGACCCAACCTTCAACCCTAGGGAATGAATCTAGTCCTACTTCAATCCACCGTCTCTTTAGTTTATCAGACTTCAAAGGGATATATGGACGACCAAATTATGGAGGATATAGGATTGTGTGCTTATTTTCTCTTCCTCTCATTGGAACATGATTTTCTCAAGTGCCAATACGCAACACAATTTCATTTTGATTTTCGCCAATCAGTGTGTCAATCAAAAGAAGTTGGAGTCGTCTGCACTTGTTTTCATGGGAGTACACCACGGTGTGCCTTTTTTGAGTATCTAATATACCTTCTACACCCAAACTTGTAGCATTTATGATACAGAGCCCTTTTTGGGTGCTAGCCCGACTCCTGGTCCTAATATTGGTGGTCCAAATGGACACTTTGAAATGGTTTGGAGCGCTTGCCTTTGGTGGAAGCTCTTTGATATTTGGCTTTGTGAGAGCTTTTCTTTCATCATTTCTTTCTTTTATTTGTTTATTTTTGGTAGCTCCACTGCTTTTACCAAAAGATTGGTGCACACTGATCAACTTCCTAATTAATGTCATCATACCTTGGCACTTTAGGTCAATTTCAAGAGATAGCATGAGAACACATCCCATACTGGCTAAGATGCTGACACTCAGGTTTCATAAAGCTGTCATTAATTTTATCCCATCCTCGAGCATCATATAGATCAAGTCTAAACTCAAACTTCCAAGCTCAGTCTCCTTAGTGATACCTTGAGTCACCTTAATCATGAATGTAGTCGTGCATATGAGTGAAAGTCAAATTTCTTTTAAAGGAGATTAAGCATGGGATACATCATGCATATCTTCGAACTAGGAGAGTGTGAATTTTTAAGTCCAAGACCCTAATGATTAAGACAAGTGATAAGTTTATGGACCCCTTAAACCCAGTGTTAAAGATCATCTCAAAACTTGAGTGCATGGTGGAAGTGTCAGAGAAGAATCACTAAATAATAAGTTAATGTGTTAGTTATTTACAAAAGAATTGTGAAATTATTAGATTTTATTAGTCCAAGACAACAGACTGGGTAGTTTTGACACACAAAGAACATTCTAAAATAGCCAACAATACTACAAACTTTAGTTCCTTAGAAATCAAGATCAGATCTTCGAGGTTTAAAATCACAAGCCTTCTTACGTTTCAATTGCTTTTTCTTAATGGAGAAAACTTCAGAGTCTGAGTACGAAAGATCTTCAACAACTTGAAATTTCAACATTCTAGAATGATGTCATTCTTCCTCAAAAGTGATATCCAAATATACATGGGAAGACTCAAAATTCTTCATGATTATGGAAAATGAATCAAACCTTTAAATCCTGCAACAAACTTTTGGGTTTTCCTTAGAAGAATGAAACTAGACATAGAAAGTTGACCCCGCTTACAAGATAGGTGAAAATCCAAGGATTGGACATCCTAAAGAAATGGTAAAGGTACTTCCATGTCTAATTCTTCTGTCCATAATCATCCTCCTCAGTTGGCATCACTCTTTTTAAAGAACTCTTTATCAACTTGATCTTCCAAAATATAGAATTGAGATACAGACTTTCCTCCATGTGTAACTCTGAAAGACTCTAAGGCAGAACAACCTTATAAAGGGAAAGAAGAAACGATTCAGTGAACTGTCACAACCTATGTGGACCTAGAAACTCAAAAAGGATACTGAAGAGACACAACAAGATTTAGTTTCTGATTTTTATTGAATTTAAATAGAGTTAGTTTACTTTATCTCATTTACACCTTTAGTTTTGAAAAGAATCTTTGAAAACTTTTTTTTCAAACAATGTCACATAAATATACAGGTTTTAAAAATATTTACAAATGATGTATCAAACATGTCAAATCATATTTTTGCAAACCATGTAAAACATTTGGAAACCATGGCAAGTATGTATATAATTTTCAAAAATTATTTTCGAAATAATTTATACAAAACTCATTTCAAATTATAATACAATAACCATAACCCCAATAAATTTGAAAAAATTTTAAAATATGAGCTATGGCTAAAGTATATATGTAATATATATGGTAGAACCCCCTATACTTATCTTTTGCTATGTCCTCATAGCACAAAGTGATATGAAGCCATAGATCAACTAAGAATAAAACAATCCACAAGAGCTGAGTCGAAACTAGGACAAGTGTAAGAATGAGTCACAATTAATATACAAGAATAGTTTCCCCTATACTTAGGTTTGTGGAAAACTAAGTAAGGATATCATTTTAAATTCATAGCTAAAACCGGAGCATAGAAAGAGATGAGGAAAAATCGCCCCTATACTTAGGCTGAGAGAAGCCTTAGTATAGGTGGAATAAAAAATATGAAGTTAGTGATAAATAAGGAGTTACAGGATTGTTAGAGAGTATGAATCTTCTAGATATGAATCTTCTGATGACAATCATGCCTCATCCGATAAAAACTAAACTGACTCAACAAGCATGAAGTTAATTAGCTCGATGGGAGTTAACCTTTCTTTTGATTGTACAAAATGTTTAAGTAACTGCTTGTTAACCAAAAAGGATTGTGCATTCTCTTAAAGCTCTGAAATCTCTACACTACCATTCTCATGCATTTCCCTTACAGTCTAAGGACATGCCCACTTTGACTTTAGTTTCCTATGAAAAATCCTAACTTTGTATTAAACAACCATACCTTTTGTCCAGGGATAGTTTTTGCATCTAATATGCGCGTCATGCCACTTCTTAACTCTATCCTTATAGATCATGCTATTGCCATAAGCTCAGTTGTGGATTCAGCTAGTTCATTTGGGTTAAGGTCTCTACATAACTTCCCTAAGTGATAGAGCCAATTTATCTTTTTTATTTCCCATTCAACATGCAAATGGCATGGCTTGCCATATATCATCTTGAAGGGTGATGTGCCTAGAGGTGTCTTGTAGGATGTTCTGTAAGCCCATAAAAACATGGTCCAACAACTAAGACCAGTTCTTCCTATCTGGATGGACTAATTTTTGAAGGACTAATTATCCTATTATCAAATCCATAGTCCATTGATAAATATTTCATCATTCCATTTACAAAATGACTACCTACATAATATATAAAAACTTTAGGAACCCTGAACCGTGAAATAATATGATACTTAATAAACTTGCAAACAATTATACAATCTGCGACTCAGGTTGGGATAGCCTCTACCCATCTGGATAAGTAATCAATCGCTAATAAGATATACTCGAAACCTTGGATATTAGGGAAAGGACCCATAAAATCTATGCCCCAAGCAAAAAAAATATCACAAAAAATCATAGTCTTCATAGGCATCTTATCACTAGATCCAACAGTCCCTCCCATTTTTTGGCAAATAGGGCATGACCGTACAAAATCCGTAGCATCTCTAAACAAGGTTGGCTAGAAGAAACCACATTGCAGCACCACGTGAGTGGTTCTTTTTCCAAAATGATGTGCTCCAGCTTCAAATGAATGACAATACATGAGGACACTCCGGTATTCCTCCTAAGGAATACACCTTCTCCAGATATAATCTGATCCTTCAAAGAAAAGGAACAGATCCTCCCAATGGTATTTCCTCGAATCAGACTTGAGTCGATCTATACTGATGCTAGTCCATCCGTGGGGAACTTGCTTGGAGACAAGGAAGTTCACCATGTTGGCATAACATGGAATATAATCAACAACACAAATAACACATCTGGAAAGGTATCTTGAATAGGCTCATTATCAGAGGAATCCTTTATTTCAATCCTTGAAAGATGACTAGCCACTACACTTCTAATCCCTGGTTTATCCTTAATTTCCAAATCAAATTGCTGGAGTAACAATATCCACATAAGAAGGCTCGCCTTCGCATCCTTATTTTCCATGAGATACCTAATGGCTGAATGATCATTATATACTATCACTTTAGAGCCTACGGTTACATACCTAAACTTCTCTATAGCCCAAACTACTGTAAGCATTTCTTTTCATTAATTGTATAATTTCTTTGAGCTGGATCCAATACCTTGCTTGCATAGTCAATAGCAAATGGAATCTGATCTCGTCGCTACCACAATATGGCTTCTATAGCAAAATTCGAAGCATCAGTCATGATCTCAAAGAGAAGGGACTAGTTAGGAGCTTGCAGAATTGGAAAAACATAAATCTTCTTTTTAAGGAGCTTAAAAGCCTCGAGACACTTGTGATCTACAAAGAACTCAGAGAGATCAGTCAGGGGTCGGGCAATCTTTAAAAAATCCTGAATAAATCATCTATAAAATCCGACATGCCCCGGAAATGACCTTACTGACTTGATGTTGGTTGGTGGATCAAGTTTCTTGATCACGTCCATCTTGACAGGGTCAACCTCCATTCCCTTCTTGGAGATGACATGCCCCAACACAATACCCTCCTTAACCATGAAATGACTTTTTTCCCAGGAGAGTACTAGATTCACCTCACTACATCTTTGAAGCACTCGGTCCAAGTGTGTTCAACATGAATCAAATGAGTCACCATGGACCGAGAAATCGTCCATGAAGACCTCTAGGAAATCCCCAACCATTTTAGAAAACACACCACTCATGCATCTCTGAAATGTACTTGGGACGTTACACAGCCCAAAAGGCATGCATATGAATGCGTATGTGCTGAATGGACATGTAAAAGTGGTCTTTTCGTGGTCCTCAGGAGCGATGGCTACTTGATTGTAGCCGGAGTACCAGTCAAGAATATAGAAGAACTCTTTCCCCGCTAATCTCTCCGAAATTTGATCAATAAAATGCAAGGAAAATGATCTTTCTTGGTCGCGGCATTCAGGTGTATGTAATCGACTCAGATGCGCCACAATGTAGGTACTCGTGTCGCAATCTCAAATCCCTCCTCATTGTGACCATCTGAATCCCGGACTTCTCCGTGACAACATGTATAGGTGCCACCCACTTGGAGTCAGAGATTGGTAAAATAAACCCCGCTCCACACAATTTCTCTATTTCTTTTTTAACTACTTCCTGAAGATTTGGATTAAGTCTTCTCTGACTTCTCTAAAATTCACAAGAAGGTTTGGCATTATCCTCAACAAAAATGTGGTGTGAGTAGAGTGCATGATTTATACCCACGAGATCCGACACAATCCATCCTATGGCCTTACGGTTTTTCTCTACCACTTCTAACAACCTAACTTCCTGCTCTACAGTCAACCTAGAACTAATTATGATAGGAAACTTTTTCTTTGGTCCCATATGGAAGGTGTACTTGAGGGTAGGAGGTAGTGGTTTCAACTCTAGAAAAGATAAGTCACCAGGTACATTAGGATGAACTACCACTGAATCTGAATCTGTGTTTTGTAGTGGAGAGGAATCATCTATAATTTTGTCCACCAATTGAACTGAAGAATAGAGAGTCAGATTGCCAAAGATACATGGTAATTCAACCAAATCCACGTCCGACTCTTCATCTAATTCCCTTCACTGTTCCAAATGAAGGAGAACTGACAAGTCCAAAGGGACTTCTACGTCATCAATGGAATAGGGGTTTGCATAACTCAAGAACTTTGGCATGATATCTTCAACTGCACTGTGTATACTGTCATCTCCAGATGAGAGGGTTTCACTCTGGACTGTTGGGTTCTGAGCCCATATTCCAAATGTGCTGACTACATTGCAGTTTGCCTCTGAAAATGAAGAGAAATTAGTACTAAATTCAGAATCAGGTTGTTGCCATTTTGTGTGCTTCATATGTAATTCTACCTATCCGCTTGGAGAGCAGAACTTCATCATACCTATATGATAATCAAATGAAGCTCCAACGGTCCTTAGGAAGGGCTGCCCAAGGATAATATATTAGTCTCTCCAGTGATGAGGAATATCCATTCAAGAATAGTAAAGTCCACTTTGTAGGCATGTCCCTCAATCGAGATAATGACATTCTTGACCATTCCCTTAGACTTTTTCATTAATTTATCCTCAAATTGAAGTAATGCTCTAGATTTATATAAAGGTCCCAATTTCAATTTCTCATATAAGGAAAATGGTATTAAATTGATAGAAGAACCATTATCTAAGAGAGTGCATGCAAACATTATGTCATCCATGTGACTCACAACATAATGAGCACCCAAATCTCTCTTCTTTTGTTGCAATTTTTTGTTCTTGAGACAAAATGTTGTGGCAACCGATAAAACATGGGTCTTGACGTAGCTGTTCGATTTCTTTTTCCTAACTTTTCTAGTTGTGCATCTCACCTTTAAATATTTTTGGAATGCATGATGACTAGCCACATATTCATCAAATGACACTTTGACCATGATATTATCTCTACAGAATCATGCCATTTCAGGATCAACTTTCTGAATCTTCTTAATGATGTGCTTTCCTGTCGTATGAGCACAAGGAAAGGTATATGCAAATAATGATTTGATGACTCAGAATCATACACAAAAACATGCTCTCTATTATTAGAAGAAACTGAGTTTTTCACTTTGGAATCTTCTACATTTGGAATAATAACTGAATTATCTACTTCTCCTCATCCGAAGGTGCAAGGTACTTTGTAGACGATGAATCTAAAGCATGTTGCTCTGCTCTTGAACTCCTCTTTGATCTAGAATTTTCTCCCTTCTGAAAATGCCTAGTGTCATCATCATCTAAAAACTCCTCAAGCTGAGCTTCAAAGCTGGTCCTATCCATGTCCTTGGCCCAATAAGGTACGACCATGGTTCATCCTCTCTTGAGAGACATATGATTAACATAATCAAACGGAGAGATCTCATGTTCAGACTGTTGAAAATCTGAGTAATATACCTGATCTAATAAATGCTGCTAATGAGGTTTGTTCAATCTATTGGGATTAGCCTGAACCTGGGCAGCAATGGATGTAGTAGGAGCATTGCACTCATCATGTAGACGCGATAAGCAGTTGAGGTCAACCCTCAAATCCTGCACTTCATTCCGATAGGAACACAACTCCTCTATAATCTGATGCTGAAAATCCATGGGTCTGGAAGTTGATTATTGTTGTGGTTGTGAAGAAAACGAAGGACGAGAAGACTGGCACTGATGACCATATGGTTGCTGCTGTGGTTGGTTATGATGTTGAGTGTTCAGGCCCTGCTGGCTTGACTGGTACGCTTGCTGATGTCCATATTGTTGTTGCTTCCTTGGTGCCTGATAAGGAATGACTCCTGAGCTCTGTGGTGCTGGAAGATGTGTAGGAGTAAATGATGTGTTATAGCAAGTTTGAGGCCGCTGATATGAGAAGCGATCCTAAAAACCCCCTTATCTAGCAGGGTCATGTGTGTACCACACACCATTTACTTCCCGCACTTATGAAAGCTCCTCGTCAATTGTTTTCACAAATGGTGGCTGCTGCTGACAAGGATGTGCTAAAGGCTGGTTCTCTACCGATGATTGTGATGGCCCTAACATCTGTTGTTCCTGAATAAGATGAATATGATAAACTGGATCAACGGATGTAGTCATGGCATGTACCCTCATCTTGGATACTCTCTCAGAAAGCTCTGCCATCTGTTTAGGTAGTTTGGATACATTGCTGTCCAACTCATTCATACGCCTATCGATCCTCTCAACTACTGTGAGTTTGTCTGCTATGAGGCCCATGTCAATAGGATCTATTGTAGCCTTCTTTTCTCCATTAGATTGGATTGTATTGGGGGTTTCTAATTGAGCTCTACTAGCGGTTTGTTCTCTACTTGTCTAGGCTATTCTTTCGAACACTTTCTAGATAGTGTCCGCTCCTCTTGATGTATAGCTGCCTCCACAAGCAACACTAACCAAAAACTCAAGGTGTAAATCACTATATAAATACTGAACCAAGATGGTTGGCTCTAAATCATGGCAAGGAATTTTCTGCAAGAGATACTTGAATCTCTCCCATGAGTGGTAGAAAGCTTCATTGGGAAGTTTAGAAAAACTCGTGATGAATGAACACATCAAGTTGGTTCTACTCAAAGGGTAGAACTTCTTTAAGAAAAGGTCCTTGAATTGCACAAAGGTAGCTACAACTACCCCTAGGTTCTTCATCCAGTAATCAACCTTATCCTTCAAGGAAAAAGGAAGAGCTTTGAGCTTGATGTAGTCTTGACTAACCCTAGGATGTCTACGATTAGAATAGACTAGCTCAATGTCCCTAATGAATCCATATGGCTCTTCGTGTGCGTTACCATGAAAATGTGGCAACAAGCTTAGGAACCAAGGCTTTAATTCATATTCAACATCAGGATCGACTAGGCTTAACCAATTAGTCATTTGAAATTGCCCAGGATTATATGCCACATCCATTGGTGCATCAATACTCAACTACATTTGGTATATTTGAGCTCTCATTATGCCTTGGTTCTGTTCTGATTCTGCCAATATGGACAATACATCATGCATTGGATCTTCTTGCTATTCCTCCTCTCCATTTCCATTCTATTTCTTAGGAGGCATCTTTAATATATCTTCATCACCTTCATCAAACAAAGGGTTGGAGTGAGATGTAGAAGAAGGAAACGAAATTAAGTTGAACTCACCAAGGTAATGATCTTCCTCAGTGAGTAAGGTATATAGGAATTGGTTGGGATATAACCAACCCCAAGGAAGAAATCTTGATATTCCAGTTCGAAAAGATGATTATTTTCAAACCAGGATGATCCATTTAAAGAAGGAGAAGAAATGAGCTGGACTGATGAGGATGTAATATTTGGTCGGTTCAACGACATGCTTGCAAAATCCGAGCAAATATCCAACAAATTATACATCTTAGAAATTCAAAAGAAAGGAATTTTTTAGCACGCTCAATATATAAAAGGATCTAGTTCTACTGGACACTTAAATGTGCGGATTTACTCACATAAAATCAATCAATACAAACCCTTATGAATTCACCAAAACAACGCTGAAGGCCAAGATGATGGCCTTATTATCTTGTCAAATTTTAACTGGTGATCAAATACAAACATTGTCGGAGTTACGAGGTTTTAGGAACCTAAATTTTCTTACAAACTATCCTGATTCCTATGACTAGCATCAACTCTCAACCAGTATGGAAGTAAGTCAGACCATATGAATATGGCTACCTGTTTACTTGAGGACCAGGACTTGCATGATGTCCTCTAAACCTTCCACTCTGATAAGGAAATTCGGACTATTTACCGACTACCCGTAGATCCTCACTGAGAAGCGGCTAATCATTTTTATGTAACCAGTTGTTCATTTGAAAATTCGTGGCATGACTATCCTAATGACGTCCCTCTCTCACTTGATAAGTATATGCAAACAAATGTGGGATTTTCGCTCCCGTAAAACAAGGTTGTTTTCATTCCATTTTATTTAGGTTAACTTGCATCAATTCAGTCCTGATTTTAAGAGTTTGGTTATCGCTTGAATTTAAGTGACCACAATCATCACCTAACGTACAATCCCTTTTTCTTTATCCTTAAGTTGGTAAAAACTTATGGAGAAAGAGAGAAAACAAAATGCAGTCGAAAATCAATGATGCATGCAGTCATTTAGAAATACTTACAGTGCTTCCTAGCACTCTCCATTTGGATGCAAGACAGAATTTATAAATCCAGCTATATGATGCAAGTTGAGAAACCACAACTAAGCAGTAGTTCTATTAGAGATGAAGAAATCAATTTATTTGACTAAGTAGAACGTATGCTATGCGCTTCTATGAATCTCATATGTTTTTTGCAATTGTGAATCTTATGAGATTTGTATAGTGTATCCTAAATTACGAAATGGATCAATCAAGAATGACATACAATCTTTCTATTTGGTGTGAAGCATTGATTTTAAAACGTCACTCTAGTCGAGAACCACTCTCGAGACAACCACACATAAAAAAATTAAAGTTAACAAGCCTTTGTTTCCATACACGAGATCTCAATTGAGATCCACTTTCAATAGACAAATTAATTACAAAACAATGGAATAAATTCTAATTAAGCTAATTAATCTCTACTAAATCAATTGTTTAGTGGGCTCTTCAGCCAGTTACTCCAAGCTTCTTGCCTCCGTTGTCCTTCAAAAATAGTTGGTGCCATAGGCCTACCACAAAATAATATATATTAGAAAATTCAAGAGATTAAAATACATAATTAAAAAGACATCACAAGTACAAAACAACACAACGAAAACAAGCTCAAAAATAATTAAGCTCAGAATTACTAAATAAATAATTGCTGCTAAATATAATCACAAAATGTGTCGTGTCCTCGATAATGGTGCCATCTGATAAAGAGCTAAATGCATGTATTAAGAGAGATCCATTGTAGCACAAGCACTTAGCTTCTAATACAGAACCGAGATGAATCTTAGTGACAAGGTTCTTGGCTTTAATTTTTAACCAGGGAAGTCCATGGTCGAATATAAGGAAGCAAGCAATTTATTGATTAAATCTAGAGATCAAATATCTTATATAGCAATTCGTAGATTAATTATATTGAGATAATGCACAAATCACAAAGAGATAACTTTTTAACACAATTTTATGCACTTAAATTAAATGTAGACAATAATGCACAATCAACATGAAGATGACACAATGTAATTAGACACACAACAGATAACTTGGATTGAGTATAAAAATTGCCCTGGAATGATTGAATATTTAATTTAGGCTTTAATTAGGTAATATGCGAAATCAGACTCAAAACCTATCTGACATGAGTTAAAAATTCACTTAAATGATTTAAAAAAATAGCGAGCAATTTAATCAATTAGTTACCTAATAATGATTAAAAACAACTAATAATAGATGACTAAAAATTAGAGTAGTTCATAGGTTCAATTGTCAAAGAGCATACCCACTTAAACAAGCACTTTAATTAAAGAAGAATTAAGGCTTGACTTTTAAACACAAATCAACCACAAAATTCACCAAAAGATAGAGTATCAAACAAGCTATGAAATAGACTAAAATCACATTAATTGTATTTAAGGATAAAAAGATATTCAACAATGAATTCATGGGCATAAATGTAAGATAACTTCCAAGTTTTATTACAAATCAGGACAAATAGGGACTAAAATATAAATAACAAAACCCACAGGGGCCAATATGAAAATTAAACACAAGCGGGAGGGCTCATCTACAAATCTTGAAAACTCCAAGGTTGGCGCTGATATTTCTCCACTCACGTGCTCATTCACGTGACTCATCTAGGTCGGACTTGGAGGCTTGAGCTACGTGTCAACTCCTGGCGCCTCTCTTGTGGTTCGGATTGAGGTTCAGGACGAGGTTCGAACCGAGGTTTGAATCCATGCCTGAGGCTGAAAACATTGCTTTGTGCAGCGACGTGGCATGATCTCAATCATTGGCTTAAACCCAATATAGGGCATCCAATGGCACCTGCTCCTTGGACGTTCTTCTGGTCCGCTGCAGGCGGCAACGCTGGGGGATGTTCTCCGATGATGCCAATGACGCTCCTCCATGCTCCTCTTCACTACCTGAAGGTCTTGAGACCTTCGTTGAGGCTCGACGATGAAGGTTGATGCTTGAGAAAGCCACGAAGCTACTTAGAAAGCTCTGTCGATGAAGCTTGAGAAGATGGAAAAATGGGAGAACGAAGCTACGCTTCACTCTCTGACCATTGAGCTCAAATTTCCTGCAATGTTAGAGCAAAGGCAAGCCAAGCCAAATACAATCTAATTGAATGGTTTATGAGATGATCTGAGGGTTTATGAGATGTGAAGGATAAGAACCCTAGTCGGAATTGAGGCTAATAAGAAGCCTAGAAAGATTAAGGTGGACAAATACATGGAGAATGAGATTTAGCCGAGGGAGGTCTGATGAATCTCAGATTCATCACTCTAAATCTCATTAATTAAGCTCAAATCCCTCAAAATCATTGGCATTTCTTCATTTATTCTGCATAATTAGCATTCATGCATGTTTTAATAAGAATTGCATTTTAGCACGCATTTCTGCACAAAATAAGAAGACAAAAATCCTAGCTAGAATTAACTTGTAAATAGCCTTACTTCCTCGATTTTTAACTAATACGTGCTAAATCTGAATGCCCCAAAACCACCTCCACTGTGTACATATCACTAACAAGAATAAAAGAAAAATACAAAAAAATCACTAACCCACATAAGTGGACCAAAAACCCAAACCCTAGTTCTAGGATTCCTGGACTAAAATCCTCATATCTCCCCCACCCATTGTCCATTTTGATGCTACTCACTTTTGAACTAATGTACATTCAATTACCTTCAAAACAAGACCAAGTTCAAGTGAATCGAAGCTCATATGTGAAAGTTGGGTTTCGGGCCTCCTTTATACATTTTGTATTTTAGATGATTTTGACCTATTATTTTATGTACATAATTGACTGATTTTATTTTATTTCTTTTTCATTGTTTTATTTGATGAAAATTTTAATTAAAATATGCAAAAAATCGAATCCAAACTGAGCTTGAAATCAAAGAAACATTTTGAGTTCAAGTCTTCACTGATTATCTGTACAAAAGTTGCCTTTTTTGTGTTTCATTTTATTTCTTATTTTTCCTAATTAATAAAAATCAAACAAAATAGATTAAGATTTATATATTTATCTTTGATTTTATCACATTTTTCTAGAGTTTTATCTAGTTTAAAAATGACAAAAAAAATATAAAACCTTAAAATCAAGGTATTCTATGTACATGGGATACCCCAAAAATATCAGTTTATGCAATTGATCAGTTTTGGTTTTGATATCTTCATGAAAGTTGTAGATCTCATCGAGATGAGAAATTTTTGTGAAGAAATATTCTTGATCCCAGGTCATTTGCTATTTATTTTGGATTTTTCAAAGTATTTAATTTTTAAATTTTGTGGGCCACCCATTTTTGTATTTATTTTATTCGTTTATTAAAAAAATTAAAACCCATGCACGTGCGGGGCACGTGCCTCCCGCGCACGTGCCACACACGTGCTCCGCTTGTCCCCCAAATGCCGCCACGCTTCACAATCGCGACCATCCGATCTCGACCGAACAGACGGCCGATGGCCTTCGTCCACCTCCAGCCGCCTTTCCCAATTTGGGATCCTCCTCCTGCGATCCCCCAAATCTCCGTTGTCATGCGATTCTCTCCGTCTGTCTTCCCTCATCAAATCCATTCCGCTCATCACCGATCTTCGTCAGATCTTGCCGACCGCCGCCATTCAATCACAAATCATGAAATCCCTCGACGATCCCTTTCCTTCCCCGACGAAACGTCAAGCCCTATTTAAAGTTCTCTGCCGTAATCCTCGAACTCATCCGCCGATTCACCCTCCAAGGAACCTCCCTCCGGTCGTGACAATCGCGAGTCCCCTCCCGCCGGCGTGATCTGCGGCCTTCACCTCGTCACAGATACACCTCGAGGTCGCTGCTCCGCTCCGGCATTCGTCGTTGAGCCCCCTTCCCCAGGTATCTCCCACTCCTCTACCGCATCTCTCTCTATCGATCGACATCTCCAATCGCATCATTGATCTCCACTCATTCGTCTTCTCCGATCGTCACCACCACGATATCTCCGCCTCATCTTCGTCTATCGTCCTCCGCCAATGATGTCCGAGCTTCATCAACCACGCATCAACTCCGGCTTCGCCCCTCAGTCGGCCAACGCCACTGCCACCGCCTTCATCTTCATCTCTAAGACTACAACGCCGGGCACAACAGCCCTCCATCGGGTGTTTCGTCCATGAGAGCTTCTTGCGCTCCAGTTCATCGACTGACGAGCCACGATGCCACTCCTCCAAACCTCACCAGAGCTCCGCCTCTCCACCACTGCCCGTCGGTTGTGTGTAGGCCCGTAGCAGTCGTCAGATCATCATCTGGCCATCCAGAAGGGCGATCCATCTCAACTGTTAGATCAATTTTAGGTCCGTCTTCATCGATAATCCAGATCTGCCCCGAGGCTAGATCCCAGCCAATTCAACGCTAGGAGCCTTGGGCCGTTCCGAAGCATGCAACATCACCATGTGGAGGCTCGTACCAGACCTCCACCTGAGCCTGCCTCTGCGCGTGTGTGTCACGTGACCCCAGGAAAAATTGCAAAGAAGCACTTGGAGATTCCCCTATTCGCGCTTCAGCCCATCCGACTAGAGGGTACGTGCTGAGCACATTCCCCTCTGGTTATTTTGCACTCTACACCCCGGAATTATCGGTAATTACACTTGGACCCCTCTTCGTATTATATATATATATTTTTTGCATAAATACCATTGTATTCCCCCTTTGTTTTGGACTACTACATTGCATCATTTTATTTATCAAAAGTATGCATTTTGTTCTACATTTAATTCTCTACATCATGGCATATGACTGACATTTTTGAGATCAATGGTTAATTAATAATTAATTGTTTTCTGGAAAATTACACATTTTACCCATTTTATGCTCTGATTTTTATAATTAATTAACCGTTGCTCTTAAAATTCTCGAAAAATCATGGATTGTAGAACTAATTGTGGTTGTGCGCAAAAAGAATTGCATTTGCATGCATACTTTGCCTTGTGAAAATCATTTTGCATATTTCAATGTTTGATTTTTAATAGGTATTGAATCTTGTATTTTAGAGGTTTTGGATTTTTCTGAGATCCATCATCTAGTGATAGATCTTAGAAAATTTTATTCCTTGAAAATATTTAGCTTTATTATTTATTTTAATTAAATATTGTAATTCACTTCGTTTACATTGAAAAATTCATAAAAAATTCATCTTGCATCCAAAAATTCCAAAAATATTACAGCGCATTCATTGCACCATAATTTACATCTTGGCCAGGTTTCATATTTTTTGGACATCGTTTGATCGACTTTTATATTTTAGTCCCTAAAATAGGCTGAATTACATTTAGCATCCTTTATTGCATTAAAAATTACAAAAAAAATCGCCTCAAAAACCGTGCACGAACTTTGATAGACAAAATTCTAGGTTGTTCCTTTGCCCCCTTGTGTTCGACCTTGGGACTTGCCCAAGTAAATTAAACATAAAACCACGTGATTAAAAATTGACTAAATATTTATGGTTATTTTATTGACCGATTCCGATTGCCGCCTACAATAAAACACATATTTTTTTAAGCCAACAATCCATCCATGACACGCTTTTTAACATAGGCAATCCATCCATGACCAATTAAGGAGACTTTTCTAGATGAATCAGTTTGCGTTACTGATTCAATACCGTGGTATTCCAACATCGTGAACTATATTGTCTCCAAGAAGGTTTCCTTTTGTTGGACCAAGACAATGATTGATCGATTGAAGTCGGATTCGAGAAAATATCATTGGGATGATCCTTTCCTTTTCTACGAAGGACCGGATTGCGTCTGGCAAAGATGTATTCCTCAGGAGGAATACCAGAGTGTCCTCACACATTTTCATTCTCTCAAGGCTAGAGGACACCATTCAGGAAAAAGAGTCGTGCACAAGGTACTCCAATGCGTATTTTACTGGTGGACCTTATTTCAGGATGCTAATGATTTTGTACGGTCATGCCCGATTTGTCAAAGAATGGGAGAAACAATTGGTTATAGAGATGAAATGCCCATGCAACCAATGATTGTCTATGATGTTTTCGATGCATGGGGGATTGATTTTATGGCTCCTTTTCCCAATAGCAATGGATTTGAGTACATCTTGTTAGCGGTTGATTATTTATCGAGATGCGTAGAGGCTATTCCAACCTGAACTGCATATAGCAAAATATTTTGTAAGTTCATCAAGGATAATATCATTGTAAGATTCGGGGTACCAAAAGTCTTGATTTCAAATAGAGGTAGCCACCTTGTGAATATGGAAATGAGATCTTTGGCTAAAAAATATAAATTTGAGCATAGAATAGCCAACCCATATCACCCACAATCTAATGGCATGGCAGAGGTTTCAAATATAGAGGTGAAGGGTATTCTTCAGATGTTGGTTCGTCCAGATAGGAAGAACTGGTCCAAACTGTTGGACCAGGTTCTGTAGGCCTATAGGATAGCCTACAAGACTCCACTCGGTACTTCACCCTTTAGGATGATCTATGGCAAGCCATGCCATCTACCCGCAGAGTTAATTCGCAAATCAGAATGGGCGATCAAAAAGCTGAATTGGAGTTGTCACCTTGGGAAATTATGTAGAGACTTAAATCTGAATGAGCTAATTGAAATCCGAAACCGAGCATATGACAACAGTGTAATCTATAAGGACAAGGTCAAGAGATAGCATGATAGAAACATTCGAGGTAAAACCTTTGTCCCTGAGCAAAAGTGTGGTTGTTTAATGCTTAGTTGAAGATTTTTCACGAGAAACTCAAATCAAAATGGACGGGTCCCTACATTGTCACCGATGTGCATACCAATGGAAGCGTGGATATTGCTGAACTCAAAAATGATGCACAACCTTTCTCAGTGAACGAACAATTGTTGAAGCCATATATAGAATCATCAAAAGAGCAGATAGTTCAAGTTGAGGTCATCTACTTCATGCAGAGCGAGCACGTTGAAGATTCATAAGATCATTCCTCCTCCTGACCTCATTGATCTCCTTGTACAACTTCTTCCTCTGCTTAGGCCAAGGCCTAGGTATAGGGGGGAACGATGCCATATGTATATATCATCCTTCCCATATCACGATCACTCCATTTCCACCCTTCTTCTATACTTAGGCTAACCAGGGCCTAAATATAGGGGGAACCAATGCCCATCTGTATATACTCTCCTCATTCACATATCCCGACCACCTCATCTTCACTCTTCTTTTATACTTAGTCTGTTCTCAGCCTAAGTATAGGGGGGCGGACTGCCTTTTTTTTCCTTTTACACACTCTTACGCTTAGCTCGAGCTATGTCTTCTTTACGCTTCTTGTGCTCTGAGGACACAACACCCGCTAAGTATAGGGTGGTCTGTATGTATACTTTGTATATATTTTATCCATATCTCGTACTTTCACGTAAGTCTATATGTATTACGGGGACGGTAACACATTAAGAAAAGAGTTTTGCTACTAACACTGATTGTGTCCAAGATTTTGAAAAAAATTGGCTTCTTATTCATTGTTGCATTAAATAAAAAAACAAAAATCCCTTGCATAAAAAAAAGAAAAGCACAAAAATATCACAAAAGAAAAAAACGTGTCAGCATGTCACACACCTGCACTTCATCCAGCATCACATTCATTTGCATATGTGAAAAGTCCTTTGATTTTGAACCGAGTTATGAGTAGAAACCGAGAATGGTTTGGACTTGATCTTAATCCACCTAATTTTCAGAGGAACTTCATCGAGAAATAGGATTTTAGAAACTTCAGGTCTTTGACTTAATTCTTTGAGTTCTACACGATAGTGTGCAACGTTTGACTCTTAATGTCTAATCAGGTCTCTTCATTCTGAGTACAACTTTGGAATAGGGAATTAATTTGTACTCTCGCACTATGCACTTAGCTTAACTCAGACGGGATGTTGGAAGACTATGTGAATTTCTTTTTTGGTAGCGTGGAAATCTAAAGACCGGAGTACAGGTTGAAATAAAGCTTCAAAAAAGGGATGGACGGTACAATTTTTTCTCAGACCCCAAAAAATCTACGGAAACAAAAAGATTCTATATTCGTAGGGGCAGAACAAGATCCAAGCAGAACCACCAAAAATCCAAATACAAAGAAGCCACTACCAAATAATATCTGACTAAAAAGGTCCAAGCTTCAAGAAAACCTGCAGATCTTGGTGGAGACTCGGCTATACTGGCCAGCTTCACAAGGAGAGGTGACTACACTAGCCACCCTCCAGTTCCTTTCTCCTTCTTCTAACTCCTCCCCCAATTCGATTGTGAACACAACACGACAAACCTTAGAAGGAAATACCAGACTCCCCGAGGATGAGTTACTAGAGAGGAGATTTGCATGGTAGTCAGGCATTCTGGATGGGAAGAGCTAAAACCTTTCACACACATGAGTCTATTGTTCAATGTTCATAGGGTATGCTTTGAGAAGAGGACTGATCTAAGATGACTTCTGAGCCGAAACTGTGACAATGATCTGTAGAGCTTGAAGGCTGTTGATTTTTAAAATTCTAAGTCTTATAGAAGTTCCGCCAAACTAATAATCCAATGGTCTAGTCTAGTTTCATTTTCACCTTCAGCTCATGGTCTTGGTATGGAACCCAATCTCATTTCACCTCATGGCATTTCTTTTGTTGCTTAGGGACGAGCATGGTTTAAGTATAGAGGGATGATGAATCTCAGGTTCATCACTCTAAATCTCATTAATTAAGATAAAATCCCTCAAAATCATTGGCACTTCTTCATTTATTATGCATAATTAGCATTCATGCATGTTTTAATAAGAATTGCATTTTAGCACGCATTTCTGCACAAAATAAGAAGCAAAAAATCCCAGCTAGAATTGACCTGTAAATAACCTAACTTCCCCGATTTTTAACTAATCCATGCTAACTCCGAATGACCCAAAACCACCTCCATTGTGTACATATTACTAACAAGAATAAATAGAAAATGCAAAACAATCACTAACCCAAATAAGTGGACCAAAAACCCAAACCCAAGTTCTAGGATTCCCGGACTAAAATCCTCATATCTTCCCCATCCAGTGTCCATTTTGATCTTACTCACTTTTGAACTAATGTACATTCAATTACCTTCAAAACAAGACCAAGTTTAGGTGAATCAGAGCTCATATGTGAAAGTTGGGTTTTGGGCCTCCTTTGTACATTTTATATTTTAGCTGATTTTGACCATTTATTTTATGTACATAATTGACCTATTTTATTTTATTTCTTTTTCATTTGTCTTCTTTGATAAAAGTTTTATTAAAATGCGTAAAAATCCGAATCCAAACTGAGCTTGAAATCAAAGAAACAATTTGAGTCCAAGTCTTCACTGACTATCTGTACAAAAGTTGTCTTTTTCGTGTTTCATTTTATTTCTTCTTCTTTTTTTAATTAATAAAAATCCGAAAAAATTAGATTATGATGTCTATATTTATATTTGATTTTATCGTATTTTTTCCGAATTTTAATCTTGTTAAAAAATGACAAAAAATTATAAAACCCAAAAATCAAGGTATTCTATATACATGGGATACCCCAAAAATATCACTTAGTGCAATTGATCAATTTTGATTTTGATGTATTCATGAAAGTTGTAGATCTCACCGAGACAAGCAATTTTTGTGAAGAAATGTTTTCGATCCGAGGCTATATTCTCATTTTTTTTAATTTTCCAAGTAAGTTTTTTTCAATTTTTGTGGGGCTGACATGTGGCCGCTCCTGGAGCCGCCACGTGTTGCCCATTTTTGTATTTATTTTTATTCATTTATTAAAAAAATTTAAACCTACACACGTGCGGGGCACGTGCCTCCCACGCACGTGCCACACACGTGCTCTACCTGTCCCCTAAATGCTGCCACACATCGAAATTGCGGTCGTCCGATCTTGGCCGATCGGACGGCCGCTGGCCTTCGTCCACCTCCAACCGCCTTTTCCCATTTGGGATCCTCCGCCCGCAATCCCCCAAATCTATGCCGTCCCGCAATTCTTGCCTTCCATCTTCCCTCGTCAAATCCATTCCGATCATCATTGATCTTCATCAGATCTTGCCGACCGCCGTCATTCAATCATAGATCATCAAATCCCTCGATGATCCCTTTCCTTTTCCTCGACGAAACCTCAAGCCCTATTTAAAGTTCTCCGCCACAACCCTCGAACTCATCCACCGATTCGTCCTCCAAGGAACTTCCCTCCGGTCGTGACAACCACGAATCCCCTGTCGCCGGCGTGTTCCGGGGCCTTCGCCTTGTCGCAGCCACACCTCGAGGTCACTGCTCCCCTCCGGAATTCATCGTCGAGCCCCCCATCCCCAGGTATCTCCCTCTCCTCTTCCGCATCTCTCTCTCCCGATCGACATCTCCAATCACCATCATCGATCTCCACCCATTCATCTTCTCCGATCGTCACCACCACGATATCTTCTCCTCATCTTCGCCTATCGTCCTCTGCCAACGACGTCCAAGCTTAATCAACCACGCATCAACTCTGGCTTCTCCCCTCCACCATTTAACGCCACCGCCACCACCTTCATCTTCATCTCTAAGGCTGCACCGCCGGGCACAGCAGCCCTCATATACGCGGGGGATCCTGAAACTGACTCGGTGACTCCTGTGTGGCGGGATAGGACTCCAAAGGGACAGGAGGAAGAGGCATAGAAGCAGGAACTAAATAGAAAGGGGGTTCTATGTAAGGTTAAGCGAGTCACTACAGTAGAAAAGAAGTGGGTGCTTCGTCCACGAGAGCTGCTTGCGCTCCGGTCTTCATCGACTGACGATCCAGGACGCCACGCCTCCAAACCTCACCGGAGCTCCGCCTCTCCACCGTCGCCCGCCGGCCATCTAGAAGGGTGATCCATCTCACCCGTCAGATCAACATCAGGTCCATCTTCATCGACGATCTAGATCCGAGCCAACTTCCATGCTAGAATCCTCAGGCCATTCCGAAGCACGCAGCATCCTCATGTGGAGGCTCGTACCAGGCATTCACCTGAGCCTGCCTCTGCGCATTTGTGTCGTGTGACCCCCAAGAAAAAAATGCAAAGAAGCCATTGGAGATTCCCTTATTCGTGCTTCAGCCCAACCGACCAGAGGGCACGTGCTGCGTACGTGCCCCTCTGGATATTTTACGCTCTACACCCCAAGATTATCGGTAATTACACCTGGGCCCCTCTTTGCATTATATATATTGCATAAATACCCCTGTATTCCCCCTTTGTTATGGACTACTACATTGCATCATTTTATTTATAAAAAATAAGCATTTTGTTCTACATTTAATTCTCTACATCATGGAGTATGTTTGACATTTTTTTGATCAATGGTTAATTAATAATTAACTGTTTTGTGAAAAATTGCATATTTTACCCATTTTATGCTCTGATTTTTATAATTAATTAATCGTTGCTCTAAAAATTCCTGAAAAATCATGGATTGTATAATTAATTGCGATTAATATTGTGCCAAAAAAGAATTTCATTTGCATGCATACATTGCCTTGTAAAAATTATTTTGCATATTTCAATGTTTGATTTTTAGTAGGTATTGAATTTTGTATTTTTGAGGTATAGGATTTTTCTAAGATCCATCATCTAGTGATAGATATTAGATAATTTTATTCCTTGAAAATAATTTGGCTTTTTTTTATTATAGATAAATATTGAAATTCACTTCATTTGCATTTAAAAATTCATAAAAAATCATCTTGCATCGAAAAATTCCAAAAAATTACAGTGCATTCATTTCACCGTAATTATCATCTTGGACAAGTTTCGTATTTTTCAGACATCGTTTGATTGACTTTTACATTTTAGTCCCTAAAATAGGGCTAAATTGCATTTTGCATCATTTATTGCATTAAAAATTACAAAAAAACCACCTCGAAAACTGTGCGCAAACTTTGATAGACAAAATTCTAAGTTGTTCCTTTGCCTCCTTGTGTTTGAGCTTGGACTTTCCCATGTAAAATAAACATTAAACCACGTGATTAAACATTGACTAAATAATTGTGGTTATTTTCTTGACCAATTTCGATTATCGCCTACAACAAAACGACATATTTTTTAAGTGAACAATCCATCCATGACACGCTTTTTAACATAGGTAATTCACGAAACGTCAAGGTCACACGTGGATTATGGATTGAAAATGGAGATGGATACATGTTCTGATCTGATAGTATTTAAGTACTATAGTTGTGATAAAAATGAGAACAAAAATATAAATGAATGATCAAAATTTTACCTGGAATTGAAGGTTGAAGATGACGTGATTTGAGTTGAATCTTAAGCCGATTAACAAAGCCTAAAGCTTCGAGGTCTTAGCTTGAAGTTCTTGCCTAAGGAGTTAAGCTCGAACAACTGTAGTTTGGGATGTAACTTGGTATAGGAACCAAGGATCTTACCTGAGCTCAAACCCTATCTTCGCTCGATCTCGGTTTCTATCTCTATCACTGAAGAGGAAAGATAGCTCAGGGAAAACTCTCACAAGTGTGGATAGCCATGCAAGGGGTTACGAGGGGCTATTTAAAAATGAAATGGAAGAGGTTGGTGGTGGCTTTGGCAGAAGTTTCAACTGCTACCAATGCGATAGCAGTTAGGTTAGATAGGAGTTAGGGTTTCCGTGTGGATTAAGGTAGAGAGGCCTAGAAGTTGGTGATGGAAGTTAGACATGATGGAGGTTAATGAAGGGAGGATAATGGGGAGAAGGTGGTAGTTTTGACACAGAGGAAGAACAATTGGAGGTTGACGACGGTTCAGGTACCGTTGGATTGTATGATCCAACAGTCGTGGTTTGGGCGGAGAGTAACAACCAATATCAATATGATCCAAACAGATCCTACAGCTGTGAATCTGGTGCTGAAGAACGGTGAGGATCACTATGATCAAAAGGATTAAGTGGCTCTGATGGAGTCGGGTGGCGACACAGGAGCGGGCCACGTGGAGTGCTCTGGAAGCGCCGCGTGACCCAATAAGAATTGAAGAAAATAGAAAAATCAAAGTTATTTGGGAAAGAATTAGTTAGAGGGCAAATTTGGAAAAGTGGTAATGAAAATTGTAGATCTCAATGAGATCTACAACTTTCATGAATAGGTCAAGGAGATCATAGGTCATTTGTACATATATAAAAATTAAATACTAATAAAAATAATATAAAACAACTTTCTTTATTTTACTTATTATTTTTGTGGGTTTTTGTTTTATTTTATGTTATATTATTTATATACAACATTATTCTAATTTTTATTTGATTTTTAATAAGAAATAAATAAATAAAATAATACATGATATTAATATATAGTCATTAGTGTTAATTATTTACAACACAATAGTTAGTAGTTAGTGTCAACTAGGTAATGAATCTTGTGATTAACTTAACTAAAGGAGATAAATATAATCAATTAAGCTGATAAATCTGGGATTTATCACCTATATCCTCAACTCTTGACCTTCTTTCTATACTCAACGATATTTTACCCTTAGTGGGGGGAGGGGGGGATAGGCCGAGCCGATGATATATTCATTCCCATCCTCGATACTGCCTGCATGTTGAATACAATATGTTATACTTAGGATTAATCGATCCTACGTATGGGGAGGACAGTCGACTTCTCATTCGTTATTCAGTCATTATAGTATAGACTTTTCTCTACTTAATACGAGTTATGTATTCCTTTCTCTTAGATCTGTGAGGACATAACTCAAGCTATGTATGGGGGGTCAATATATACTCCGTACGTATTTTAGCCATAACTCGTACTTTTGTATTTTTAAATAAGTATGGCTAAAATTCATGTGATTAAGTGTAAAGAATATACTTGTATAAAATACACATTAAAATTCTTTGTATACAATGATTAATAAATCGAGTAAAAATGTTTTACAAAATGTTTGAAAAATGATTGTAAAATCTTTTTGAAAAATCTTTTAAAAACAGTTTGGAAAATAATTTTTAAAATGTTTTCAACCATTTTAAAAATATTCTGCATGTAAAAATTTATTTGTTTGTTTGAATAAAATATTTTGAAAATCCATTTGGTGTGGAAAATGGTTGCAAAAATAGTTAGAAAAATTTATATATACTATTTTAAAAATCTTTGCAAAATGATTTTTAAAATTTTTAAATGTTTGTAAAAACTATTTGTCAAATTATTTTGCAAAATAAAGTTTTCAATTTTTTTGTGAAAATCTTTTCAAATTATTTTGAGAACTATGTACATAATCCAAGCAAATAACAATCTTTTACAAACTTAGCACATTAACCTGTAAATAATAACTAAATCATTGTAAATACATAGTGTAAATTCTTTTAACCAATTCTTGTAGATTACACAGACACACTCCTGCGTAAATAGATGCACATAATAATTTGTCAAAACTTTTTGTTTTTGAAAAATCTTTAAAAATTGGTAAAATAAAAATTCCAAATAAACATTTGCAAAATATTTTCAAAAACTTGAATAAAAATTTGCAAAACTTTTTCAAAAATCCATAAGAATATCAAAATCAGAAAATCACCTCATGAAAATATTTTCTTGCATTGTACATAACATCCATATTTTTCGAATAACCAAGACAATTGAACAAGTCCGAATAAAGTCTGAAGATTGGAGCTTGTAATAAACCATAATACTTAATTTAGAGGAACCCATTGAGGACTAGAATTGGAAATACTTCAGGACATCTTGACTTAATTCTTTAGGTTCTATAAGACTACGTTCATGGGTCAATTCAATATTCCTACATAGAACCCTTCATATCATCCGTTAGACTCTTGAGACAGTGACTTGACTGAAAACCTCGCACCTAGAACTTAGCTCAATTCAGATGTATTGTTGAAAAATCTTGAAGTCTATGTTTGGACGATGCAAAGCTGCTTCGTTAAGGGTGGCTCAGGAACCGTTCATGGGGATTGCCAACACTGGTACTCTAATCCATTTCTTTTGGTAACAATGAAATGTGAAGAATGGAGATGGATTGAGACAATGCTTAGGATGAGCAATGGTCTACCCACGCAACTTTTTCCAAGACCCCAAAAAAATGGTGGAACAAAAGATGTTATATCCACCGGTACACAAGCAAGAGTGTAGAGGCTATACAAAGTCAAAGAAAATACCCAAAGAAGCCTACACCCAAAAATTCCAAAAAAAATGAGCTTTAAGAAGAACCTGCTTCTTGGTGGAGAATCAGTTACAATGACCAAGTTCACAAGGGAATGAAGACTACATTGGTTCATTCCCACTTCTTTTCCCATTCTTCTTACTTCTTCCCCATTCGGTTGTAAAGATCGGGAACACCTGAACTTGAAAGGGAATATCTCTCTCCATGAGGATGAGTTACCAGAAGAGCACATGCCTTGATAGTTCAATAGTTTTGTTTAGGGAGAGCCGAACAACTTCACAGACGTGGTTCTGTCACTTCAAGGTAGCAAGAGTATGTGATTGATAGGATGGTTCTGACCGGGCTGTGAATTGGATCAGATGATAGAAGTATGGAAACTAACGGCTATTGTGTCACATTCCTGACATCAATGTGGTTTCGAAAACACCATTAATCCAAATACCTTCTCTAAGCTTCAAAATTTGATTTTATTAGGACAAGTGTAAAAGTTGACAATTATTCCAAGTTATTTCTTTTTCTTTTCATTATTTTCCTTTCTTCACTTATATGTATACGTGTTTGTTTGGGACTAGCAAAGGCAAGTATAGGGGGTGATGAATCTCCATTTCATTACATTTATTCTTTCATTTTGGCCTTTAAACCCTAGCTAAATGCATGTATATATCGTTAATTTGTCAAAAAACACCTAATGATTTGTACAAAATACTATATAAAATACTATACATTTATTGTATTTAAAATCAAAATAAAAGAATAAAGGAAGAAAATAAAAATAAATGAGACTTCATACCCGTGGCCCCTGAGACTCAGTCATCATGATGACTTAGTCGACAAGGAATAAAGTAGGGGAAATACAACGACCAATTGTGTTGGACATGCGAGCCCATGGAGAGACATTATACAATAAATGTTATTGCAAATATCATTCCCTGATCTGAAATAAAGAATAACTAATTTGCATAAAAGGTCCCTTAGTATAATTAGGGTTATGTACCATGGCCATCTTAATGATCATACAACTGTTGATTCAATTATTGAATCATAGAGGCTAGTGCCTCGAAGAATATCTAAAGAGTTATATTGAGGACTCATCAAGCACCGTTGAATGATTATTAAGAGATGATCTCCAACCTGAGTAGGAGATGGAAATCCTTTCGCTTTTGGCTAATATCTGATCGACCTCTTGATGCAAATCCTTTGCATAGGAATAGAGATTTAGAGGTGTCATATTAGTTAGGTCAATGAGTTGACGTAACGAGATAGAGATAACCAAAGACCTATGCCGTATGCTGTCACGATATAGGCACACATCCTCTGGCTAGAGACATATGTGTTACTATATGTTGATTATGCACATTTGGATGGCTGATAGGTTGATGGTCTAATCAAGGTTTATAAATAGACACGTTGGTGAGCATACAAGGGCAAATGAGTAATACGATCTCTCAAAGGGATCATACAAGTTCATTTACTGAACTGGAAGACATGAGCTCACTCATGAGATATGGGAGTCAAATTCTGTGCACGGTCGTCTCTCTTTAGAAGCTTGATTGAATTTGTAGGTTTGATATATACTTTTAAAAAGTGTATGATTAATACCTTGGTATGATATATGCTTTTGGAAAGTATATGATTAATACCCATGTATGATATATGCTTTTGGAAAGTATATGATCGATACCGACTCTTAATGATCGAATGAAAAACATAATGATAAAACCCTGAAGAAGATAGTCTAAATAGATCTAAAATTTTGGGTTTATTCTAGATCTTCTAGTATGCATGATGTACATGTATTAGGAATGCCTGAGGGTGATGTGATCATAAATGATTGTATATCCATGACGCTTCCATTCTGAGGAAGTGATGAAACAAGTCTGGATTCTAGTGACTCCTCTCATAGAGAAGTGATCTGGTCTTAGTCCAAATGTTGGACCTTGATCTCAATGTGATTCAGATACAATGAAAAGATTAGATTTACAGTTTTGATTTAATCAAACATCTATAGGAGGTTCGCAAGATGTGGATTTGAGATTTGATCTCAATATCCAAGTCACAGTACATGGATCGTACAATCACCTAGTCTTTATCTGCAAGTATCCGCGGAGAAAGCGCATTATCCTTTAAAGAGTTCAAGGATAATTTCATTGTTGATAATGTATCTGAGTTTTGAGAAATTGATATTTAAATGTGATTTAATTATCATGGATAATATGAATATGATTCATATAATTTGTCCATATAAGGATAGTTATCTATGATAATTAAATTTGATTTAATTATTAAAGATGTGAATAATGTTCATGTGATTCATGTTTTTTGGGCACATGAGAAGATTCATCTTGGATAATTAAATTTGATTTAATTATCAAAGATATGATTAATGTGGATATATCTATCCATAATAATCATGGATATTATAAATATGGTTTATAATATGTTGGAGATATTTAATTGTAAATAGAATTACAAATTATATGTTATTGTGAATTGGATTCACAACAAACAATTAATTGTAAATCTAATTTACATATCATGTTAGATATATGAATATGATTCATGTCAATTTCATTATTAATGTTTCACAAAATTTAATTTTGAATTATTTTTGTGATGATAAATGCAATAATTGTTATTTCATATTAATTAATATGTAGATAAGAAAAGGTGACTTTATCTCTTTTTTGGTGGTCGTCCACCTTGACTTGTTCAAGGGGTGGGGGGGGGGGACGACCACCCTATATTTAGTAAAGAGACTTAGTCTTCTAATTATCTATGTATATTGATTAATTTTAAAATAAATTAATTATTATCTTGATGAAGGATATAATTAACTTGTTTTAAATTAATTGTTGTTTTTGGAGCATCAAATCATGGCCATTGATTAATAAACTTTAAATCAAATCCGTCGATTAAGAGAGAACTTGGATTGAGATTCATGTGCATCCAACTAGTATAAATTTATGGGCAGCCCTTGCCTTTTAGACTACCCACATAATTCCAAAAGGAATTAAAATCTCTCTATCTCTCCCCTCTCTACACGCCATCTCAACTTCTCTCTTAACATGTGGTTGTCCATATATTTACCTAGAGAAGATTGTCATTGTCTCTACAATGTTGTGTCACCGCGTAGACTACTCATGGATCTCTGTCTCCTTCCGTGTGCCTTGCTCATTAAGAAGACTTCGTATCTTATGTGACGAGACCAGGAGATTCACTGCTTGGATCATCATTATGGATTGTAAGGAGCACACATCTCGTTCTTGAGGTAATAATTAAGGAAATGGTTAGAGAAAGTTAGTTTAATTAGTGAAATCCCTGACAAGTGTAAGCGAGTATACAAGGCTTGATTTGACCTAGAACACTAGGTTTTGGGAATCCTAAAACTCTATGTTCATCCAAGTATTAAAAGAAAGGAATTCAACTCTTCTAATTGGCAGAATCTCAATGTGTGTGTGTGTGTGTATAAGAAGTATGACTTAGTGTATATTGCAACATGAGAGTAGAGCCATTATATGACCATGAATTCCAATCTCAGAAGCTCTACTAAGGACCCAACCCTCAATCCTTGGGAATAAATCTAGTCTTGCTTCAATCCACCGTCTCTTTAGTTTTTTAGACTTTAAAGGTATGGCTGGAAGGCTAGATTATGGAGGATGTAGGATTGTGTACTTATTTTCTCTTCCTCTCATTGGAATAGGGTTCTCTCAAGTGCCAATACGCAACACGATTTTTATTTTATTTTGTCAATCATTGTGTCCGTCAAGAGAAGTTGGTGTCGTCTACACCTGTTTTTCTAGGAATACACCAGGGTGTGCCTTTTTTTAGTATCTAATATACCTTCTACATCCAGACATGTAGCATTTACGATGCAGAGCACTTTTTGGGTTCTAGCCCAATTCCTGGTCCTATTAGCGGTGGTCCAAATGGACAATTTGAAATGGCTGGGAGCACTTGCCTTTGGTGGTAGCTCTTTGATATTCGACATTGTAGAATGAGATCTTTTTTTATTCATTCTTTATTTTCTTTTTTTGCCTAGGTCCACTGCTTTTACCAAAAGATTGGCGCAGACTGATCAACTTATTAATTAATGTCATCACACCCTGGCACTCTAGGTTTAATTCAAAAGATAGCATGAGAACATGTCCCATACTGGCTAAGATGCTGCCACTCAGGTTTCATGAAACCATCATTAATTTTATCCCATCCTCGAGCATCATAAAATCAAGTCCAAACTCAAACTTCCAATCCCAATCTCCTCAGTGATATCTTGACTCATCTCAATCATGAATACAGTCGTGTATGTGAATGAAGTCAAATTCTTATAAGGGATATTTAGCATATAACATGCATATCTTCAAAGTAAGAAAGTTTGAATATTTAAGTTCAAGACCTTAATAATTAATACATGATAACTCTATGTCTAGGGACTCCTTAAACCAAGTGTTAAAGGTCATCTCAAGCCTTGACTGTATAGTGAAAATATGTTAGGGAAAGATGCAAATTAATAAGTCAATCTTTTTGTTCATCAAATTTTCTAAGTTAGAGAGTTAATCAGTTAGACTCATTTATACCCCTAGCTTTAAAAAAGATTTTTGAAAACTTTTTGCAAACATTGTCATATATGTATAGAATTTTTCCAAACATTTTACAATTTTTTTTCAAAACAAGTAAAATTCCATTTTTCAAACCTAAGTAAAACATTTTTCAAAATAATGTCACATAAATATGTAGGTTTTTAAAACATTTTACAAATGATTTTCAAAACATGTCAAGCCGTATTTTCACAAACCATGTAAAACAATTGAAAACCATGCCAAATATGTATATAATTTTCAAAAATTATTTTCAAAAGGTTTTTACACAAATCAGTTCAGTGATGTAATACGATATCTGTAACCCCAAGATTTTGAAAAATTGTAAAAATATGAGGTATGGCTAAACTATATATAAAATATATACAATAGACCCCCCATACTTAGCTTTTGCTTTGTCCTCATAGCACAAAGTGAAATGAAGCCATAACTCATTAAGTGTAAAGAATATACACAAACTAAATCCAAAATCACAGATGCATCATGAGTAAAAGAATCAGTTAGGTGAATATAGGGACTGGGGTCCCGCTATACTTAAGCTGAGAAATAGCTTAAGTATAAAGATATTACTTAAAGCTAGGTGACCCGAGCAGAACAGTCAGAATGAAGTTGGATCCCCCCTATACTTAGGCTGAAAATAAGCCTACGTATATATAATAGGAAGCTAAGTGATGAAGGGATCAATGTTTAGTTGAATCGTTTGATGGTGAATCTCAAAAGATGCTAATGGAGCCTAGAGATTTTTGGGAGGCTGAAAAGTTAAACAAGATCAAAAAACCCGATCATTTCACCAACACACACAGTGAAGACCATAAATATGGTCTAATTATCTTGTCACTTTTATTGTTGATAATACAAAATTTGCGTATATTATGAGCATGTTGAATTAGGGTTTGGGCTCTATCCTTAAAGATTCATCCTCACCTCTCAATGAATGCATATATATATATATGCAAGTAAAGCGGGGTTTTCTCTCCCAAAGACGGTGAATTTTAGCTCCATTTTAATTTCATAAACTTGCATTAACAGTCCCATTTTTAGAGATTAGGTTATCATTTGTATTAAATCTCTGAACACAATAGTCATCATCTATCGTCCAATCCCTTTTTAATATTATCCTAAGTGAGAAATCATGAAAGGGGAAAATCAATCATATAGATGCAAAATCATGATGTCGTGCTAAGGAGAATTACTTACAGTGGTTCCAGCTCTCTTCATGCATATGCTAGACTGAATATAAAATTTATCTAAATGCATGTAAGTCTATGAAAAACTGCACCTAATCATGCATCTATTAGCGGGCAGAGAATCAATTTAATTTTAGCTAGGTTGGACGAAGATTACTTGTGTCTCATGAATCTTAGAGGTGAGTGAATTTCATAAGATGAAGTTAATGTGCCCTATACTACGGTTCAAGCACCTAGGGATATGAAAAAGAGGAAGCTCTAAGAGCTACGTGCCTAAATCCTAACATCGGTCACTCAAGAAGAATCCCACCCACAAGAGGGTGAACCAGACTCATCACGCATACATAATAAAGTCCAATCCACAATTATACATCAAGAATATAAACAAAAATAATCTTCGAGAAACTTAATGGTATATTCTACGATTCTTCTCAGCGGGAACTCTAACTTGAGCTTCCACCTCTATTCTCCACGAGCGTCCTCAATGTATGGGCTTCCCTACCACAGAAGAGAAAACATTAGGTGTTTCAAAGATTATCAACAAATATGTATAATAATATAGAAAACATTACATCACAGGATTGACCGAGATAAAATAAAAAATAAGATTAACCAAAATATAAAATCCTAAATAATTATTAATGAATCAGTGTCCTTGGCTACAATGCCATCTGATGAAGTGTTAAATGCATGTATTAGTTTTGATCAATTGTAGCACGGACACTTAGCTTTCCATACAGAACCAAGAAGGATCTCAATGATGAGGTTCTCAGCTTTAATTTATAACCTCGGAAGTCCACGATCGAGTATAAGGACACGAGCCATAATATAATTATTTAAGCATTAAAATATCTAGGTTAAGCAACTGATAAATTAATCGAGGTCGAAACAAATAATGCACGATATGTAAACATCACAAAATGAATGCGAAGACAGAATGCAATTCCAAAGCAATTTTATACATGTTAGATAATCACCAGAATGAACAAAAATGATAAAATTCTAACATATGCAAATATATTCACAAATATGCTCTAAAATGATATGTCAAACTTAAGCTCATATTCAAGTTAAATCATACAGTTTATTCTAAGCCAGGTTTCCTTTAAAAGAGATCTAAGCAACCTAATCATCTCTAGATAAATTAATAATTCATTATTCATCAAATTACAGAATAAGTTAAGTCATATAGAAGATAAAGAAATAGGGATTAAACACAGCTGAAATTACTTCATTTGGACATAAGATGCTCAAGATATTCAAGTTTCAATGCAAGGGCATAACTATGATAAAAATATGCATAAATCCTTACATAGAGGTCCCTGGAGGGACTAAAATGCAAATAACATAAACATACATTGAGATTTATGAAATACCCCCTATGCGAGGGTATTTTTGCAAATAAAGATAACTGGCAGGTAACTCTGCAATTTTGCCTAGGCACACACGTGCAGAGCACGCGTGATATAGGTTCCGATGGCAGGGCATGGTGCAAGCAACGTGGAGGACTCTGGAGCTTCGGCTTGAGGCTTGGATAGTAATGAGTCTGCAAGCTTGTATAGTTGTACATGGCGTCCTATAGGCCATTATTTCACGCCCAATTTGGTGTGATCCAACGACATGCGTACGTATGTAGTTCATCTTCTCTACCTTGTATGGCCGTGCAAAGCCGGGGCTCCGGTGAGCTCCTCCCTCCTCTGCTGATCTCCTAGAGGCTCTTCGATGGTCTGTAGTCATGCAAGGGAGGCCCGCGAAGGTGTTGCGAAGTCGGTGAAGGCACGCCTCTCGTCCAATGTCGACGACAATGGATGAACCATGAAGGTAGAGCTCCAGATCGATGAGGTCATTTTGATTCCGACCATTAAAGGTCTTTGTACCTGCAAAGAGTTAGCAAAGCATAGCTGAAGAATTAGCCAATGTGTGACTGCGATCGTGAAGTGAGATGGAGCGGAATGAAGGGCTACGCTAGGTGATGAAGATGAAGTCCCATTGTGTGTTCTTCTACATGTAGAAGAAGATGGATCGAGGTGGTAGGGTGCGGTAGGAACATGACCTTCAGCGTGAGCAACAGAGCCATGATGAAGGTCGGTCACATAATGGATGTGCATGAAGATGTATATACAAGGCAGGAAAATCAAATAAAATCAAGAAAAACTAAGTTATCTGAATCTTGCAGATGAAGCATGGAGTGTAGGGTTGGTGTGAGGCCATCATGGACCTCGGGCCGTTGCTTCAATCACTCAGCCATGGCGAAAAGCTCGAATAACCGCTCGTGGAGTGCTATAGCTCGACCATTCTAGCCAAGGGTCGAACCAGGAATAGACCTCCATTATCACACAACATTGACTCCTTCTTCCTGTCACTAAGAGGAGGAGCATCTAGGGGAACTTCATTGAATGGTTGACAACTACCGCTGGAAGTGATAGTGGGCTTTTTGAAGGCGGAGATTGGCAACCTCTAGGTGGTTATGGCTAATGAAATTGCATTTCATCATCTTTATTCATTTATTTTAGCTTAAAATCCCTTATTAATCACCTGCATATAATACTAACTCCATATTATTACTAACTTTCATCTGTGTGTAAATGTTGTACACTTATTACCATTTTAACCCCAAAATAAATAAATATAGAAAGAAAGGAAGAATAAAGAGAAAAAGAAAAAAAGAAAAAAGAGAAGACTGTATATATGTAATAGATACATGCTGACCCGAACCCCGAAAGAAAGTCAAGACTTGATCTGATCGACCATGAATAAAGAAGGGGGAGATAGGGTCCTTAACAGAAAATCCAAAAAATTGTGTTGTGTATATTTGTATACTTACACTATCTTATTTGTACATAAATTGACCTCAAATAAAATAATTTTTAAAACAAAAGTTGTAAATAAAAATGTTTTCTAAATAATAAAAATAATTGCAAAATAAAATCATGTACAGAATAAAAGTAACTTCATCCATAAAAAGCCATTAAGCGATAATCGAAAGACTAATTCTGGCTCCATATGAATTAAAATTGAGCCAAACTCACTTCCATTGTATTCTAAAATTAAATGGTTGTGGTTTCATAATTTTTGGAGTTACGGTTTGAAAGTCGGTTTTCTGGAGTGGTATTGTGCAATTTTACTATTTATTTGTACATATTATATTTGTAAATATTTTTTATAATTATTTAAAATACAAAAAATAATAAAATAATATAAAAATTAAATTATTTAAAACAAAAAAACTAATTCCCTTATTTAACGACGTATGTAATGTAACTTTCGTATACGGTATATGTATATAGTCGATATTCTTAAATAACCCCCATAAAAAATTAAAAAATAAACATTTCTTATTCAGTTTAATAAAGTGACGAAAATACAAAAAAAAATATTTTTGTAAATAATTTTAACACTAACTTTATCTTTATCACTTCAATTTTTTTATCACCATTCAATTTTCAAATTCAAATTCAAATTAAAATTCAATTAATCCTCTATTTAATTGGCTCCTTCTCCCTCATTTTCTCTTGATAAATCTTTGGTGAGAGGGACCTATTCTTCGAGAGCTATCTTGTCACAGAAGGGTGCCTAGCCTCCGAGCCGTCCGGTAACAGCGAGTCGGCCTTCGTCGAGGTGATCACGGCCTTTTCCGCTCCCATGGTGCGATCCATTTCTCTTGTTTTCAATCTAGTTTATTCATAGTCTAATTTTCGTATTTTTTATTTCCTTGTCATTTTTATAGATCTTAGAATTTCCATCATGATTTGATCCACCTTCGATTCTGATTTTTCATATTATTTTCTTGATTTCTCCATATTCACGTTCTATCCCCCACGATCTCTCAACTCCAACCACGCACGGTGGCCAGAGACTCGGATTCGATTCTTCCATTTCACTGGATCCCCATTCACATCTTTTTCAATTGTTTATTATTTATTTAAATATGAAGAGACGATGCATCATGTTTGAGTCCTATTTTATTTCAAAAAAACATAAAAATAAAAAAATCATATATATATATATATTTTTCTAAAATTTGTGTTATAGGATAAATAAAAAATTATTAAAAAAGTGATTTTTTTCTATTTTTGTTTTTACAAAAAAATTAATAAAAAAAGTTCTTAGTAGTTTCTGTTTACAATAAAAAATATAAAAAAAAATTTATTAAAAAACAAAAAGGAAGCCACATGTGGCGCCCGTAGCCCGTTAGTGCCTCTCTTCCAACTGCCTTAGGAGCCACTGCTGCACCGACTGCGACCTACCGTTAGAGAGCTCAGCACGATAGAGCGTCGTCACGCCACCGCGCACACTGCTGTCCTCCAGCCGGCAGCACGAGCTCCACCGATGGTTGTCTGCTTCCACGCACCTCCCACACACGTACCCACCGCCATCCAGCCAATGCCAAGTGCCACCATACGTGCCCTCCGCCGCAACCTCCGCCGCAAGCGATCGCAAGATGAGACAACCATCCCCTTCAAGCGGGCCACCCAACATCCGCCTGTACCAACTCAGCACCACGCAAAGTACCCAGCACTACGCCGCCCCGCTCGTGAAGCTCCATCAGCGCCGTCGTGCGCCACATCCCCTTTGCAGTTCTCCGCCTACCGCTCTTGGACCACCAGCTCCACCTATCGCCCTTGAAGAGAAGGAACAAAGGAGAATGATTGCTCTCCTTTGGTTGAGAACGAACAAAGAAACATAAGAGAACCCTAGGGCATTCAAAAAATTTTGTGTAAATTGCAATCAACCCCCCGAAGGTTTTCATATTAATAGAAAGGCCCCTGATCGAGCTCTATCACGTGGGTCGGACACATTTCTTGGCTAAATTGCCACTTTTATCCTGTAACTTTATTTCTATTATGTTTTGAAGAACAATCATTGAATAATTGCATTACAGTCCCTATGTTTCCAAACTTTAAATTTGCATGATCTTTTCATTGAAATTAATGTTTTCATTGCTTTGAAAATTCTTTAAAAATTTGTGTATATTCTTGATGTGTGTATCTTTCTAGTATAAATTTTTCATTTCATTTTTTCATCATTTGATATTATTAGAAAATAAAAACATAGTCATTTCTTTGTCAGAAATTTGAAAAATCACAAAATTTTGAAAATTGCTTAAAAATTCCAAAAAATTAGATTAATTTGATTTTGCTGTGTTTTTATTTCTTTGCAAATTTCACGCATTAATTATTTGTAAAAACAAAAATTTTGGAAAATATTAAAAATCCTAAAAAAACATAAAAATTTCTAAAAAAATCCAAAAATTGTGATTTCAATTCCTGTTTGTAGATAATGCATTCTAGTCCTTAGGAAAAATAGTTGCAGCAATTTCTGATTTTATTTAGTATTTTTAAATTGAAAAATAATCCTACTTGTTGACTGTTTGCATTTTCCCTGTTTTTATTCATTTCAAAAATCCTAAAAAATCTAAAAATCTCTAAAAATTACAAAAACTGTAAAGAATTCATAAAAAAACAAAAATATTTTCTTTGGATATTTTTTAGCATTACTGTTATATTTGAAAATAAAATAAAAGAAATTAATTTGCTTTTCTTTTGTGTATGAATTTGTTTTAAGAATCATATTTTTGAAAATATAAAAAATTGCAAAATTAAAATCACTAAATATTTGAAATCAGAAGATAAAAAATAGAAAAAAGTAAAAAATATAAAGACAAAAATTAAAACAAAAACCAAGCAATGTATACATTGAGAATTCTATTTTCATTTAATTGATTTATTTCGATTAATTGAATAACCCTCGGGAATTATAGCCTCCCTGAGTTCGATCCTGTTGCTATAGAGGTAAATAAGTAGTAAAAATTTCTCTCGCTTCATTATTATGTTGCAATTAGCTTTGTAGTTGAGAAGAAAAAAATAAATTTTTTGTTGTGGGATATTTGGGTTGCAATGACCACTGTTCATTTATTTTCATATCAATAGTTTAAAATCTCAAAAATCCAGCTCAACAAAATGGAGCCGTTGCCGGGAAGACACGACGAGGGTAGTTAGTTTTCTCTTTTGGCCTTTTATGCTTGGTTGTATATATTTGTTTATATTTTTCGACATTCATTCCATTATTGATATTCACTGATTTTTTTTCATTTTTCTTGCTCATACTTGATAATTGTGTTTCTTACACATTCTCTCTTTTATTTTTCTTGCGATGCTCGCGGAGCGAAGGAGGCAATCCTAGGAGAGCTGAAGCACCCAAGCGAAGCAGAGGCGGCTTGATTCATCTCAAAGTCGCAGGAGAGCATGAGAGTAGGAGAAGAAGAATTGAAGGATACCGAGCAAAACAAATTTAGTCTTCTTTTTATTTATTTCTATCATTTGAACTCTTGTAAAAAGGACATTCATTTGTTGCGGGGCTTGTTTCGCAAAGTGCCGATGGACTTGGGGGACCCACCAGCTTTGTTTTCATCGCCTTATTTTCCTTTGTTTCTCGCAGATTTCGTGAGCTACCTATTGATTGCTTTAATTAATTTGCTTGAGCCATGTAATTAATTAGGCCCAAACACCCTTAACAAGAATTTATGTACTTATATAATAAAGCGTAATTGGACTTAGTCAAATTTAATTGGTTCTTGCCCATTAATAGAAGCTGTTGTTAGGACTTTTCACTTGGATTTGCATATAGGTTAGTTTATTTTTGTATATTTTAATTCTACGCGGATCACCCTGCATATAGAGTGTTGGCGACAAGGTACACATCTCTAACCCCTACATGCATCATTGTGTTTAAACACACATTGGCATTTCTGATCTCCTTCCCTGTTTTCACTCACATAATTTAGAAAATAAATTAGACACTCGGTAGGCGATTCATTGAAAATATTCTAACCCAGTGACAACTACCTAAAATTCGGGACTGCTAAAGAAAACTCGACCCTAAAATAAACGTAAGGAAAAATCATTGTTTTGGGGAGAGTAACCCCCGCCTTGTTTGATTTATCTACAATGGGAGAGTGACACGTACACTAGGATAGAACCACACTCGAACTCTCTTCAGACTACTATCTTGTGATTAGTTGTTCACAGTGAGGACTTCACCGGGTAGCCGGTATTCGATCCGAGATTTCCTTAGCAGAGTGGGCAGATCATGTAGCCGATGTCACATTGCATTGAGTTATTGAAAGAGGGGTTTGTTTTGTGTTTGATTGCTTGTGTGCATACTAGATCCTTCTGCGCATTTGCGCCTTTTTCTCCACATCTTTTGATCTTGACCCTCGTGCTCTCCCGATCCTATCTTTTGTTTCAGAGATGGCCGACTGGAGTTATTATAATTCGATATTCACAGATCCCATGCACCCTCCAGCCGACTACCTTCCTTTTTCCAGGAGGACTTTCCTCTTGATTTTTGTGCATATCCGCCTAACCCATTATTTCAGGAGTCAGACTCTAATTCTCAACCACCCTCATTCTACTCACCCGATCTTGGGATTTTGGAGTCATCTTTCATGATTTTCACACTTAAGACCTAGAACCATATGATGGAGCATATGAATTCAAGGATTAGCAAACTATTTAACAAAAATAAGAGCCAGAATGTTGCTCCACTATTTGAGGATATGGAGGAGGATAATCATGAGAGCTTGCAATCGCCCAAAATACAAAACAATTAAAAATATTAAAAATTCAAAAATATTTCAGGAGACACATTGTTGATTCATTTTGTGATGAGAGGGCACCCATGCCAATCCATTTTCCCACACAGTCATTCACCATATGTCCCATCTTTGACCCCAAGGATGCCACTGTATAGATTGCTCTTGGAAATCCTCGTGTATATGCTGATTCTGATCTGCTCCCTTGTACGGAGGAGGTCAAAAAATTCAAAAAAATATTGACTGAACCTGAAGTAATGGCCACCATTCATGAGATCATTAAAGCCCCACTTCACCAGGCCATGACACATTTGTCTTCTCCTCAACACAAGAAGATAAAGCGAAGGAGCAGATCCGAGCATCACATCTTGGCCATGGCCACTGCCTACGCCATCTCCCACCATACACATTTTAAGAAAGGGAACACTGTCACACCTCTTGTGAGTTGCTCCATATCTGACTATTCTTGTGATAACACTCTCCTTGACGGTGGCGCTTCAATCAATATAATACCCTTCTCTATGGTACAATCTCTTCATCTTAGGCCTCTTAAGAAAACAAGTATGATAGTTCAATTTGCTGATCGATCTATCAAGAAGCTGAAGGGTATTCTAGAAAACATTGTCATTCTTATTCAGGGCATGAACTTCACTTTGGATTTTATCGTAGTTCCCATGGAGACCTCCACAACTATGGAACACCCTCCAATCATCCTGGGACAACCTTTCCTCGCCTCTGTTGGTGCCATTATTGATTATGCATCATGAGAGATTGGTTTTTGTTCTGATGTAGGGAGCGGTGTGTTGATCACTACACCCATTATTGACCAGAGACATGCATCCCATGACAGTGTGCCCGTGTTAGCCAACCCCAAGGACCTTGACCATGATGATAATATCAGAGATTCTTGCTGTATGTTGGATGATACTAAGACCCAACAATTCCTCTTCAAGGAGGAAGAATTGGAAAGCATAGACCTTAGAGTTTCCCCTTCTGGTATGTGGAGATGCGTTGATGACATCCATGGGATTTACACAATAGACACCCTAGTGCGGAAGGCAAACTCTAAGACTAGACAAGACAAACATGATTTGACTACTTTCACTGATGAGCCTATCCCTATTCACCTTGATTTATATGAGACTGATAAGGTCAAATTTGATTTGATTGCTTTTTCAAAAGGAATTTGGGCTTTTTGATGAAGATGATGATCCAGTAGAGGCTTGCCACGTTGAAATTGATCCTACTTTTTCTGATAATGATTTCGAGCCTTTTTACTTTGATATTTACGAGACTTCTTAGGAAGGACATGCCCATACTACTTCCACTGACCGATTGGTTCATGCGCACTCTGAGACTGCTGAGTATACATTCTTGGTCGATCCTGATCAGTTTATGTCTAATGATGACCTCAATATTAACCTACACCTTGTTAGATCCATACCTCAGTGGTTTTGAACAAGATTTTTGAGATTTTAAATTATTGATGAAACTAAATGCGTAGTGGTCGTTCCAATCCGAATATCCCGCAACAAACAAACATTTTTTTCTTCTCAAGCCAATAATTAATTACAAGAATAACGCAGTGAGAGAAAATTTTTCTACTTATTTACCAATATAGCTAACAAGATCGAACTCAGGGAGGCTAAAATTCCCGAGGGTTATTCAAATAATCGAAACTCAATTAAAAGAAAATGAGAATCTCAAACGCAAAATATCTTGGTTTTTATGATTTTTTTGTCTTTTTATTTATTTTTTATTTTTTTATTATCTGATTTTTATCAAAATTTTAGTGATTTTCCATTTGCATTTTTTAATTTTCAAAAATATGATTTTCAAAGCAAATTCACGAATAAAAGTAATATTTTTTTTGGATCCTTCAAATATAACAAAAATGCTTAAAAAGATGAAATAAAATATTTTTGTGTTTTAATGATTTTTTTTCTTTTTTTGTAATTTTTTAGAGATTTTTAGATTTTTTTAGAGTTTTAAAATAAATAAAAATAGGGAAAAATGCAAATAGTGAGCAAGCGGGATTATTTTTCAATATAAAAATATCAAATGAATCAGATAAATCACAAATTTTCAATTAAAAAATTATCTACAAACACAGACAAAAATCACAATTTTTCGATTTTTCTAGAATTTTTTATTAAATTTTTTAATATTGTTAACATTTTGCATTTTTTAGGGTTTATAAATAATTAATACGCGAAATTTGGACAGAAAATAAAAGACGCAAAAAGTAAACTACTTTAATGTTTTGGAATTTTTGGAGCAATATTCAATTTTTTACGAATTTTCAAATTTCAAACATGGAAAAACGACATGTTTTTTATTTTTTAATAATATCAAATGAAAATAAAATGCAATGAAATTTTTATACAATGGAGATGAACACAACGAGTCTAATTGATATTTGGGGAATTTAGTGATGAATAAAAATATTTATTTCAATGAAAATATCATGCAAAATCAAGTCTGGAAATGGACTATATTGTAAATACTTAAAGTGTTAGCATCAAAAATTAATAATAAATAAATAAGAGGACAGAAAGTACAAATTGCCCATGAAACATGTGTCATCTTAATTCATTTCTTTTATCTTAAAATCCTTTATAAAACACATGTATATAATACTAACTGCATGCTCTTACTAACTTGCATCTGTGTGTAAATATTGTATATTTGTATATTATTTTAACCTAAAATAAATAAATAAAGAAAGAAAGGAAAAATAAAGAAAATCAAATAAAAAAGAGGAAGATTGTATATATATAATAGATACAGGCTGACCCGAACCCTGAGAGAAGGACAAGACATGACCTGATCGACCATGATAAAGTAGGGGGAGATAGGTTCTTTATTCAAAAAATTCAAAAAAAATGTGTGTTGTATACTTCACTATTTTATTTGTACATAAATTGACCTCAAATCAAATAACTTTCAAAACCAAAGTTGTAAATAAAAATGTGTCCTAAATAATAAAAATAATTGTACAATTAAATCATGTACAGAATAAAAGCAACCACACTTGGAAAAAGCCACTAAGCAATAATTAAAAGACCAATTCCGGCTCCATATGAACTCAAATTGAACCAAGCTCATTTCCATTGTATTCTAAATTAAATTATATTTAAAGTGGCTCTATTTTCATAATTGTTGGAGTTACGAGTAAAAAGTTGGTTTTCTAGGATGGTTTGTGCAATTTTCCCATGTATTTTGTATATATTGTATTTGTATTTATTTGTAAATATTTTTTACTAATTATTTCAAATAAAAATAAAAATAAAAAAATTTTAAATTTAAATTTAAAAAAAACTAATTTGCTTATTTACCCATGTATATAATGTCATATATGTATATAGCATATGTATATATTAAATTTTCTTAACTAACTACCACAAAAAATAAAAAAAATTAACATTTACTTTTCAAATAAAGAAAGTTACGAAAATACAAAATAATTAGTTAATTTTTGTAAATATTTTTTAACACTTATCTTGTTATTTTATCTCATTTAAATGTTGTTCTCTCTCTTATCTCTTATCTTCATCCAAAAATTCAAACTCCATTATCTTTTCTATTTATATAGCTCCTTCTCCCGCATTCCAACTTGATAAATCTTTGGTGAGAGGAGCCCGATCTCCAACATTCTTCTTGTCGCAGAAGGGTGCCTAGCCTCCGAGCCGTCCAGTGACAGAGAGTCGGCCTTCGTCGAGGTGACCAAGGTCTTTTCCGCTCCTAAGGTGAGATCCACAACATTTTCTCTTATGTTTCATTTAGATTAACCTTAGTTTAATTTTTCGCATCTTCATTTCGTCGTTATTTTTTTATCTAGATTGTAGAATCCATCACAACTTGATTCGCCTCCGATCTCTATCTTTCATCTCATTTTCTCTATCTCTCTACGTTCACGTTCTACCTTCCACGATCTCTCAACTTCGGCCATGCACGGTGGCCGAAGACTTGGATCCATTCCTAATTTTTCGCCTGATCCCCATTCACATCTTCCGTTATGATTTGGGACCGAGTCATCATGCTCGCATCCTCATTTATTGATAAAAAATTATATAGAAAACAAATTTGTTTTCTTTCTCTCTAACATTTGTTTTGCAGGACCATCTAAAAAAATACAAAATGGAATAAAAAAACTTTTTTATTTACCGTTTCTCTATTACGGATTTACAAAAAAATAAAATAAAAGAAAGTTTTTTTATTACTGTTTATATTTGGAAAAAAAATAAAAAAGGCCATCCGCCCCCACCGCGGGCAACCCAGGCCCGCTCAGCATCGCCAACACTGCCGCTCAGCCGCCTTGAGCGCGACCCCTCCACCAGCACACCTCCAAACTCTGCTGCCTGCCACTGCCTCACAGCCGCCCATCCTGTTGCCGCTGCGACTAGCCACGACCATCACAGCCGTCACCCCCCTGCCGTTGTCCGTACGCGCGAAGCCCACAGCCATTGCGCCTCCGTGGAAGCACCTGCCCGTTGCTCCTCCGCGCGAGGTGTACCGCTAGCACCGTGCTGTCGCCTGGACCTAGCCATCGGCCCCGTGCCACCAGCGCAAGCTGCGCCTTCCCCTGGCAGAGAACCGCGCCGACTCCACCGCCCGCACCTCTGCCCTGTCAAAGCTGCACCTCCATCGAAGACACCCGCCGACGCCTTCACTCCACCATGCTAGACGCTGCCGCTATCGTTGCTTGGAGAAGAGGATAGAGGCGGCTGCAGCCCTTGGCCCTCCCATGTTTGGTGAAGAACGAAGCAAGCAGAACAGAACCCTAGGGGGTTACTTTTCACTATTCTGGCCAAATTACATATTCTTCCTTAGATGTTTCAACAATTGCAAAGAAAACCCCAAGCTCCCAACGCAACTGGGTGAATTGCAATATTTCACTTGCATTTTATTATTGTTACTTCTTTTGCAAAAACCATTAGCTATTTGTAGTTTAGTCCTTGCTTGTGTTTTTCAGTAAAATAAATGTTTTCTTTGTTCAATAAATCTCCCAAAAATTATGCTACACTCCTGATGTTTATATATTTTTAGCATAAAATTTTCATTGCATTTTGTCATCATTTAATATTATTAAAAAATAAAAAAATGTCTTTTTCTTTTCCTGAAATTCAAAAATTCACGAAAATTTGAATATTGCTCTAAAATTTCCAAAAAAAATATTAACTTTATTTCATTGTCTTTTAATTTCTTTGCAAATTTCGTGCATTAATTCTTTTAAAAAACCCAAAAAATTGAAAAATACTAAAAATCTTATAAAAATCGCAGAAAATTCTATTAAAATCTAAAAATCATGATTTCAGTATCTACATGTAGATATTTGTCTCTATTTTATCATAAAAATAATTACAAGGTGTTTGACATTTAAAATATTTTTAAGTTGCTAATTACTCTAGGCTGTGCACTATTTCCCATTTTTGTCATTGTTTGATTTCTAGAAAAATACAAAATATCTAAAAATTCCAAAAAAATCTCAAAAACATTACAAAAACATTACAACACAAAAATATTTTCTCTGGATTTTTCTTATCATTTTTGATATAATTGAAAATACAAAAAGAGTTTGGTGCACGTCTTTCTTATCTCGTGCATATTGTTTTTTATATTAAAAAATTCACAAAATTAAATTCACTAAAAAATTGAAAATCAGAAAAAAATTGAAATAAAAAAATTTAAAAAAAATAAAAAGAGAAAATTTTTACATTAACCAAGGATTGTTTGCCTTTGAGATTCTTGCCTTTTCTTTTAATTGTTTTTTTGCTTAATTGAATAACCTTCGGGAATTATAGCCTCTCTGAGTTCGATCCTGTCCTCTATATAGTTAAATAAGTAGCAAAAATATTTCTCTCTCTCCGCCTTATTTTCTATAATTATTTTGCTGTGAGATAAGAAAAAAATGTTTGTTTGTCGCATGATTATTTTGGGTAACAAGGACTTAACATATCATTAATAATTATCAATTCTCGAAGAGCCCGTGCCAACAATAGCATGTGACTGTCTGGAGAAGAGGACTTTATTTGCGAATCTAAGAAGTTCCAGGGGCCTCTTCGATAATTTTGCCATTTTTTTAAATATCCCCTAGGGCTTCTTCGTTCTTTTCCTTTAAGTCAGATCAGGGGGCGTCGCCGCCCCTCTCATTCCTCCAAAGGGGCATCAGTGGGCGGCTTTCTTCAGGCGGAGGTGGTGGCGGCAGCTACAGCCGCAAGCGGGGGACGACGCTCTGCACGAGCACTACGTGACGGTGGGCGGAAGTCGACTGCGGAAGGAGTGGCAGCGAGGGCTGGTGGGCTGCTCCCAGGCGGCTGGAAGGGAGGCGGTGACGGACTGCTCCCCGGTGATGGTGGTTCGGGGGCGTCTGGGAGGTGGTAGGAAGGACTGTGCGGGCTGGAGGGGCGCTCTAGGAAGGTCGTACATCTGAGAAGGGTGGTGGAGCAGCGATAACCAATAGCCCTCGCACAAGCAGTGGCTCTCCTCCTCTGCGCGGGGCGGAAGTATGGGCAGTGACGGGTGACGGGCACCGCACACAACTGGAGGGGCGGCGCCTGCCCCCAATGTTGTTTTTTTATTTTTTATAAAACATAAATAGAGAAAAAAACTTTTTTTCCCTTTTTTTTTAAAATAGAAACTGAAGAAATTCATTTTTTTATATTATTTTTTAGTAAATTTTTAATTTGATCCTTCAAAATATATGTTAGAAGGAAAAGAAACTATATTTTTTTTTATTTTTTTTATTTTTAAACGATGAGGACGCGAGCACAACGGCTCAGTCCTGATTATTCAAAATACGTAAAAATAAATAAAATAGATGCATGAGCAAGTGCAGCTCCTAAGAAAATGAAGGATGGAACCAGATCTCCGACCACCGTACGCTGTTGGAGGTGGGAGATTGTGCGAGGTAGAAAAGAACGAGAATAGATCGAGATGTGAAATAAAAAAATCGAGTCGGCTTCAGATCAAACCATGATGTGTTCTAAGATCTAGAGCAAAAAATGACAACAAAAAAATGTGAAAAATTAAACTAAGATTAACCTAGATTAAAAATGAGAAAATGATGGATTTCACCTTAGGAACGGAAAAGATCGTGATTGCCATGACGAAGGCCGACTCCCTGTCACCAGACAGCTCGGAGGCCAGGCACCTTTTTGCAAGAAGATAGATATTAGAGAATAGGCTCCTCTCACCAAAGATTGATCAAGTTTAAATGAGGGTGAGGGAGCCATATTAATAGATAAAGAATGGAATTTGAATTTTGAAAATTTTGAATGAAGATAAGAGATCAGAGAAAAAAATTGAAATTTGATAAAGTTAAAATTATTTAAAAAATAGTTATTATTTTTTTATTTTTTGTCACTTTATTAAATTGAATAATAAATGTTATTTTTTTATTTTTTTGTGGTGGTTATTTAAGAATATCATCTATATACATATATTATATACATATGGTACATTATATACATAGTTAAATAAGAAAATTAGTTTTTTTGTTTTCATTATATATATATATTTTATTTATTATTTTTTGTATTTTAAAAAATTATTAAAAATATTTACAAATAAAATATGTACAAATAAATGGTAAAATTGCACAAACCACCCCAGAAAATCGACTTTTAAATCGTAACTCCAAAAATTATGAAACCACAACCATTTTAAAGATAATTTAATTTGGAATACATTGGAATGAGTTTGATTTAATTCGAGTTCATATGGAGCCAAAATTGGTCTTTTAATTATCGCTTTATGGCTTTTTCTAAGTGTGGTTGCTTTTATTCTCTACATGATTTTATTTTGCAATTATTTTTATTATTTATATAATATTTTTATTTACAACTTTTGTTTTGAACATTATTTAGTTTTAGGTCAATTTATGTATAAATAAAATAGTGTAAGTATATAAATATACATAACACTTTTTTTTGGATTTTCCGATGACGGACCCGATCTCCCCCTACTTTATTCCTGGTCGATAAGGTCAAGTCTTGACCTTCTCTCACAGTTTGGGTTAGCCTGTATCTATTACATATATGCAGTATTCTCTCTCTCTCTTTTCTTTTCTTTATTTTTCCTTTCTTTCATTCTTTATTTATGTCAGGTTAAAATAGTAATAAGTGTACAATATTTACACACAGATGCAAGTTAGTAAGAATATGGAGTAGTATTATATACATGTGTTTTATAAGGAATTTTAAGCTAAAATAAATGAATAAAGATGATGAAATGCAGATTCATCAAGCAGTACCACAAGAAGGTTCGTTTTCGACCTTCTTGACCTTTGTACATCCATTCCTCTTGTATATCCTTTTGTTTCATTCTTTCTTCTCCCATTTTATCGTTCACCCCTTTTCCGTGTGTATATATGCGATACTTAGGATGTGCGTTATCCTAAGTATGTGGGGGTGAATGATTTGTGTTGTTCATATTCGTCCTATTCATCAATCCTATTGTTGCCTATACTAAGGGATACTCTACCCTAAGTATAGGGGGGTGATGTTGTTCATATCATCTTTTTTGTGTTTTTTTTCCGTTGAATCTATACATTCTCTGCATCGGTTTTCCCCTTTTGTACAATCTTCTATATTTAGGATTACTTGAATATAAGTATAGGGGGGATCACCAACTTATATTCTTTTCATTTTCTCTTTGAGTCGTTGTAGAATAGGAGTCTTTTCACTTTTCTATGTTTAGCACGAGTTATGTCTTCCTTTGTCGCTCTTTGATCACTATGAGGACAGAGTTTGACCTAAGATATGTGTGTGTCGTATATATTGTATATATACTTTAGATGTATATTGTATATATACTTTATATTGTAAATATACTTTAGGTGTGTGTCGTATTTTTAAATATAGTTACTTTTGGGGATATGTATGTAAATTCATAAAATCCGCGTGTGTATATATAGACTTTGATCACCTTTCAATAAAAACAAAAAAAAAACAAAAAAACACAAAACAAAAAAATAACAAAAAACCCCAAAAAACAAATAAGAAAACAAAAAGAAAAAAAAAGAAAAAAGAAAAAGAAAACAAAAAACAAAAAAATCCTTGTACATATTTTACTAATACTTTCTCCCTTAAAAATACCTAAAAACTACAAAACGAAAAATCTATAAAAAGTTGCATAATTAAAAAATCTCTCTTTTCAAATGTGCACCATTTTTTTCTTTCCAAAAATCCTAAACAGTTCAAAAAATTAGAAAATTGTTTAAAAAATACTTTCTTTTTACATTGTACATACTTCTTGCATTTGCATGTGCAATTTTCAAGATAGTATTGACATTTAAACTGAGTCTGGAATAAAATTGAAGAATGGAGCTTAGTTGGACTTTAATATACTATATTATAGAGGAACCTTATAAGAAATAGAGTTAAGACTTTTCAGCTCCTACTGACTTAATTCTTTGAGTCCATGAGACTACGTTCACATGTCATCTTGATTAGTCTACGTAGAACATTTAACAACACATGTGTGATTCTTTCATAACATGGCTTATCTTGAACAAGCACTCTACATGTAGCTCATAATGGATGATGTAGTGATGAGGCAGAATCTTTTGGCTTGGAGTAGCATACGAGGGTAGTACTTCTAGGCGGAACCTCTCATCTTTCTCTAGGGAGGGTTTTGCATCTCAACCTGATCTAGTAGCATTGAGGTCTAAAGATAGGATGCTGTGGGGTTGCAATAATGCTTCAAAAGAGGGATAGTCTACTAGCTCAAGAAGAAAAACTCCTTATGTACATGCTGCACCTTGTATATATTAAAAAAAAGAAGAGAAAAATATAGAATCTCTAAAAGTGGATAGGCCTGATTGAAAAGTAAAATGCTTGCCAGAGTGTATATACACGGATAAAGAAAAAAAGAAAATAATAAGAGCTTCAAAGTCAAATTTTTGTAAGCTTGCAGCTGGATGACTTGGCTACAGTGGTCATGCATCCAAGGATAGGTAGCTACACTGGTTACCATCCCTTCTTTTCTCCATCTCCTCTTCTTGAGCTTGTTGTACTTGAACTTAGAAGGGAATATCCCAGCTCCTTGATGAAAGAGTTTCTAGACTAGGGGACTAGAGTTACCTTGTTGAGGGAGGTTGTTTCTTTGCTACTTTTGAGATGGGGAGCTATATTTCACTTACACCATACAAGTAAAGATTCATAGTCATAAGAATTTGTGTATGTAGACTTGTTCTGACCTGACTGTTGAGTAGACGTGAATAGGAATCTTGTGGAACTTAGAGGCTGTTAGGTTTTAAATCCATTTCCCATTAAGGTTCCGCCACACTAATAATCCAAAGGTCTGACAGAGATCCATACTATAATTATATGAAGATAAGTTTAATACTTAATATTATCCTAATTTCTTTATTTTTCTTTTCTTTTTCTGTTTATTCACTTATTCTTTCAAATAAGTGTTTGCTAAGGGACTAGCAAAGGTAAAGCATAGGGGGATGAATGAATCTGCATTTCATCATCTTTATTCATTTATTTTAGCTTAAAATCTCTTATAAAACACATGTATATAATACTCCTCCTTGTTCTTACTAACTTGCATCTGTATGTAAATATTGTACACTTATCATCATTTTAACCTAAAATAAATTAAATAAAGAAAGAAAGAAAAAAATAAAGAAAAGAAAAAAAAGAAAAGACTGTATATATGTAATAGATACAGGCTGACCCGAACCACGAGAGAATGTCAATACTTGACCTGAATCGACCAGGAATAAAGTAGGGGGTGATAGGTTCCTTAATCAGAAAATCCAAAAAATTGTGCTTTGCATATTTGTATATTTACACTATTTTATTTGTACATAAATTGATGTCAAATTAAATAATGTTCAAAACAAAAGTTGTCAATAAAATGTTTTCTATATAATAAAAATAATTGCAAAATAAAATCATGTACAGAATAAAAGTAACCACATCTAGAAAAGCCATTAAGCGATAATTGAAAGACCAATTTCGGCTCCATATGAACTCAAATTGAACCAAACTCACTTACATTGTATTCTAAATTAAATTATCTTTAAAATGGTTTGTGGTTTCATAATTTTTGGAGGTAACGATTTGAAAGTCGGTTTTCTGGGTGGTATTGTGCTACCATTTATTTGTACATATTGCATTTGTAAATATTTTTGATAATTATTTAAAATACAAAAAAAAACTTAAAAAAATATATAAAAAAATAAATTAATTAAAACAAAAAAACTAATTCCCTTATTTAACTATGTATATATTGTAACTTATGTATATAGTATATGCATATAGTCGATATTCTTAAATAACCCCCATAAAAAAATACATTTATTATTCAATTTAATAAAGTGATGAAAATTAAAAAATTAATTTTTGTAAATAATTTTAACTGTAATTTTATCTTTATCTCATTTCAATTTCTTTCCTTATCTCTTTATCACCATTCAATTTTCAAATTCGAATTCAAATTCAATTAATCCTCTATTTAATTGGCTCATCTTCCCTCATTTTCTCTTGATCAATCTTTTGTAAGAGCGACCTATTCTCTAAGAGTTGTCTTGTCGCAGAAGGGTGCCTAGTCTCCGAGCCGTCCAATGATAGTGAGTCGGCCTTTATCTAGGTGATCACGGTCTTTTCCGCTCTGACGGTGAGATACATTTCTCTTGTTTTTCATCTAGGTTAATTTTAGTTTAATTTTTCGCATTTTTTTATTTTGTTGTCATTTTTTATAGATATTAGAATTCCCATCATGATTTGATCCACCTTCGATTCTGATTTTTCATTTCATTTTCTCGATCTCTCCACGTTTACATTCTATCCACCACGATCTCTCAACTCCGGCCACGCACTATGGCCGAAGACTCGGATTCGATTCTTCCATTTCACCAGATCCCCATTCACATCTTTTTCATTTTTTATTATTTATTTAAATAAGCAGTGATGATGCATTGTGTTTGAGTCCTCTTCTATTTCAAAAAAATAAAGATAAAAAATCACACATATTTTTTCTAACATTTGTTTTGCTGGATAAATAAAAAATAAAAAAATTTAAAAAAAATAAAAAATTCTTTTTTTTGTTTATGTTTTTACAAAAAAAATAAATAAAAAAAGTTCATAGCAGTTTTTGTTTGCAATAAAAAAATGTAAAAAAATATAAAATAGGAAGCCGCAGGCGGTGCCCGCTGCCCGTCACCGCCTCTCTTCCAGCCACCTCTGGAGCCATCGCTCCACCGACTGCGACCTGTTCTCAGAGAATCCTGCACTGCGGAGCGCCGTCATGCCACCACGCATACCGCTGTCCTACAGTCGGCAGGTGAGCTCCATTGACGGTTGTCTGCTTCCACGTGCCTCTCGTGTGTGTACCCACCAATATCCGGCCAACGCCTAGCACCACAGCACACGCCCTCTTCCGCAACCTGCATCACAAATGATCACAAGCCACGATCGCATCCCCTTCGTGTGGGCTTCCCACCATCCAGCTACACCTACGTAATACCGTGCGAGGCACACAGCACTACGCCGTGAAGGATATGGAGAAATCCTCAAGCGCATCACGGAAGCGTGATCGTCGTATCGGATACGACGAAGAACGACTAGTCGCACTAGTTGTTCGGTGCAGCGGAATTTAAAAAAAAATTTATTCGATGAAACCACATGATCCAAGAACCATTCTCGGATCGTTTCATCTATAACCACAGCAAGTATAATGCAATACCTCTTGAAGCGTGGTTGATCGAGTCTCTAAGAGAAGAGACCTCCAGTCTCAAGTCCGATCGTCGGAGAGATCGCTTGCGAGCGCGGGGATGAACCGCGGTGTCCTCGCAATCCAAGATGTTGATCCAAGCGCGGTTGCTCCTGATCTCGACACACGAGATCGCACGTCTCCTTCGCGAGTGCAGCACTCCAAGTAGACAAAGAACCGCAGAGCGTCGAGGCGGCGGCACGAGGGCGCGGGCGACGACGGTTCTCTCCACCAAGGTGGACGGCCACCAAGAAGCAAGGTAGAGAGAGGGGGCGTCGAGTATGAGAAAGAGAGAGAGAGAGTTTTGCTACAATAGCATGTGTAAAGAGAGAGCCAAGTATGCCTCTCTATTTATAGGGTTTTGGGATCCATGGATCTCAATCCATGTGCCTCATAAAATCAATGGTTGAGATTGATTTATGATAATCCAATGGTCAAGATTGTTGTTGGTAAAAGCCAACAACTTATGATTTAATTTTGATTAAATATATTTGATAAATCAAATATACATTAATACCAAATCAAACCAATCAAATAAGGAGTGAGATAACAATTAAGAGCCTCCTTCCCATTAGGGAGAGGGGGACGGCCACCAAGTCCTAAAGGGAATTGGTGCCGCCCCCCCTCTTCCTTATGGGGAGGGCAATCCCATGGATTACATGGGATTGCATATCTCCTAATTTATCTCTCTACTTATTTTCCAACAATTTTCACCAAAAATAATTCTCAATTAATTTTGGGAATATTGCAATCTTGACATTGAAATATTGTGAATCACATTCACAACCCAAAACAAAATGTAATTTACATTTTCAATTAATTAGACAATGTGTATCCAATACACATTAATAATTAATCTACTAATATAAATTATATATAACTCTCTCTAGTATACTATAAATCACATTTATAATATATAATGAATAATTGGATATTACTATCCACATTATTCATATCCATAATAATTAAATCACATTTAATTATATTGGATAATATCTCATACATCATGATAATTAAATCACATTTAATTATCAACTTCTCTTTGCTTAGATCTCATGGAATTGTTCTTAAACCATTTAAGAACAATGCTATTTCTCCTCAGATACTTGGAGATAAGGACAGGGCGATTGTATTGTTCCACGTATAGTGACTTGGATATTGAGATCACATCTCATATCCAGATCCCATGGACCTCTCATAGATGCTTGATTAAATCAAGACCGTAAACCTAATCTTCTCATTGCATCTGAATCTCATTCAGATCAATGTCCAACACATGGACTAAGATTAGGTCACTTCTCTCATGAGAGGAGTCACTAAAATCCAGACCTGTTTCATCACTCCCTCGGAATGGAAGCGTCATGGTTATACAATCGTTTATGATCAAATCACCCTTCAGGTATTCCTAATACCTGCACATCCTGCATACTGGAAGACTCATGATCATCATGAAGATAAAGATCACTTTTACACTGTCATCTTCATAGTATGATCACTAAGTTTCTCAATCTTGGTCCTTGGGATATGGTACAGATCATATGCTTTCACAAAGCATATATCCTACCTTCAAATTCATATCATGCTTCTAAAGCATGATGACCATGCATGGAATTTGGTCAATCCCAATACCTCATGAGTGAGCTCATGTCTCCCGGTTCACAAGTGAACCTGTATGATCCCTTTGAGAGATCATATTACTCATATGCCCTTACATGCACACCAGCTCGCCGGTGTATAGACCTTGATTAGGTCATCAACCTATTGGTCTGCCAAATGTACATGCTCAGACATATAGTAATATATCTGTCTCTGGTCAGAGGATGTTTGCCTGTGATGTGACAGTATTCATCATAGGTCTTTGGTTATCTCGATCTCGTTAAGTCAACTCATTGACTCAACTAATCTGATACCTCCGAATCAATATTCCTATGCAGAGGACCTGCATCAAGAGGTCGATCAGATATTAGTCTAATGAGATGGGATTGCCATCTCCCACTCAGACTGGAGATCACTACTTGTTAATCATTGATGATGCTTGATGAGTCCTCTATCTAACTCCTTAGATATTCATCCAAGCATCAGCCTCTATGACTCAATCATTGAATCAGCAGCTGTATGATTATCAAGTTGGCCATGGTACATAACCCTTATTGTACAGAGGGACCTTATAGTGCATTCATTCATTCAATATCAGAAAGGGAGTGAAACAAAAACAATAACTTTTATTGATGAATCATTTATTACAATAACATTTATTGTAGGAATGGTTCGCCTCGGGCTCACATTGCTAACAATCTCCCACTAGCCCTCAGAACCATTCAGGAACAATCCTTAAACCCATACTCATTACATGCTGGTCAAAAACCTTCTGTGTCAGAGGTTTGGTAAGAGGATCAGCAACGTTGTCGGCGGAGGCCACCTTGGTGATGATGATGTCACCACGCTTTTGAATCTCCCGAATGATGTGGTATTTCCTTTCTACATGCTTGCTCTTCTGATGCCATCTGGGTTCCTTCGCCTGGGCAATGGCTCCCGTGTTATCACAGAGTAGCGGGATGGGAGTATCAGAGGAAACTACGCCAAGCTCCTGCACGAACTTGCGCAACCACACCGCCTCCTTTGCAGCATCCGATGCGGCAATGTATTCGGCTTCTGTTGTTGAATCTGCCGTAGTGTCTTGCTTCTTGCTTCTCCAGCTCACAGCACCACCGTTCAACAGGAACACAAACCCTGATGTCGACTTTCGATCATCAATATCCGATTGGAAGTCAGAATCTGTATATCCCAAGACTTGGAGATCACCATCTCCATAGACCAAGATGTAATCTTGCGTCCGTCTAAGATATTTGAATATGTTCTTTACTGCATTCCAGTGTTGTTCTCCATAGCAGGATTGGTAACGGCTTACCACTCCCACTGCATACATTAAGCTTCCTACGGCCGATGCATAAGGACATCCAGCCATGGCCTTCTTTTCCTCAACAGTTTGAGGAGCCATTCCTTTAGACAGGTGGATACCATGTCTTAAGGGTAGGAATCCTTTCTTGGAACTATCCATACGGAATCGTTCAAGAATCTTCTTAATGTATCCTTGTTGTGACAATCCCAATATCCTCTTCTCTCGGTTTCTGAACAGCTTCAGACCCAAGATGTAAGAGGCTTCTCCAAGATCTTTCATCTCAAAGGTATTGGACAGCCAAATCTTTACACTGGTCATCATCCCTGTATCATTCCCAATGATAAGGATGTCATCTACATAAAGCACGATGAACACAATGGCGCTCCCACTAAGCTTCTTGTACACACAAGGTTCATCAGGATTCTGCACAAAATCATAACTCTTTATGGTTTCGTCAAATCTGATGTTCCAGCTACGAGAAGCTTGCTTGAGCCCATAGATGGATTTCTTCAGCTTGCATACTTTACCATCCTCAGTTATGAAGCCCTGGGGCTGCTCCATGTAGATATCCTCCTCGAGGTATCCATTGAGGAAAGCCGTCTTGACGTCCATCTGCCAGATGTCGTAGTCAAGATATGCAGCTATAGCTAGCAGCGCCCTGATGGATTTAAGCATAGCCACAGGAGAGAATGTCTCATCGTAGTCGATGCCTTCTCTCTGTGTGTAGCCCTTGGCTACGAGCCGTGCCTTGAAAGTCTCTACTTTCCCATCAGGTCCCCTCTTTCTCTTGAAGATCCATTTGCACCCAATGGGTTTTACCCCTTTAGGTGGATCCTCTAGGGTCCATACACCATTCTTATGCATGGAGTCAATTTCTGACTTCATTGCTAGCATCCATCTATCCATGTCATGATCCGCGAGTGCCTCATCAAATGAAGTAGGATCACAGTCAGTTTCACCTGACACATGGAATCCATACCTTTCAGGTGGTGCAACCACCCTCGAACTCCTTCGAAGAGGTATGGGTGTATCATCTTTATTTACTTCTTCAGTTTCTGGTTCAGGAAGCTCAGAATCCTCAGGAGATTCTATGAGTTCCTTTACTTCATATTTATCTTGACTCTTAAGGAAATCATTCTCCAGAAATTTCACATCTCTAGAAACAAAAACCTTCTGAGTCTCAGGGTCATAGAGTTGGTATCCAATACCATCTCTAACATACCCTATGAAGTAACACTCACGAGAGCGAGATTCTAGCTTGCTTGCATCCACATTCTTTGCATGGACCAAGCATCCCCAAACCCTCAAGTGATTAACACTAGGTTTGGTTCCATACCAGAGCTCATGAGGAGTCTTAGGTACAGATTTGCTAGGAATCTTATTCAGGATATATATTGCAGTCTCTACTGCATATCCCCAGAAACTAAGTGGTAAATGTGCTTTACTCATCATTGAACGAACCATATCCATGATGGTTCTGTTGCGTCTTTCAGCAACACCATTAAGTTGGGGAGTTCCAGGAGGAGTGAGATTGGAAATAATTCCATTCTCTTTAAGGTATTCCTTAAATTCATCTGATAGGTACTCGCCACCTCGATCAGATCGAATTCGTTTAATCTTCCTATCGGTTTGGTTCTCAACCAAAGCCTTGAATTCTTTGAACTTTTCAAACGTTTCAGATTTATGGCGTAATAGGAAGATAAACCCGTATCGCGAATGGTCATCAATAAATGTCAAATAATATCGATATCCATTTCGGGTCGCGATACTGAAGGGACCGCATACATCAGTATGTATTAGGTCAATAATACCTTCACATCTTGTAACCTTGTTACGAAAAGGCATCCTGGTCATTTTTCCTTGAATGCAATTCTTGCAAGTAGGCAAAGGTTGAACCTGTAGAAAGTCTAAAGGTCCATCCTTAATTAATCTATTGATCTTATCAACAAACAAATGACCAAGCCTTTGATGCCAAATCTCATTTGAGAGATTTTCATTCTCCCTGGATCTTTTAGGGTTTTTATTAGTGCTTGTAACATTCATAACACATTTATCAATGCACAATTCATAGAGTCCTCCAGAAGTCAAAATACCATCTGCAATATATTTATCATAATGGTTTATGACTAATTTATTACAGAACAGGAATGAATACCCACTTCTAACTAACTTAGATACAGATATTAGATTCCTTCTGACTTCAGGTACATAAAGACACTCTTTAAGTACTAGGACTCTACCACTAGATAATGATAGCCTGCAGGTCCCGACGGCGACTGCTGCAACACTTGCATCAGATCCCATCTGGATGACTATCTCCCCTTCCTCAAGCTGTCTAGTTTCCTGAAACAAATGCAACAAATTGCATACATGAACAGAAGCACCAGAATCAACTACCCAACTTCCTTCTCGTCCGACGAGAAAGCTGGTTTCAATGAGGAATGTAGATTTCATACCTGCTGGGGCTTTACCTTTGTCGACCGACTTCAGGTAATCTGGGCAATTACGCTTCCAGTGCCCCGGCTTCTTGCAGTGATGACAGACGTCGGTCTTCTTCGACGCCATTAAAGTGGATGCATTGGAAGATGAGGCAACACCTTGTCCCTTCTTCTTTCTCTTCTGGGCCGGGCCCTTCCGAGAACCTTGCTTCCGACCGCGCTTCCCTTTGACCTGTGCAACCATTGCAGTGCCAGAGGGACCATCTTTCTTCATTACGTCTTCTGCAGACTTTAATGCAGCAAGAAGCCCAGCATTTGTCAGTTCCAGCTTGTTCATGTGGAATGACACTACAAAGTTATTGAAAGATTTGGGCAATGACAGCAGAATGAAATCAGATTGCATGTCTGCATCCATCGTTGCCCCCAGAGTCTCAAGCTCTGACAAGTACCCAAACATTTTGAGCACATGATCGCGGACCGAGGTCCCTTCCTGCATCTTACAGCGAAGAAGATCTTTCATAACATTGTACCGCTGGGTGCGGTTAATGTCACCAAACATATCCTTCAGATTCTGCATGATATCCTGGCAAGTACTCATCTCCACATGTTGCTTCTGAAGAACATTGGAGAGAGAACCCAAGATATAGCATCTAGCCAAGACATGATCTTCATCATACTTGTCATTATATGCTTTGTCTTCCTTAGATTTAGGGTTTTCAAGTTTGTTTTCATGGAGCACATAACTGATGCGCTCTGCTGAAAGCACAAGCTCCAAATTACGGATCCAATCCGAGTAATTTGGTCCGGTCAATTGGTTGACCTCCAGAAGCCTATTCAGTGGGTTCATGGCCTTCATTTTCTGAAATTGAGAATGCACTATATTAGAACATATAATCATATATTCAATTTAATTTTATTTGATTAAGGCATTTTAAATCAAATTAGTCTTGCTATGTAAACTATGAAAGTTTATTCCCTTATTCACTTTCAAAGTAGGAGATATACTTACCGATATATCTCAAGCAAGAACTGGGATCTCCTCTTTATCTTTGTTACATCCCAATAATATGAGAAACTGCAACTCCAATAAAGAGAAGCGGGAACACATTCCGCCTTGCAAGTCCAACTTGCATTCCCAATTCGGTCTTTAATACCCAGGCCCACCACCCCTAAGGTGATGTTGACCTGTCATTAATTGAACCAACCGTCAACAGGATTAGAACTCGCTATACGCAATCCAATATCGCCCCAATAATATGAGGATCCGATATTGGTGTCACTACGCATACGGCCTTACTCTTTCGAGAAGCGAAGAGTCCGATCCAGATGCGCTTGTATATAGGAGCTGTCACTACGTACAGGCGTCTCCTATATACAATCCCTGGCGACGGAAATCCTTCGCCTTGACGGGAGACCATGGATGTCACTTATGTGATCCTCCACCTCTTATTCAAATTCAAATTAATTACTATGAATCATATTCATATAATTAATTCTTCCAAGGGAATTATCAACTCTAATCATATTAGAGTATTCTCAATTGGATATAATTAACTTAATCATATTAAATTAATTATCAATCCAATTTAATCAATCAAACTTAGTTTTATGCTTGAATATACATATATGATATAATTCTCAAAGTACGTATTAACTCGAATTTTAATAATTAGAAAAATACATCATAATCCCTCGGACATTATCCCGGCCCTACCCGCTGTCATGGCCAGTACCGACGGGAGTGGGGCGGACCACATACGTTGCAACCCGCTGACCCAGCGATCCCCGACTAGACACCATATCCACCTCGGGAAAGGATAATGCCAAATTGATTATTTTGTACTTGAGATGATCATCGGTTTTTCAACCGAAATTATACCATATAGTAATCAAAACAATTTTGATTTTAAGGAAATTTGCTAGGCAAATTCCCAAGTCCTATTCAAGCAAGAAGTTTGATGATTGTAGTTCCAATTAAGGTTTAGATCAAATCTAATCATCTAATTGGTTGAGGCCAAGTCAATTAGGCAAATAATCATGTTTCAATATTTCACAAATATTTTTCAAGATTATTTCACGAAATTAACAATTAATTTCTCTAATTGACAATCACTTGGTTCTATATTAGGAAGGCAATTTCAGCAGTGACCCCTACTTACTAAAATTGACATATCTCAATCATATTAAATCCAAATTAAGCAAAGTCAATTTCTAAAGTTTGCTAATTTGATTTAGGACAGAACCTAAGTGATGTTTCACGCATTTCGAGGCAAGTTTAAACAGTAATTAACATTTTAATCACGTTTAGATTCACAGTTCCCGCAACAGTGCATACATGTTCATTAAAACGACCATATCTCGAGCATACGAAATCCGATTTACGCAAACTCAGATCCTATGGTTTCCTTATTTAATGGGGAACATAATCCAAGTATAAAATTCGTGTTTAAACAATTTAAACAGTGCCGAATTTATTTACTAAACAGATCTGCGAAATCAAATGCGATGAAAACTTTCGCGACCTAAACGAACCCAAGTCGTCCTTGGTTAACGAATCACTATTCGAAACCATCGACCTAAAGCTCTGATACCACTTGAAGGATATGGAGAAATCCTCAAGCGCATCACGGAAGCGTGATCGTCGTATCGGATACGACGAAGAACGACTAGTCGCACTAGTTGTTCGGTGCAGCGGAATTTAAAAAAAAATTTATTCGATGAAACCACATGATCCAAGAACCATTCTCGGATCGTTTCATCTATAACCACAGCAAGTATAATGCAATACCTCTTGAAGCGTGGTTGATCGAGTCTCTAAGAGAAGAGACCTCCTGTCTCTAGTCCGATCGTCGGAGAGATCGCTTGCGAGCGCGGGGATGAACCGCGGTGTCCTCGCAATCCAAGATGTTGATCCAAGCGCGGTTGCTCCTGATCTCGACACACGAGATCGCACGTCTCCTTCGCGAGTGCAGCACTCCAAGTAGACAAAGAACCGCAGAGCGTCGAGGCGGCGGCACGAGGGCGCGGGCGACGACGGTTCTCTCCACCAAGGTGGACGGCCACCAAGAAGCAAGGTAGAGAGAGGGGGCGTCGAGTATGAGAAAGAGAGAGAGAGAGTTTTGCTACAATAGCATGTGTAAAGAGAGAGCCAAGTATGCCTCTCTATTTATAGGGTTTTGGGATCCATGGATCTCAATCCATGTGCCTCATAAAATCAATGGTTGAGATTGATTTATGATAATCCAATGGTCAAGATTGTTGTTGGTAAAAGCCAACAACTTATGATTTAATTTTGATTAAATATATTTGATAAATCAAATATACATTAATACCAAATCAAACCAATCAAATAAGGAGTGAGATAACAATTAAGAGCCTCCTTCCCATTAGGGAGAGGGGGACGACCACCAAGTCCTAAAGGGAATTGGTGCCGCCCCCCCTCTTCCTTATGGGGAGGGCAATCCCATGGATTACATGGGATTGCATATCTCCTAATTTATCTCTCTACTTATTTTCCAACAATTTTCACCAAAAATAATTCTCAATTAATTTTGGGAATATTGCAATCTTGACATTGAAATATTGTGAATCACATTCACAACCCAAAACAAAATGTAATTTACATTTTCAATTAATTAGACAATGTGTATCCAATACACATTAATAATTAATCTACTAATATAAATTATATATAACTCTCTCTAGTATACTATAAATCACATTTATAATATATAATGAATAATTGGATATTACTATCCACATTATTCATATCCATAATAATTAAATCACATTTAATTATATTGGATAATATCTCATACATCATGATAATTAAATCACATTTAATTATATTGGATAATATCTCATACATCATGATAATTAAATCACATTTAATTATCAACTTCTCTTTGCTTAGATCTCATGGAATTGTTCTTAAACCATTTAAGAACAATGCTATTTCTCCTCAGATACTTGGAGATAAGGACAGGGCGATTGTATTGTTCCACGTATAGTGACTTGGATATTGAGATCACATCTCATATCCAGATCCCATGGACCTCTCATAGATGCTTGATTAAATCAAGACCGTAAACCTAATCTTCTCATTGCATCTGAATCTCATTCAGATCAATGTCCAACACATGGACTAAGATCAGGTCACTTCTCTCATGAGAGGAGTCACTAAAATCCAGACCTGTTTCATCACTCCCTCGGAATGGAAGCGTCATGGTTATACAATCGTTTATGATCAAATCACCCTTCAGGTATTCCTAATACCTGCACATCCTGCATACTGGAAGACTCATGATCATCATGAAGATAAAGATCACTTTTACACTGTCATCTTCATAGTATGATCACTAAGTTTCTCAATCTTGGTCCTTGGGATATGGTACAGATCATATGCTTTCACAAAGCATATATCCTACCTTCAAATTCATATCATGCTTCTAAAGCATGATGACCATGCATGGAATTTGGTCAATCCCAATACCTCATGAGTGAGCTCATGTCTCCCGGTTCACAAGTGAACCTGTATGATCCCTTTGAGAGATCATATTACTCATATGCCCTTACATGCACACCAGCTCGCCGGTGTATAGACCTTGATTAGGTCATCAACCTATTGGTCTGCCAAATGTACATGCTCAGACATATAGTAATATATCTGTCTCTGGTCAGAGGATGTTTGCTTGTGATGTGACAGTATTCATCATAGGTCTTTGGTTATCTCGATCTCGTTAAGTCAACTCATTGACTCAACTAATCTGATACCTCCGAATCAATATTCCTATGCAGAGGACCTGCATCAAGAGGTCGATCAGATATCAGTCTAATGAGATGGGATTGCCATCTCCCACTCAGACTGGAGATCACTACTTGTTAATCATTGATGATGCTTGATGAGTCCTCTATCTAACTCCTTAGATATTCATCCAAGCATCAGCCTCTATGACTCAATCATTGAATCAGCAGCTGTATGATTATCAAGTTGGCCATGGTACATAACCCTTATTGTACAGAGGGACCTTATAGTGCATTCATTCATTCAATATCAGAAAGGGAGTGAAACAAAAACAATAACTTTTATTGATGAATCATTTATGACAATAACATTTATTGTAGGAATGGTTCGCCTCGGGCTCACATTGCTAACACGCCGCCCCGCTCTTGAAGCTTCATCACGCCGTCGTGCGCTGCATCTCCTTTCCAGATCTTCGTCGACTGCTCCTGGACCACCCAGCACTACGATGGCTCTCCTTTAGTTGAGAATGAAAAAGGAAACATAAGAGAAACCTTTGGGCATTAAAAAAATTGGGCAAATTGCAATCGGTGCCATAAAGGTTTTCATATTTACTGAAAGGTCCCTGCTAGAGCCCTATCATGGGTGTCACACACATTTCTTGGGTAAATTGCCACTTTTCTCTTGCAAGTTTATTTCTATTATGTTTTGATGAACAAACATTGAATAATTGCATTTGAGTCCCTATGTTTCCAGATTTTAAATTCGCATGATCTTTTCATTGAAGTAAATGTTTTCATTGCTCAGAAAATTATGCAAAAATTTGTGTATATTCCTGATGTGTGTATCTTTCTAGCATAAACTTTTCATTGCATTTTATCATCATTTGATATTATTAAAAAAATAAAAAAACATAGTCATTTCTCTATAGGGAATTCGAAAAATCATAAAAATTCGAAAATTGCTGAAACAATTCCACAATAAATTGATTAATTTTCTTTTATTGTGTTTTAATTTCTTTGCAAATCTCACGCATTAATTATTTATAAAACCCAAAAAAATGCAAAATACAAAAAATCTTAAAAAATCATAAAAAATTCTAGAAAAATCCAAAAATTGTATATAATGCATTATAGTCCTTAGGAAAAAAGTTAAAGCAATTTTAGATTTCATTTAGTATTTTTAAATTGAAAAAAAATCTTGCTTGCTGACTGTTTGCATTTTCCCCTATTTTTATTCATTTAAAAAATCTTAAAAAATCTAAAAATCTCTAAAAATTACAAAACAGTAAAAAATTCATAAAAACACAAAAAATTTAATTAATTTTTTTGATTAATTAAATAACCCTTGGGAATTGTAGTGTCCCTGAGTTCAATCTTAGTGCTATACATATAAATAAGTAGCAAAAATTTCTCTCGCTTTATTATTCTCTTGTAATTAATTTTGTAGCTTGAGAAGAAAAAAATATTTTTTTGTTGCAACGATCACTGTGCATTTATTTTCATATCAATAATTTAAAACCTCAAAATCCTGCTCAACAATGGCAGAGGTTTCAACTGCCACATACATGGAGTAATTAGGGTTTGGGGGTATCTTTAAGGTTATAGCGTTGAAGAGGGGCGTAGGGAGAATGCTAGGGCAGTGACGGTTGGTCAGGAGGGAAATTGAGATGGTTGGAATAAGTTGACGAAGATGGCGGTTTGGGATGAAGGCAGGACTGGCTGGAGGCTAGGGATGATCTAGGTGCTGTTGTATCATAAGATCCAACCGTCCAAATTAGAGCATTAATGAGCACCCAGATACGCCTCATCATAGAGCGATCAGACGACCTATATGGAGAAGGGTGGCAAACATAGAAGGAGGCCACGTGGCATGACCTAAAGGCGCCTAGTGGCCCAATGAGAATAAGAGAAATTAAATAAATCATAGTTAATTAGGAAAGAAATAGTTAGAGGGTGAATTAGAAAAAGTGATGAACATGAAAGTTGTATATTGTCAATGAGGTCCATAACTTTCATGCAGAAGTCAAAGAGATTAGATGTCATCTATACACAGTTGAAAATCAAATACTATTAAAAACCATATAAAAAAAATTCTTAATTTTTATTTTGCTTATTTTTTTTATATTCTTGTTTTGTTTTATATTATTTTATTTATGCACAATATTACTCTAATTTTTATTTTATTTTATATAAGAAATAAATACGTAAAATAATACACATAATAGGATTTTATTAACATATAATAATTAGTGTTTATTTTATTATGACACAGTAGTTAGTAGTTAATGTTGACAATGAAGCTTGTAATCAACTTTAGCAAGAGAGTTAATAATGGATATTAATGATGATAAATCTGAATTTATCAGCGTCTCCTCTGGTGGATCGAAATTGATACAGGATGTGATGAATCCCTGATTCTCACTCTTTATTCTTTTATTTTAACTATTTTTCTTGGCAAAATATTTTGTAAATATCTATAAATACAATAATTTAGCAATCTGCATGCCTGAGTTAATATTGCATATTCAGCATGCATTATTGGCTAAAATAAAAGAATAAATGAAAAGAAATAGAATTATACATTTAGAATAAATACAGAGTGATCCGAACCCCTAGAGAAGGTCAAGCCTTGACCTGATCGCAAAATAAAATAAATAGAGAGAGATAGGGTTCACTTTGTGTTGTGCTTACTACCTATATTTGTACATACCTATTTTTTGACAAAAGAAAATCAAATTATTATTTCTACTCTCTTGGATATACTTGAAAAAATCATAAAAACAAAATAAAAATCAGATAAATTAAATAAAAATAAAATCATCCATACATTGCATAAAATACACTTGTATATATCACATTCCTATTTATTATATATATTTAAATAATTTGTAAAAATAAAAAAATGATTTTACACTTACAAATTTATATTGTAAATAAATAAAATAAGGGTATTTATGTAAAAATAAAATAATAAAAATACTTGTACATAATACATATGTATATTATACTTATACATAATACTGTATAGTGTATATACACCAATTTATTTTTTTATAAAAAAATGAAAAACCACAGAAAAATACCTTGAAAAATAATAACATTTTTATTATATACACTTTTTATTTTAAATTCATTTGATATTTGTTATTGAATTTTCAATTATTTTATACAGTCGAATTTTCTGATTGGTACAGGGGGGTTTGTTGACTCCAGTCAACACCCCTTCCTAGCTTGGGTCAAGTCGAAATCTCTTTGCTAGAGCCTTTTCTCCAAATTACCCAGCCCGACTCCGATCACCACTTGCTTTGGTGGGGTCACTTCTCAATCAGATCACTGAACCTCTCCCAGGTCTCATGGATGGACTCCTAGGGTCCTTGGGAGATGTTGGCAATCTTTGACTGCATGAGATTGAGATGGTCGAGAGGATAATACTTGTGCAGAAATGTCGATTTTAGTTCCTCCCAGGTTAGGGTTCCGCGTTCCGCGTCGATCTTTCTGGACCCTCACTTGGTATAAAATCCTTCTCTTCTGCCTCCAAGCAACCCAGCTCATCCCTCGCGTATTTTCTTCCCTAGCCATCTTTGTTGAAGTGAAAACCATCGGAGGACCATCTTAGGATCTTCAGGGAGTCACCTGGAGGCTCGTAGCTCGATGTGGCCAGACCTCTCCACGCATGTATCCTCCCCGCCTACCGCAGCGTGGTCAAGGCCAAGACCCGACTTTCCACCTCCGCCTGACCTTGCTGAGCACGACAATAGCCTCAGGTGCTGCCTATATCCACTGCATTTTCCAGTTTGTTTCCATCTTTTGTTTCCGCCTCTGCCATGTTTTCTTGGCTCTGACCATCCAATCAGAGCCCCATCTTGCCTATCCCTCCACTTTGATCGACACTGCGCCTCACCAGCCACCAACCTACGCAGCCTGTCCCCCCTTAGACTGTACCTTCAGGTCAAGATTAAAGTCGAGACCTCCTCTCTCCACGTTCACCGGAGGTCATGTGCCATTCCCCTATGCTTCTTCATGTCTTGCCGAGCAATAACCTAACCGGAGAGACCCCTCCGAGTTTCCCTACCCTTTGCAGGTACCTGTGTACACGGGGTGATCCATCTGGAGACCCAACTGCTTGGGTGGAGCAGCTGCAGGCGGAGCCACCGCATCCCGCTCATCCGACCGCTAACTCCTTCATCGGAGCATTCCCCCAGACACGGAGCACGTCTACGACCTTGCTGGACTCCTTAGAGCCTTCATCGGAGTGTTAGATCTTCATCCCCTCTCAGTTGATGTTCACCCTCGGCGAGTTCATCCTGTACCCCTTTCCACCGTCGATCAAGAGCTCCACCCCCAGTTTTGATCCTAGCCGTACATCCACGTCCTATTCATAACGGTTGATCAGGACCTGGGGACGATCTACACGGTACATCCACGCCACTTCCAGAACCGTCAGATCTGTAATGTAGCATTGAATCTGTGCCACGCGTCCCCGACCGTGCTAGAATCATCAGATCCTTTTCAAGGGACAATCAGAGTCGCCTGAGTCCCCACATGCGCCTGAAGGGTATATTTCTTTTATATTTCTCTTCTACCCTCACACTTTTATGCTTTGCTATTTAGTTTCATAAATAAAAATTGTAGTACAGACAATTTACAGTTTAGACCTCATAGTTCTTTTGAGATTTGCATTTTAGTCCAGCCTATGTGAACACATGTTCTCCAACATGTGCTATTTGGGTTATTTACAGAAAGTAGTATGAACTTCTATGTTGTTTTGGAATGAATGAAAGAGTTTGATATTTGCATCGATGCCCTTGTGAGCCTAGTTCACGTGTCGTGTGCGTGACAGCTTGGATTTTTGTACTTGAGGCCCTATGATTTCCATCTGTGTTATTGTTTGGCCCAAAACTTTGTTTTAATTACACGTAGGTCCTTATGAACTACCTATCTCTTATTTAATTTAATAAATAGCAAATTAATCCCAAAAAAATACCTAAAAATTATTGTTCACTCATGTTGACATGTAGTATTTATGGTAATTTTTGTGTATTCATTTCGTTGCATTTAATATTTTTGAAAAATAAAAAACCCCTAAAAAATGTTCTGACTATTTTTAAAAATTCATAAAGATTTAAAAATTGCCTTAAAATTATACAAAAATGCTTGTTGTCATGATTTTGTACGTTTTTCCTCCAATGGCAATTTCGTTTAAAAATTCCCTATAAAAACCCTAAAAATTGCAAAAGACCAAAAAATTATAAAATCATAAAAAATTCTAGAAAAATCAAAAAATTCTCAATTTAGTTCATGTTTGTAGGTTCTTATTCATATGTTTCTTATAAAACTCGTCCCCAGGATTTTAGGGCATTTTAAGTATTTTTAACTTGCAATTTAATCCCTGTTGTGCATTGGTTGAGATTGTAGGCACTATTTGATTTTTACATAATTCTAACACATTTGCAAAACTCTAGAAAATTACCCAAAACATTTTAAAACATTAAAAACAGAAAAATACTTTTATATTAATTTTTGAACATTTCTAGCTTTAACTAAAAATACACAAAGATTGTTATGTGCCTTATTGTCTTAATTGCTTGATTTTGTCCTCATTCAGAAACCCTAAAAATTTTCAAAAATTAAAAACCACTAAAAATATTTCTTTTTATTCGTGAGATTTGACTACTTCATAGGTTTACTTGTGCTCCTTCTGTTCGACCCTAGTTGCTATACTAGGTAAAAATAAATAGCGAAGCCGCTTACATTTTGTGTGCTTGATTGTTTGATTTGATTAAGTGGTTTCATTCTTCTTGATTGACTTACTCAGTGATTCAGGTCACAACAACCCTTGATTATTTATTTACTTAACGCCAGTTTCCTAACATGTCAACATAATGACGTCGTTGCCGAGGAGCATGACTTAGTAGTCATATTTCTTTTTCTTTTTATTTTTATTCTTCTTATTCTTCTTGTCTCTATTCGATATAAATGTTGTTTGACATCTTTTCTATTTCGATTTTTGTGTGAGGGACCACCCGAGAATGCCTCAGCTTTCTGTTGGAGTACAAGTCCCATCCAATTCCTATAGATTGTAACTGGACCTAGCTAATAATAAATAAGATAAAGTTAGCTTGATCGTTACAAAGACCACATGCCACTAGAGGTTGTATACAGAGCGTGCAGGATCCGTTGTGGTGGACACCGGCCGACCTCCGAGATCGGACTCATGCCTCTCTCTGATTAGTTAGCTATGTGTTCCTCACGACCATTAGAAATTACTCGTCTAAGGTTGATTTCTTTGTGCATCATATAGTTAGTTTATTTTCTGTCTTTTAATTTATACGTGGATGACCCTGTATGTAGAGTGCTGGAGTCAGGTATGCGTTTCTATCTCTGCATGCATCATTGTGTTTGATCATGCATTGTCTTTTTCGACTTCCTTCCCCAGTTTTTGGACTTGAAATAACCAAAGGAAATCGAAAAATTCATTAGGTATTGTTTTTATTTGAAAAATACCTAAAAAGTGAAAACAAATAAAATTGGGACTGCTAATGCAAATTGGACCCTAAAACACACTTCATCATAAAATCTCTAGTTTTGGGGAGAGTTACCCCCTCATAGGTTGGTTTATCTACAGCGAGAGAGTGACCCATATAATAGGCTAGAGCCATACCTGAACTCCTTTTAGACTACTAATTTTGCGGTTGGTTGTTCTCTAGTCAGGATTTCACCAGGTAGCCAGTAATCGGTCCAGGACTTCCTTAGTAGATTGGGATGATCGAGTAGCTCGTAACTGGCTGGGAAAAACTAACTGTGGGATTGGACCAGTCTCCTGGGAGCATCGGGTTCCCAACAGTTTGTTTAATCACTCTGATAGATTGATTGATCACCTAAGTAAAATTTACAAGATTAACGACCGAGCTTTCACGACCATCAGCTCTAGTTTTGAGTAGGTGAATTGGGGGTTTGATTTTTGATCTTGTTTGCATTCCAGATCTCATTATCATAATCCCTACATCATGATTATGGGAAGAGGTCCCTTAGGCTACATTTGACAGCACTGCTCCTGAGCACTCCTTTCCATTCATCTAGGGTAGTTTCAGAGAGCCCGACGAGATCTCTAAACCTGAGTTCGCTACCACCCTATTCCCCCTCGACCACCCTTCTTCTGCCAATCCTGAGGTGCCCGAGCAGAGGCCAGCACATATTATGTACATTTGATGGCACCTGAGTTGGGGTCTTTTGCCTTTGTAGAGACCCGAGAAATGGCCAACAGTAAGGAGCGTACTGATGGGAAGCCCTAGGGTTCCACCTATGTACTTGATCAGGAAACCATCAACAACATACTTCTATCCTCCCTAGAGGCCATGTATAGATAGACCAGAGACCAGGGAGCATTTATGGCAGAGGTACGACGAGAGCTTGCGGAGATGAGAGATGATAGAGGAGAGCTGCAGAGACCAGCCAGTGGAGAGATACCCGCAGTTGGACGAGGAGACGGGTGACCAGACGATCAGACAGAGTCGAGGCCACAACGCACGATGAGGCAATTGCACAACCCTGGTGCAACTCTCACTCATTGATGGATACAACTCCCGGAGATCCTGGGTGATTTTGATCTTTGCCCCCAGACCATTCACATCATGAGATTTCCAAGCCCAACCTAGTACAAAGCTTCTTTTGTGGGATGACACTGGAGCTCTAGGGGCTTGTGAATACCTCATGTAGGAGGTCCTATTTTGTTAAGGATGAGGACCAAGTCTAGGCCATCTACGAGGATATGGCAGAAAACTACACGGGGATGTCCCAAACTCGGGTCTACAGACTGGGGAAGCTCCTCCCACAGGACGTGTCCTATCAGAGGATAGCACAGGTCGATGCAGGTCCTTCTACTTCGTTAGCAGCAGCAACACATACAGACTCATCAACAATTGACATGGGGATTATCAGCGAGAAGCTAGACTGCATTGAGATTATAGAGAAGAAGCAGTGCCAAGGCCATACACAGTTAGATCAGTTGGCAAATACGCTTAGTGACCTGGTGACCCAGATCATGTGTCTCCAAGAGGCACAGATGGCTCCACAGCCCCGTCTCAGGTCACAGGCTAATCTCAGCAGCAGTAGCTCCACCCAGCCTTCTGCCAACTACTGCCAAGTGCATCACATTCAGGGAGAGCCAGTCCAGCCGCAATAGCATTACTCACAGCCACCACCACCTCAGGACATTCATATAGTGGTGCATAAGCTGGATCAACCCCTGATAGTTCTTTTCCCTTTACCGTACAAGCAAGAGCCGTTGATGCAAGTCAACGGGATTTGGTACGACCGGCACCAACAACAGCTCGGGATCTGTTATGATCATCACGGATTCAGATGGTCTACCGAAGGCACCTCGTCCCAGCAACAGCCTCCAGCTCAGGGCGGGCATAGCAGCCAGCAACAGCAGCAGTCCCATCACTCCCATCAGCAGTACCAGCAGAGTCCTCATCCCTACCATCAGGAAAAACAATGGAGGCAACAACAACAACCTCAGCAGTATTCTCAGCCTCCCCCTCACCAGTACCAGCAAAGTCAACCTCATTTTTAGCTAGGCATCCCGTCTGGTTCTCATGAACCGTTCTATGAGAACCCAACCCTTGACAATCTCGCCTTTCTACTTTCAGATCAGCAGGCATCCTTCCGGTGGGAAATGGATGAGTTCCGACAGGAGATGAGGGAAATAATCAAGGGTAAAGCCACCATATTCGCTCATATTGAGCCAAACCTAAACAATCTAGAGAGGAATTCTGAGCATGTACAGTTCATAGAGACTACCACTCCTTGTGATTCCTTCGGTGATATTTCTTCCAATATATTTGATACTGATTTTGTGACACTTTGGAGTGGTAGGATGCCAGCCGACGGTGCCTCATCTGAGCGACGACCACATGGAGATTCAAGAGCGCCAGATGAGGAGGATAGAGGTGTTGATGTCTCTCATGATTTTGATGGCGGTGGTGGTGACACCAACAAGGATGATGCTCCAGCCGATGATATTGAGGCTGTCGTATCTCCAGATGCAGTCGGTGGTATTGATGCCACCAATCTTCCAGATGCTGAGCTAGAGGATGGTGTTGATGCCGCGAAGACAGACACCGAGGGTGGTGCTGACACCACCATTTCTGCTTCAGCTGTGTTTCCTTCTGTTGTATCTCAGGACAGTTCCCAAAAAACCCAAAAAATTGCAAAAAAAGGAATAAAAATATGAATAAAAGAAAGGTTCTTGCATCTTCTTCGAGTCCATATGTGTTGCATGATGATATTGGTATGGATTCCACTCCTTCACCCACATAGGATCCTATTCCTAGCCCTCTATATGAGGAGGGCCAAGCTATCCCCTTCCCTCAAGCACTCCGCATAGCGAAGGGGAATAAAACAGAAAATCCCAAAAAGAGACACCATCTAGAGTTCAACCAGCAGATGATTGACAGATTCTAGATCAAGCTAACTCTACAGGGGTCACTTGAGCACATACATCTCTTCTAGAATATATTAAGAGAGAAGACCACTATCCACAGGAAGAGAAGGAATCACAATGCAGAGATCCATGTGCTCTTTCGTGCCACTTGCTTCGGCATCCAGCACCGATTGCTAGGCAAGAGGATAGATGCAGGGGCTCCATATGTCAGATGCCATATTCATGAGAAGCGATTTGATTGGACTCTATTAGACAACGACTCTTCTATCAACCTTCTTCCGGCAGTCCTACTCGACCGATTCGAGTTGGGCCCTCTTTGATCCTCCAGTTTGCTGATAGATCTATCAAGAGGCTGAAGGGTTTGTTGAAGGACATGATCGTCACAATTCAGGGCCTGAAATTCCCCATGAACTTTGTTGTATTGGACATAGAGATCTCTGAGTCTGTGATAGATACCCCCATCATATTAGGACGCCCATTCTTGGCCACGACCAAGGTAGTGTGCAATCATGATAGAGGGAAGGTATACTTTTGCGTCGAGGATGAGAGTATACAAATAGAGATGATCGAGGAGACCAGAGCTAGAGATTCAACATGTTCTGAGAAGTCTAGTAATGCAGAGCAAATGACAGATGCAGAGCGAGACGTCCACTAGGAGTGCGAATTTGTGATAACTGATGATGAAGCCGTATGGTCAGACATAGTAGCACAAGCCCTTGTCATGCTTCCAGATGTCGAGGATTTATAGATTTTAGCAGACGAGAGTTTGGATAGCACAATCTTGGTCGAGGACACATTTGAGGCTGATGATCACAGGCATGATAGCGAGGCAGATTTTATTTGTTAGTCTTCTGACTTGTATCCCTCATATTAAGACATTGATTGGGATGAGTTTGATGATAATTTGCCATGTCTAATTCCCACAGAGCCGACAACTACGGTGGAGATTGAAGCTCCACAGACTACAAATACACTAAAAGGGTCGTCTTCGTTAGATGATCGCATACATCGAGAGTTCTCCCATGCAGATTTGGTTGCCTTCACTTAGACATTTCAGAAGCTAGATTTGCCAGCTCCGAGTTGTCTAGAGTGGAAGACCTTACCACAATCATTGAAGTATAGATTCCTTGTGGGTGATCCTGAGATGCACCTAGTCATTACCTCAGCGGATTTGACTGGAGAGCAAGAATCTCGTTTGATGGAGGTTCTTGAAAGGAACCACAAGGCGATTGGATGGAGTGTAGCTTATCTCCAGAGGATAAGTCTGGCCCTATGCTCCCACCATATCTATCTTGAAGAGGATGCTAAGCCATCGCGTGAGTTCTAGCGATGGCTGAACCCGAACCTTCGAGTTACGATTATGAAAGAGATATCAAAATGGTAGAGCGTTGATTTTAACTACCCCATCTCCGACTCCAAGTGGGCTAGTCCATTACATGTGCTTCCCAAAAAGATGGGCATCACAACAGTTGTGAGCGAGTCTGGAGAGGAGATCGCTACCCAGGTACCCACTTCTTGGAGGGTCTGTGTGGACTACAGATAATTGAATCATGCAACCAAGAAGGATCATTTTCTGCTGTCATTTATTGATCAGATTATTGAGAGGCTAGCTGGGAAGAGTCACTACTGCTTTCTTGACGGGTAATCTAGCTATAACCAGGTCGCCATAGTGCCCGAACACCAGGACAAAGCGACATTCACTTGTCCGTTTGGGACATATGCTTTCAGAAGGATGCCCTTTGGTCTATGTAATGTCCTGGCTACATTCCAAAAGTTCATGTTGTCCATCTTCTCGGACATGGTGGGTGATTGCTTAGACGTCTTCATGGATGATTTCTCGGTCTACGGTGATGGGTTTGATGCTTGTCTTGGCTGCCTAGATCGCGTACTTCAGCGTTGTATCGAGGACCATCTTGTATTATATTGAGAGAAGAGCCACTTTATGGTGACTCAGGGGACGGTGCTTGGCCATATCATCTCCAACAAGTTCATGGAGGTCAATCCGGCCAAGGTGGATATCATCAGGAAAATTATTCCACCATCCAATTTGTGGCATTTGCAGTCTTTTATGGGGCATGTCGGTTTCTACCGACGATTCATTCAGAATTTCAGTCGTATAGCCCGACCACTTACTGATCTGCTGATGAAAGACAACAAGTTCATTGTAGATGATAATTGTCTAGTGTCCTTCGAGACTCTCAAGGGATTATTGGTTGAGGCTCATGTCCTTCAGTCACCTGGTTGGTCTCTTCCAATCGAGATCATGATGGGTGCTTCTGATTTTGCCATAAAGGTTGTGCTAGGACAGAGGAGCGATGGATTTCCATATGCCATTCACTATGCTAGCTATACTTTAGATGCCGCCCAACGGAACTACACTGTCATAGAAAAGGGGATGTTAGCCATGGTTTTTGCTTTAGATAAGTTCAGATCTTATATCCTTGGATCTAGAATGATGACTTTTGCAAATCATACTGCCATTAGGTACATTATGGTAAAGAAGGATGCCAAAGAAGATTGACCAGATGGATCCTTCTACTCTAGGAGTTTGAAACTGAGATTAAGGATTAGCCTGGAGTCAAGAATGTGGTGGTGGATCACCTCTCCAAATTAGATAACCTTGAGGAATCAGAGCATATGGCACATATTACAGAGACCTTCCCAGATGAGGTGATCCTTGCTATCACCTCGTTTCCATGGTTTGACGACATTGTGAACTATCTTGTCGTCAAGAAAGTTCCAAAAGGTTGGCCGAGGCAACGACTTGAGACTTTCCTAGCGAAGTCCAAGTCGTACAATTGGGAGGATCCCATCCTTTATCATGAAGGAGGGGATAGCGCATGGCATCGATGCATTCCTAGGGAGGAGCATCATAGTGTCCTCACATACTGCCACAAGCATGAGGCATGAGGACATCATTCTGGGAGGAGGACAACATAGGAAGTGCTCCAATCTGGCCTATGGTGGCCTACCCTTTTCAAGGATTCTTATGAATTCATGAAGAGGTGCACTGACTATCAGAGGATGGGCACTTGTGGATAGCATGACATGATGCCGATGCAGCCCATTCACTTTTGTGAGGTTTTTGATGTATGGGGCATCGATTTCATGGGTCCATTCCCTAAGAGTCAGGGATTTGAGACATTCCACTTGCTGTGGATAATGTGACTCGCTGGGTTGAGGCCATCCCCACCCGAACCACATATGCTAAGATTGTTTGCAAATTTTTGAGGAAGAATATCATTTCACGGTTCGGGTTCCTATAGTGTTCATATCAGACGGGGGACTCACTTTATAAACGATAAAGTAAAGGCCCTTGCTAATGAGTTCAGCATAGATCATCGAGTTGCCACTCCATATCACCCCCAGACCAAGGGTCTTGCTGAAGTATCAAATAGGGAGATCAAGACTATTCTATAGAAGGTCGTTCGCCCAGACCGAAAGGATTAGTCACAGCTTTTGGACTCAGTCTTGTGGGCATATCAGACTTCCTTCAAGACATCTTTGGGTACACCTCCTTTTCATCTCGTTTATGGCAAGCCATGCCATTTACCTGTGGAGATCGAGCACAAGTCACAATGGGAAGTCAAAGAGTTATTATTGGAACCATAGAGTACAAGAGATCGAAGGAAAGCTGAGTTGGCAGCCCTGGAGAAGCTTAGAGGTACAACCTTTTCGAGTAGCCCATAGTATAAGGAGAAAGTGAAGATATGACATGATTCTCATATCAGCCATAAACAGTTTGATACGAACCAGAGAGTAGGGTTATTCGATGCCAGGTTGAGATTATTTCCAGGGAAGTTGTAGAGCAAGTGAAAGGGACCATATTGAATCTGAAAGGTACTCGATAATGGTAGAATTGATATTTATGAGATGTCATATGAATCCACCTTTCGAGTTAACGATCAGCGCTTGAAGCCATATCTAGATTATGACCCGCTGATCGTTGACATTGCCCCTATTCATTTTGCATGAGATGTGGTTTTTGACTCACATCATTTGCATCTCATGCCTGATTATCACTTTCCCTCCACTGCTGTATAGATCCAATTGTCCATATCACACATTCTTTTGTCTAACACCCCATCTTCATCTTTTGATTATGCTATACTTAGGGTGTGCTTTACCCTAAGTATAGGGGGTGTCAGACTTGTGATTATCTATTTGATTCTTTTTACCTTTGTTTTGTTGCCTATACTTAGGGATATTTCACCCTCAGTATAGGGGAGGTAGACCCTGTAAATTCTAACCCTCGGTCTTCCCCTTGTATACCGACATCTATACTTAGGATTACATAATCCTAAGTATAGGGGGATCATAGATTTCTAATCATGGCATTCTTTTATTAGTTGTTGTATCATAGCATTCTTTTCACTTCCCAATACTCAGCACGAGTTATGTCTTCCTTTCATCGCTCTTTGATCACTCTGAGGACATCGTTCGAGCTAAGTATAGGGGGTGTCATATATATTGTATATATACTTTAGCCATAACTCGTACTTTGTGTGAATGTATTAATAAATAAATTTGCTGAAAACCTTATACCTAAAAATCACAAAAATTTTAAAATTTTCTTGCATTTTTCCTTGCACATGTTTGTAAATAGTTCTTCATAAAAAATTATTTTTGTACAAATGTTTGTAAAAATGTTTTGTGTGTAAAACTTTTGTAAATATTTTCCTATGAAAAGTATATAGTACAAAATTTTTGAAAAGTGTTTGAAAAAGAAAACTTTGCAAAGATCTTTTTGTAAATGTTTGTAAATATTTTCCTAAAACATGCATTTCTTTTTTGCATTCAAACATTTTTCATAAAATTTTTCATATTTTAAAAAATTGCACATATTTGTTTGTATCTTCTTCTGAATCATAGTTGACATTTAAACTAGTCTGGAACTAAATTGGAAAATGGAGCTTGATTAAGACCTTAATCAACCTAATGTTTAGAGGAACCTTATAGGATTTGGGGTGAAGACTTTCAGGTCCATTAGTGACTTAATGCTTTGAGTCCACTAGGCTATGTTCACATGTCATCTTGGTGAGCCAAAGTAGAACACTTAACAACGCACGCATGACTCTCACAAACAATGGCTTTACTTGGACCAATACCTTACACAAAGCTCCACACGGATGAGGTGGTGAGGAGGCAGTTTTCTTTGGCTTGGTGTAGCATACAAGGGTAGTACTTTTAGGCAGAACCTCTCATCTTCCTTTAGGGAGGGATGCGCATCTTAACTTGGTCTAGTAGCATTGAGGTCTAAAAAACATGAGTTATGGGTTGTAATAATGCTTCAAAAGAGGGATAGTCTACTGGCTCAAGAAGAAAAACTCCTATGGTAGATGTTGCGCCATGTAGATAGGTTGTACAAATGTAATTAAAAAAAGTGAAAAATAAAGAAAAACACCAAAAAATGGACATGCCCAAGTGAAAAAAAATGCCTGCCGGAGTGTATATAGTCAATAAAGCAAAGCTTATGTATTCCACCTTCTCATCTCATGAAGCTTGCTGTAGGATACATAGCTACACTGGTTAGGCTTCTAGGGATACATGACTACACTGGTCACAATCCATTCTCTTCTTTCCCCTCTTCATGACCTGGTTGAACTTGAACTTAGAAGGGAATACTACGCTCGTCGAGGAAAGATCTACTGGACTAGGGAATTAGAGTTACCTTGTTGAGGGAGGCTGTCGCTTTGTCATTTCTGAGGTGGGGAGCTACATATCACTCCATATATGGAAAGATGCATAGTCATTAGAGTTTGCATATTGATGAATACTCATTCATCACTCTTTATTCTTATATTTTAGCTACAAAAACCTTTGCAAATGCATGTATATATATTTGTAAATATAAATAATTACCAAAAGCATGCATGGTGTAAATAGTAATAATTAGCATGTTTTTGTGTAAAAATAAAAGAATAAAGATTAAAAATAAAAAGAGGGAAATATTTAGAATAAATATTGAGCAACCTAACCCAAGGGAGGGCTCAGCATGGGCCTGACCGCATAAAAGCCAAAGTAGAGGGAGATAGGGGCTCATGTGTGTAAATATAGTTGTAAAAAAAATAAAAATATTTTCCTCTAAAAATAGAATAAAATAGGCTTGTAAATATTTGTATATATTTATAAATATAAAATCAAGATAAAAATAGAAAAATCAAAAAGAAAACAAAAATAGATCACTTGTATATATCCACCTTGTACATACAACCACACTTAGATTTCTTTCACCTTATAAATAAAGAAAATTATTTTTTATAAAATTTGTATATATTCTACTTTTTATGGTGTGAATAAATAAAATAAAAACAAAAAAAAACAAAAACAAAATAAAAATAACAAAATTAAAAACCAAAAATATATTGTAAATATACCATGTATATATATGTGCATATGTATTTATTTCACCTATGTATATAAATAATAAAAATAAATTAAAAATATCTTTTTATTCCTAATTTTATGATATAAATAAATAAAATATAAAATGGGAGTAAAAATGTATAAAAATAATACATTAAAAATCAAAAAAATCAAAAAGACATATTGCACATATACCTATATATAGCTATATAGTGTAAATACCTCATTTTATTTTGAAAAATTAATTAAAAATCAATAAAAATAGAAAAAAATTAAAACAAAAATATTTCATGTTTTGACTTTTTAATAATTCGGCCATTTGTTAATTTTAATTTAATTTCTAAATGTTTTACATGTGGCTGGTTTCCATTGGTCCACGGGGGTTGTTGACCGCCCGGTCAACTCCCCCCTGTGGAACACCTCCCACGGGTTTTGGACACCCGACCCAACTTCTCCTCTTTTTCGTGTCCAAACCCGATCACCATCACCCGAAACCCCGAGTCCGTTTTGATCACGTCACATCCGGCACCCTCGCCGGCACACCCGCCTCGGGGTCCGCGCTCCACATTGCCCTACCCGATCACTTCTAGTCGAACCTGCACCCATATAAATCTCGAGCTCCACCACCCTATTGCTCATCTTTTGGCTCACTTGTTCACCACCCAGGGACCTCCACCGGCTTGGCGAGAGTGACAGCTTGCTCCAGCAGGTGTCGCAGCGAGGAGGGAGCAAGAGACCACTGATCCGGTGAAGTTTGCTCCGCCGTGCTCCGCCCAGAGCAGGAGGCAGAGCCTCGGACGACGACGGTCCTTGAGGCAAGGACCCAGAGCTGCCCAAGCTCGTCCCCAGTCGACCCATCCACCCAGGTAGCTTAGATTTCTTCCCTAGTTCTCTAATTTCGCATTTGCCCCAATTTTCGCCGTCGCCGACTATCGCCGATTCCGACCATCTCATCCTTCCACTCGATCATCGGAATCCATCATCGCATTCGCCCTTCCCTCGCGCACCTTCTCCGTACTTCCACTCAACCCAGCTCGCACAGGAGCTAGGGATTTGAGCTCCTCCGTCCACCCCCTCGCCGGAGCTCGACCACTACGCCTCACCGTCCACTTTCACTCTGCCTAACGGGGTCGAGGCAGTTTGCCCTCGACCCACGAGTTTGCTGATGCACTTTGCAGGTACATCCGAGCCCATCAGAGGGCTTGGACCATCAGGTCCAGCAGCTCCGCCTCTGCCCGACTCTTCAGAGCTTCTCAGAGCTCCATTGAGTCATCAGAGGCCTCCATCAGACGCGGAGGGCCCGCAGCTTCCTTCTCCGATCTTCAGCGAGCTTCCACGAGGAGACCGGCGCCATCATGAGCCTGGCGAAGTTCGGCGGCGTCCAGTTCATCCATCATCCTTCTCCTCCGTCCGATCAGCCTCAGCGCTCCAGTTTCGATCTGAGCCATCCATTCCAGGAGCAGCAGCTACCGCACGGTCTTTAGGAGGACTGATCCAGACCGTCCGATGGCCAAGGCTTAGCCACCGCACTTCTCCACCGTTCGTTCTCCACGTGGCGACGCCTGAACCACTCGATCCGCCCGAGGGATAGCAGCTTTGGGCGCCACCCATTCCCAGCCGTCCATCTACCCACGTGGCGCCCATCCGTCGGTCGACTTAATAAAGGGTAATTTACCCGTAGGCCCTGCTCTTTATTTTGTTTAGCGTTTAGTCCTGTAAATACGTTAGATAGTTGTTTTATTTTTGGTACATTTGCACTTTGGCCCTGAGTTTTATTTTATTCGTATATATGCCCCTGTGTATGGTGTAGCACGTACATCGACACGTGCTTTGTTGGGTATTTTGCATATTTAGCTCTGTAGTTCTGCACTGTTATGAAATGAATGAATACTTTTAGATAATTGCATTTATACCCCTTTGCGTGAATTAATTGCGTATGTGCGTTTATTTGTGGGTAAATTACAAACAAGTCCTCGGACTTTTGGTACCTGTTACCAAATAGTCCCAAAACTTAGTTTTGTTTACATTTAGGTCCCTGAGTGCCCCAGGCACGCGCTACGCGCGTGATTCCTTGGGAATTTTGCATCGGACCTCCCAGAGCTTTGGGTATTTGCATTCAGGTCCCTGTGCACAGTACCTAAGTTTCATTTTTGAATAAAATATCAAACTACTCCAAATTCGATGAAAATTGGATACATGGCTCCTGCCATGTTGTAAAATTTTCTAGAATTTTTGGAGACATTTTTATTTTGAATTGATATTTTTAAAAAAATCAAAAACACAAAAAATATTAAAACCTATCTAAAAATTACAAAAAAATTAGCTACTGTTTAGATTGTTGTGTTTGAGTTTCTGGCCAATTTTGGCCATTTTTCATTTTATAAAACTCATAAAAATTACAAAACACCTAAAAACTTATAAAAATTCTAATAAATAATTTAAAAATCCAAAAATCATAAATCTAGTGCCCAAATTTTCCTTAAACTTTCTAGTTTATAGGAAAAATACCTCCAGGAGCTAAATAGGCCCTTTTGCATTTTAAATTGGCCTTTTTCTCCTGAATGGACAGTACCTTCAGTTTCTTACCTTGTTTTATTTTTAGAAAATTAAATAAAATTCAGAAAAATCCCAAAAATTCGCAAAAAAAAGTAAAAATCATAAAATACACAAAAACATTTTTATTGGATATTTTGACTGATTTTTGATGCATTAAATAATTTCTTGAAGTTGATTGTTTTCTTGTTTTCCTTATTTTCTTAATTAATTAAAAATCCAAAAAAAATTATAAAAATTAAAAATCCACCAAAAATACATTGCATTTTTATTCTTTTTGAGACTACTTCGTAGGCTGTGAGGCCATCCCGTGCTCCTTATGTTCGACCCTGGTCGCTATACCAGGTTAATAAAATAGCAAGACCGCTATTGAATGTTTGAGTGATTTTTATCATATTTGGTGGTCTCTTTTTCTGGATTGATCGAGTCTGATTGCTTGGGTCGCAACGACCATTGACGACCTTTTACCCGTGTGATCAGGCTGGTCATCAGAATGGCGCCGTTGCCGGGGAGCACGGCTTAGTAGTTTTTGATTTTTCTTTTTCATTTTCTTTTTGTTTTATTTTTCGCGGCTTTCCGCGGCTCTTTCAGAGTCGTCGGCTTTTCGCAGCTTTTTGTTTTTCTTTTATTTTTGTTTTATTTTGTTTTGCTTTATTTTCTCTTATTTTTGTTTTTACTTGATTTTGAGTGTTTATTTTATTCGGCACTTTTTCACATATACCCTGTTTTATTTTCTTGATATTATTTGATTATTTTATTGGTCTGACCACTTGTTTCTTTCTTGCGAGGGCTCGAGGATCGATGCGGCTGCTTTCAAGGAGCCTACGCAACCGCGGGACTTGGAGGCGGCTCCCTTCTACACGGAGCCGCAGGAGAGCGTGAGAGAGTAGACGAGCGGGCGAGGATTAGTTTAGATTTTTATTTTTTTCTGATTATTGTAATAATACAGGGACACTCAAACTCAGACTTTTGACTTGGCTTGACTAGCAGGTCTGTTTTGCCGAGCACCGGTGTGCTCGGGGGACCCCTAGGTTTTTCGCGGCTTTTTCGTGGCTTTTGGTTTTCTTGCTGCCTTTTATGGTTTTCAGTGGTTTTTCTCGAGCCCCTAGACTTGGGATTTTCTACTTGACTGTGCCATAATTAGTAGGATCCCCACACCTAATTATCTGCCTGTTCCTATAGTGCGATTAATTGGACCTACTAATAATTCACTAATAAAAATAACCTACTCACTCCCTTCGTAGCCTACGTGCCGTAGCCTGCCCAGCCAAGCGCTGCTCCTGAACCCGATGTGTCGGGAGGAGGAGGGGTAGACCGAGACCGGACCTTTGGCTTGAAGGATCGGTGACCAGTTAGACGGTTCTGTGAGTAGAATTGCCTGTTTAGGACTCGGTTTTCATCGCTGCACCGTATAGGTAGTTTACTTTCAGTCCTTACATTTCTGCGCGGATCACTTGCATGTAGAGTGCTAGAGACAGGTACGCATTTCTATCTCTACATGCATCATTGATTTCATCGCGCATCGGCTTTTTCGTCTTCTCCCCCTTGTTTTTGTCTAAATAACCAGGAGAACCGAAAAATTTGTTAGGCCTTTGTTTTTATTGAAAAATATTAAAAAGAAAAACCATAAAATTGGGACTGCTAAAACTATTGACCCTAAAAGACACCTGACCTAAAAATCTGTCTTGGGGAGAGCAACCCCCTCATTGTTTGGTTTGATTGTGCGAGAGAGTGACCCGTTCACTAGGTAGGGCCCTCCGGTGCTATTCCCGACTGATTACCGACTCATTCGTGCGGGCCAGTCGGTTGGGGTAGCATCGGATATCCCAATAGGTCACGTAATCGCTCTGATAGATTGTTTGTTCACCATAATAAAAAAGACAAGATAATTTGACCGAGCCTTTACGATCTTCAGCTCGCGTTGCGTTGGTGAACTGAGGGGTTTGTATTCTGATCATAGTTTGTCCAGATCCCATCCGCCTTACTCGCCAGATCATGATGACGGGTAGACGGTCTCTTAGGCAGCCTCTGGCTGCATCGCTTTCGGGCATGACTACCCGTTCATCTAGGGTGGCCCGCGAGAGCCGAGACCAGCTCTCCGAGCCCGAGTATGATTCCGCCTTGTTCCCCCTCGACCCCCTTTCTTTCGGTTCTGAGAGACATGAGCTAGAGGAGAGATTGGCAGATTTATCAGCACCTGAGTTTGGCTCATTTGATTTTGCAGATGCCATGGCCGGAAGTTCCGAGGATCGCTCCCGAGGTCCACAGCCTGAGCACTTTGTGTTGGACCAGGGCGCGATCAACTCCACCCTGATCGCCTCCCTAGAGATCGTTCAGCAGTAGTTGAGGGATCAGGGAGCATTCATGCTTGATATGAGGAGAGAGATGGAGCATATGCGAGCAGAGAGAGATTAGCAGAGAGACAGGTCGGGGATCCTAGATGATGCAGATGCAGCCGCAGCAGCCGCCGCAGCCGCGGCAGGAGGACCACCGAGACCGATGCGGGAGTTGCACAACCCCAGATCGAACGCTGATGCACCACTGGGTCGTAATTCCAGCTATCGTGGGGGACTTCAAGTTCCCCCCGAACACCTTGCAGTTACTCCCCCGCTTCCACGGGCTCGCCACCGAGGAGCCCCATCTCCACCTCCAGGAGTTCCTCATGATCTGCAGTACTGTCCACGATCGTCGGGTGGACCAGGATACGATTCAGATGATCGCCTTCCCTTTTTTCTTGGCAGACAGAGTAGCCACCTGGCTGAAGCACTTGGGGAAGTTTGTTTACACTTGGGAACAGCTCCGCACCGAGTACTTACATAAGTACTATCCACTCGGGCGGACCAATGCAGCGAGAGCCCTCATCAGCAACTTCTCCATGCTCCCCAACGAGCAGTTCCATGAGGCATGGGAGAGGTTTAGAGAGCTGACTGATCGATGCCCGCACCATGATATTTCGAAGCCCAACCTTGTGTAAAGCTTCTTTAGCGGGCTGACACCAGAGCTCCAGGGCTTGGTGAACGCTTCTTGTGGCGGGTCTTACTTCGCCAAGGATCACGACCAGGTCCGGGCCATCTATGAGGAGATGGCCGAGAACTATATGGTGATGTCCCAGACCAGGTTGTACACTCAGGGCAGACCCCAGCAACAGCCAGGACCTGTGCAGTACCAGAGGATAGCACGGGTCGATGCCGGTCCATCCAGTTCGTCCGCAATAGCAGCAGCACATGCAAAGTTGTCAGCTGCGGACATGGGTATTATCAGCGAGAAGTTGGATCGGATGGAGCTGATAGAGAAGAAGCAGTGCCAGGGCATCACTCAGATGGAGCAGATGGCACAGACTCTGAGCGACATGAAGAGCCAGCTCATGTGTCTCCAGGAGGCACAGACGGCTTCCCAGCCCCGTCTTCAGTCACGAGGCGATACCGGCGGTAGCAGCAGCTCGTCCCAGCGCTCCAGCTCACACCAGCATCCTAGACAGGTTCACCTTGTACAGGCAGAGCCGTACCAGCAACAACAGCCCTCTTACCAGTCACCACCATCTCCAGACTTGCAGATGGTGGTATACCAACCGGATCAGCCTCTGGCAGTGCTACCGCCACCCCAGTACAGTACAGAGCCGTTGATGGATGTTAACGGGATTTGGTATGACCGTCCTTAGCCTGGGATCCGACGAGACCATCCCGGATTCAGGTGGGGGAACGGAGGTGCCCAGCCCCAGCAGCAGCCATCTGGTCAGGGAGGCCAGTACAACCAGCAGAGAGATCACCAGCCGCAACAGCAACCCCCAGTCTACCCTTCACAGCAGCAGCAGCAGTCATCCTTCGTTCCTCGTCCCTATCAGCAGGGACAGTCTTGGAGACTTGAGCAGCAGCAGCCTCACCAGCAGCAGCACCCTTCCACTTACCCCTCTCACCAGCAGCAGCACCAGTTCCAGCAGCCTCACTACCAGAGAGGCTACCCGTCGGGCTCCCATGGTCCACCATACGAGAGCCCCGCCTTGGACGACATAGCCCGCCTCCTCACGAACCAGCAGGCTACTTTCAAACGGGAGATAGACGAGTTCCGCCAGGAGATGCGGGACATTATGAGAGGGAAGGCCGTCATCCCTACCCAGATTGAGCCGAATCCCAACAGCCTGAAGCGAAAATCTGAGCAGGTAGCTTACACTGAGCATTCACTCCTAGTGATCCATTTGATGATATGTCTGCAGACCTTTTTGATGCTGATTTTGTCACACTTAGGAGCGGTAGGACACCAGCCGGCGGCGACGCCTCGTCTGAGCGACATCACGAGGACACACCTAGGGCGCCAGATGAGGAGCAGGAGAGCGGTACTGAGGTCGCTCATGTTGATGATGGTGGTACTGATGCCATAAGGATGCTGATTCCACAGGCGGAGCTGAGGCCACCATTTCACTAGTTCGAGGAGGTAACACTGACGCCACCGGAGATGCCGAGCCAGAGCGCGGTACTGAGGCCGCGAGACGTCCAGTTGAGCCAGCCAGTGGTGGTACTGAGACCACCAGAGTTCATTCTGAGAGAGCTGTAGTTTTTCCTCATTCTGATGTATCTCGGAACCATGTTGTGAATAAAGGAAAAGGTTTAGTTTATTCTGGTCCCATTGTGGTGCTTGATGTATGTGCGGATCCGGCCGTCGAGCCGTCTAGACCTTTTCCTAGTCCTTCATCTGAGAAGGACCCTGTGATCCCCTTCCCTAGAGCCCTTCAGATGGGGAAGGGGAAGAAAAAAGAAAAAGATCCAAAAAAGAGAGAGCAGGAGGAGTTCAGCCAGAGCATGATTGACAGATTCCACATACAACTGACCCTTCAGGAGGCTTTGCAGCACATCCCCCTTCTTCAGCGTTCGTTGAGAGACAGGACTACAGTCAGGAGGAGGAGGAGGAACCACCACTCAGAGATCCATGTGCTGACGAAAGCCACGTGTTTTGCGATCCAGAACCGTCTGTCGGCCAAGAGGCCAGATTCAAGAGCCCCATATGTCAGATGTCACATTAGAGAGTAGAGGTTCGACCAGACTCTATTGGATAGCGGATCATTTATCAACCTCCTTCCGGCAGCCCTTCTCAACTGCTTCGAGTTGGGCACTCTTAGACAGAGCAGGACAGTCCTTCAGTTTGCTGATCGATCTGTCAAGAGGTCGAAGGGGTTGTTGTGAGACGTTGCCGTTACTATTCAGGGCCTGCAATTCCCCGTGGACTTCGTAGTGTTGGACATGGAGATCCCTGATTCAGTGACCGATACCCCCATAATTTTCGTCGTCCGTTCTTGGCCACAGCCAAGGCGGTGACTGACCATGATAGCGGGAAGGTATACTTTCGCGTCGAGGGCTAAAGTGTACAAATAGAGACGGTCGAGGACTACAAAGCCAGAGAGAGATCATGCTCAGGGACCAGTTCAGATGCAGAGCAGCTGACAGATGCCGGGCTAGACATCCACCATGACTGTGACTTTGTGATCACAGATGATGAGGCAGCATGGGCAGACCCCGCAGCACAGGCCATCCTCTCATTTTCAGACACCGCTGATGCCGAGATGATAGCAGAGGAGAGCTTGGAGAGCACAACCCTGGTTCAGGATACTTCAGTGGCAGCAGAGCCGGTTCTCGACCGTGACATAGTTTTTAGTGAGGATGGTGGTACTGAGGCCACCTTGTGTGACGGTGGCACTGATGCCACCTTATTTGATGCAGATCCCTCGGATTCAGAGTCTGATTGGGCAGAATGCGAGGATTATATGCCAGACCTGAGTCCCACAGAGCCTACAGCTGAGGAGGAGGTAGATGCCGAGCAGATCAGAGAAATAAATAGAAATATTAATATTTCCTAGAAATTATTTTATCCTAGATAAGTCTATGTGAGAGGTATCAAGAACAATTTTTAATTCCTAAAAATACTAAGTGCGAAACTAAATAAAAATCAATTACTAGTATCACATTTAATTTATGTGACCTCAATATGCGTGCAAATGAGCTGAAATTTGGATAGAATGTAGAACAATCTAAAATCTACCTACGATAAACTTTTAGATTTTTTTAAATTAGTAAATAATGAAATATCATGTTTAGAGCATAAAATGGGTAAAATATATAAGTTTCCTCCAAATTAATTTAATAAAGAGTCAACTGATAACAAAATTTAAATAAATTCTCACTGGATAGAGAATGAGTTGCTCTACAACATGCTATTTATGCAAAAAAAATGATGCAAGATCAATGTTCACATTAAATGACATATTTAGGATTCCAAATGCAATATAGATAATAAAAACAAAATAAATGAGATGGAAATGCAATTACCCAAACATGGAAGGCACGTATGTAATTTTTTCCAGTGAGCACGTATGCCACACGTGATACTTATGGTGGAGGAGTATGTGCATGATTTCCTCGATTTGCATTGACTTCAGGCACAAATAACCCAGCCTCACATGCAAGGCACGTGAAGTGGGATTGAGCGCAAGCATCATGCATGCTGATTGTCTTGTGTGGTGGGTGAGCTTGAGCTGCTCCATGCTGGTGGAGGCGTGGGCACACGTGGGGGCACATTGAGCTTCTTTGGTCGACGACGGTGGGAAACAGTGCGATGCAGCGTGGCATACATATGGGTGGTTGGCAGCAGTCTCTACCTCCATCGACACACGGCGAGAGGTGAAGCGGTGAGGCGGTGGAGAGTGGCTGCTCACAACCAAGGTGCTCGTGGTGAACGAAGGTGATAACTAGGTGCTACGTGGGAGGGGATGTCATTGGAGCGCATCATGACTGTGCCTGAATTCCTACGATGGAGCAAGGACCATTGTGGCACGATGAGGGGGCACTACATGGCACTTTGTAGAGGAGCACCCACCTGGGTGGTGCATACAGACAGGGGGACTATTGAACTGTGCGAGGACTCGTAGGTGGTGTGAGTTGAAAATGGAACCAAGGTGTGAGGCGGCAGGTGATGGGTGTAGATCGGGGAAGGTGATCGAAGTGAGCAAGTAGACGGGATGTCAATGGTTACCAGAGTAGAACAAACAAGGAAAGAGAAGAGAAGAAGTAGAGAATTACCTAGAGTCTATTTGAGGTTGGACCTGCGATATGGGGCCTCGATCATGGCCTCGTGTGACGAATCATGATGAAGCTAGGTCTAGGTCAGATAAGACCTCCGCAACGAAGCACAAAGCCTCAGATCTCGCCTGAGAAGTTGGATTCCCCCGTTGTCGCTGTCGAGGTTGCACCATTGTTGTCACTAGGTTGCAAAAGAATCTTGAGGCTCCCTCTCTCGTGATGGTGGATGCTCGACTATGGGGTTGGCAAGCGGGTTATATAGGGAGAAGAGAGGCGATAGGATTGAGGTGGTAGGCGTTAGCTAGAGATGGGTGAGAAATGGGGGGTCAACGGTGATTGCGAGATTGGTTGACAAGGGAAAAGGGTAGTGGGGAGGGGTAGGCAGTGGAGGTTAACGAGAATTAAGGGAGGAAGGAGTAGAGAGATTGGTTGTCTGATCAGTCGAGATTAGACGGACGAGGGTTTGCTACATTTTATTATTTTATTACTTTTATTTTTAATTAATTAAATCATTTTTTATTTTTTACTAAATAATAAATGAAAAAATAATGCGAAAATTGAGTGATACGTGACGGCTCTAGGAGCTGCCATGTGTAAGCTCTAGAAAATTCAAGAAATAAAATCTAAAGATAAAAATGAAAGAAATAGCAATGACCTTGGATCGAAAAATTTTCTTCAAGAAAGTTGCTCGTCTCGATGAGATCTATAATTTTGAAGAGACAAAAGCCAAAATAGATCATCTACAAAAGTGATATTTTTTAGGAACTCTATGTACATAGAACTCTGATGTTTTGGGGTTATATTTTTTGTGATTTTAAAAGGAAAAAATCGAAAAAAATTACGATAAAAGAAAGAAAATATATTTACATATTACTCTATTTTTTTAGGTATTTAATAAATAATAAAATAGGAAATAAAATAATAAAAATGGAAAACGGGAGATATTTATACACACTCACAAGGGACACTCAGACTTGTTCAGTTTCTTTGATTTCAGTCCTATTTTGGATTTGGGTTTTTGTGCATTTTAATAAAAAATTCACCTAAAAATAATGAAAAAGAAATAAAAGAAAAAGGTTACATATGTATATAAAATATCATGTCAAAATCCGCTAAAATACACAATGCGTAAAAGGAGGCCAAAACTAATCTTTCATATATGAGCTCCGATTTTTATAAATTTGGTCTTGTTTTGAAGGTATTTGAATATATATTACTTTAAAAGTGAGTAGATTGATATCAAACACTGTATGAGGAAGATATTTACGTTTAGTTTGTCTATTCAGAACATAGTTTTTTTATCTCACGGGCCGATTATTTAAATTAGCAATTTTTTTTGTATTTTCCATTAATCTTGTTAGTAATATGTACAAAATGGAGGTCATTTGAGGCCAATTGGTGTTAGCATGAATTGATTAAATTGTTAGAACTTAGGTGAAAATGTGAAGATGATTATGAATGCAAAGCATGCTAAAATGCAAATATTAATTCTAAGTGCATTAATGGTAAAAATGTAGAATAAATGATGAAATGCAGCTAATTACACATGAATGAAGCTTTATTTTCAACTTTTAGTGTGATGAATCATAGATTCATCAACCCCTTATGCTTAAACCTTGCTCGTCCCAAGAAATTAAATGAAATACAAAAGTAAAATGATTTTGGGTTCCATACCAAGGTCATGAACAAAATGTGAAAATGGAGCTAGACCTGCCCTTTGGATTAATAGTTTGGCAAACTCCTTAGAGAATTTAGGTTTTAAAATCAACAGCCCTTGAGTTCCACATATCATTGTAACAGTTCTAACTCAGAAGTCATCTTAGATCAATCCATCTCCCAAAGCATACCCCATGAACATGGACAACTGTCTCATGTGTGTGAATCGTTTTAGCTATTCCCATCAAGAATGTTGGACTACCATGTTTACCTCTCCTCCAATAACCTATCCTCGGGGAGTCAGGTATTTCCTTCTAAGGTATGTTGTGTTGTGTTCATAATCAAAAAGGAGGAGAAAATAGAAGATGGGGAAAAGAATTAGAGAGTGACCAGTGTAGTAACCACTCCTTGTGAAGCCGACCAGTGTAGCCAAGTCTTCTGCAAGATCTGCAGGTTGTCTTGAAGCTGGACCTTTTTTTCAAATATTTACTTAGTAGTTGGCTTCTTTTTAGCATGGATTTTTGGTAACTTTGCATTTTATGCCTCTACGGATATAGAGTCTTTCATTCCGCACATGTTTTGAGGTCTTAGAAAAAAAATTGTGCCCATCTGTCCATCCCTTATCTGAAGCCTTTTTTCAACTCGTACTCCGATCTTTAGATGTCCACGCTACCAAAAAAGAGACTCACGCAGTCTTCCAACACCCCATCTGAGTTGTGCTAAGGGCATAGTGCGAGAGCACATATTAATTCCCTATTCTAAAGTCATATCCAAAATGAGGAGACCTGATTAGACACTAAGAGTCAAAGGTTGTGCATTGTCATGCGGAACTCAAACAATTAAGTCAAAGACCTGAAGCTTCTAAAATCCACTTTTTCGATGAAGTTCCTTTGAAAATTAGGTAGATTAAGGCTAAGTCAAGATACTCTCTACTTATATTCATAACTCATTTCATAACCCAACAAATTTCCACTTTGCATATGAAATGTAGATGTTATGAGGTGCAAGATTTTTTTGTATGAATGTGATGATGATATACAAGAGTAAATAAGAAGTTTGTTGTTTTTTTTCTCTTTTTTATATGTTTTTTTGAAAGATTTACCCATCCCGTATTGCATAATATATACAAAAATACATCAAAGTACGAGCCATGGGTAAAGTATATATGTAATATATACACAATCCCCTATACTTAGAGTGAGCTATGTCTTCAAAGCACAAGAAGCGAGGAAAAGACATAGCCCATGCTAAACGTAGGAGAGTGAAAAACAAAAAGGAGTTTAGAAGTTGACTGCTCCCTATACTTAGGTTCTAGTCAGCCTATGTATAAAAGAAGATCAAAAATCGGAGCGGTCGAGGTCAATAGGAGAAATGAATGAATATATACTGGATGGGCATCAATCCCCTCTATACTTTGGCTTTGGTTAGCCTAAGTATAGGACAAGAGTGAGTAAGAGGGACAATGGGATCTGGAGAATATACAAAGCAAGTGGGGAATAGAAAATACATGTGGCATTGCCCCCCCCCATACTTAGGCCTTGGCCTATGTATAGGAAGAAAATGTACAAGGGAACTGATGGGGTTGGGGGAAAGGGTGGCCGATGATCAAGGAGGTTTATGATCGATATTTTTCGAAGCATGTGGTGGAAGGGAATATTGATAGAACGAAGATGAATCAGAAGATTCCCAACCATCGTCGAATCTGTCATTAGGAGAATAATACTTAAAGCTCACATCACTCCAACTATTCTTATTTTTGAATTGTTTCTTCAGAGTTCGTTTAGTTTTCAGGTCAATAGTAATCAAATGATATTCAATTCAAGATCTTTTCTTTGTCGTCTTCTTAAGTGATAATCAACTCTTCACAAATCTCTGAAGATTGGGTACATATCCTATGGCGTACATATCCTATGGCCTTTATTAATGGAAGCTTTAATATCAGACTTTTACAAATCGCTTCCATATTGATGTTGTCCAAATTTTTTGAATTTTTAGGTATTTTATTTTTTTTGGAATTTTCAATAGAGTTAGTACGATGTTCAGTGGACTGGTCTGGTTTATGTGGTGTATGTGTGTGGAAATCAAGCACATGATGTGTCTCGATTTTGCTCTGTAATCTTCTCGATTCCTATTGGTTGGTTATCCCTTTACTATTTGGATGATAATATCAAATTGCTCTATCAAAACCTCATCTCTTTTATTGATCCGGACTATGCCATCCATTATTGTCTCATGACTAGGATTTGAGTGATTATGCTTGGTATGCTGTGACATTTGCATTTTCTCCTAAACTGAGAAGTAGTCAGTCTCTATGATCTGGGTTTGGTCATGAGTCCTATTTTCTTGACTTTGGGTATCATCTGTGTGGTCAAAGGAAAGTGATCATACTCGGGCCGTGAATCATCCCGAGTAGAGGATGTTTCAAATAGTGAATTATCATACGTAATCGAGAATCGTGTTCCTCTATCAAATTCAGTTACGCATGTATTCATCCTCGATTTTGATCGCTTCATTGTGTTTGCATAGTACATGTTCGATTCTGTGAGTGGTTCGTATCTCAAAGTTTTAACCAAGGGTGGATGGTGGGTGAAATGAATGGTGGCTAGGGAGGAACTACATCAAAGAGAGGGTTCCTCTAAAAAGGAAGTGGGCATGAAGATTGGGAATTTGTCATTTGAAAGCGACCCACAGAGTCTGGGTATGAATGCCAATATTCAGATATCTTCGAAGGGAATGGTAAAGATTGATTCACAAAACCATGATATGTGTATGAAAGTGCACTGTCACACAATTCAGTACGCAAATGCAAACCCCAAAATTCACCAACTCAACATAGTGAATGCCACAAATGACCTACCAATTCTCTTTTCAGTTTTAAGTTGATGATAATTTCAATCTTTGGAAGAGTTAACGAGCTTTAGGTGCATGTATTTCCCTACAGACTGGCTTGATTCTTCCAATTAGTTGAACCTACTTTCAGCCAGTAAGGGGCTAAGTATGGATCGTATAAATGCGGCTACCCTTACTTGAGGACGGAGCCTTATGCAATATCCTCTAAACCACCAACTCTGCTAAGAAAATTCGGACCATTTACCGGCTACTCGTAGGTCCTCTATGAGAATTATCTCTAAAGGGTTACTCTCCTGCAAATAATGATATTCAATTTTATCCGATTTTAACTAGTCAATAATATTAGAAGTCCCATTATTTTAATTTGGTTGTCACTTTGAATTTGAGTGGAGATCAATATACGTCTACACGGAGATTTCAATTTCCTTTATTCCTATGTGAATGAAAACTGAGGGAGAATTGAAAAAGTTGTGCAACGGAAAATATGATGATGAATGCTGAGGCAGAGATACTTACAATGCTTCCTTGCAATCTTCGTGCAATATACTAAACAGAATTGAAATTTCCCAAAAAATTGTAATGCATGCACATGAAATCACACATCGAACATGAATGTCTAATAGCGAGTGACAAAACACTTTTAATTTGGCTAAATGAAAATTGATCTAGTGCGTATAATTAAGTGTATTGTGGTCTTAATCCTACGAGCATAAAAAATCCTAGTAGCTCTAATAGCTGAGGTGCAATCCTAGGACTACGAGCCACTCAAGTCGTGCCCCACCCTCACTGGAGAGTGAAATAGGTTCGATACACTACAAAGAGTCCACTTCGATTACATACCCGAGAATCCTATAGGGAACCGTTGGAAATAATAAATTAACTACAAATTAAAATACGAACAATTTCTCTCAAAAAATGTGAAACCATATTCTTCTTGCGTCTAATCACTTCGAGTTGCATCGACTTCCAAAAAAGCCGCTCCAAGTCCACTAGGTACCTCACACGAATATTGAAAGATTAAATATTAGAGAAATGTTCACAGAAAAATATATAAAAATAAATAGAAATGTTGGAATGAAAAAGGAAAAAATGGAGAAATAAATACAAGAAAGACCAGTTAGACTACCTGGGTGTGGAAAATCTAAAAATTAAATTTTATAAAAGCAACCTATGGCGTGCCTCCTCGGCAACGGTGCCATTTGAAGAATTATGAGAATGCCCTAACTTAATCATGAGAAATTAATATTGATTTGTTCGTATCAGTAGGGCAAATTCAGATTAATAAAAACCTACAAATTTAATTATTTGTCCAATTGAAGCGAGTGCTCAATTTTTTACTAGGGCAAGTTTAGGGTCGAACTCAAGGAGTCCATTGTCTCCTTAGGTTGGTTTTTAGTCGATCTAGATGCTAGGTTTTCGAAGAAGCATTATTTTGTATTTTTAAATGTAATAAACGAGGAACACACAATTTTGATAAAGTCTAGGGACTAAAATATAAATTATGATCAAATTAAGTGAAAACATCCCCAAACTTGGCCAGAATGTGAAATATGATGAAATTAGGCAACTACATTTTTTTGGGAATTTTTGGATGAACTATCCAAGTCGTTCTCTAAGTATCCTAGATAGACTTGATAGTCATACTATCAACACATCAGTTGTTGCAGGATTGGCATTCATCCAACTCTTTGGATGCCATATGAAAGTCACAAAAGTATAGTAAACTATTTAACTTTCCTTCTTATTTGGGGTCAGACCCATGCTTCCACGGTGTTCCCTTCATGTATAAACAACCAGTGCTTAAGATAAAGGATCTCTTATGTTGAATTCAAAAGATTTCAATATAAGAGTATTTCAACATCTATAATATGAATATTATAAAGTTTCATGAATGACTTGAGTATGGACAGTAGAACGATGACACTCATCATATCTGCATCCATCTAAATTCAAAAACTTTGGTTCAGGCAGGAACTCAAACATTTTGAGTACATTATCTCTTATCGAGCCACCATTCTACATAATTCATGATTATCATATACTAAAACATCTTCTTAGATTTTGATAAGGATTACTTGACAATTACGATAATCATCGACATGATACTTCCTAAGCACACTCGTTGAGAGATCAAGAATATAGAGATATACAAACCCTAGGTTGTCCTATTTTATATTTAATTATCATTCCTCATTATTATGAGGAAACTTGCACATTTCAACCACATACATTATGTGTCCAATAGCAAGTACTATATCTTGATCATGGATCCAATCCATGATATTTTATTGGTTGTTATTAAGCATAGTATTGAGTGGATTTCATGTGGATTATATGAAATAAGAAGTTGCATAAATAAATATATATACATACATATTTAACTTTGGTTTAGGAATTTTTATATCAAAGTTGTCTTACCATGTCAACACTGAAAGTTCATTCCCTTATTCACTTTCAATATAAGAGAGATACTTACCATTATATCTAAAGCAAGATCTGAGATCTCCGTTCTTATTTTTTTTACATCCCAATAATATGAGAAACTGCAACTCGGATAAAAGGAAGCGGGAACTCATTCCGGCTTACAAGTCCAACTTGTATTTCCCATTTCAGTCTTTAATTCCCCGGCCCACCACCCCTAAGGCGATGTTGACATGTTGGTAATTGAACCAATCATCAACATGATTAGAACTCGCTATGCACAATCCAATATCACCCCAATAATATGAGGAACCGATATTGGGGTCACTATGCATATGTCCTTACTCTTTCGAAAGTAAAGAGCTTGATCCAAATGCGCTTATATGCATGAGATGTCACTTCGAAAAGGCGTCTCCAACATACAATCCCTAGCGACGAAACCCTTCATCTTGATGGGGACCATGGATGTCACTTATGTGATCCTCCATATCCCATTCAAATTTTAACTTAATCATCATGAATCATATTCACATGATTAATTCTTCCAACGGAAATACTGCTCTATTCATAATAGAGTGTTTATTTGTATCTAATTATTTAATCATATTATATCAATTATCAATTTAATTAAAAAATTTTGATCATTACTTGAAGGGTGGTATAATCTCAAAATACGTATTATTCGAATTTTACAGAAAAATACATCATGATCGCTTCAAGCATTATCCTTTCCTTACCTGTTGTCATGGCCAGTACCAACAGGAGTGGGAAAGACTGCTCACAGTCCAACCTACTACCTCAACGCTCCTCGACTAGACACCATATATGCCTTAGGTAAAGATAATACGATTTGATCATTTTGTATTTGAGATGATAATCAGTCTTTCAACCGATGTTATACCATATAATATTTATAAAAAAATTGATTAATATTATAAGAATATTTTCTAAACAAACCCCAATTCTGTTCAAGTGTCAATGTTTGTGGGAAAGGAGATCAATTATCTTATCAAGCTGGTTAAGGCAATGCCATTAAAGGAAATAATCATCATCTTTAAATATTTAAAAAATATTTATCAATAATTATTTCAGAAAATTAACCACTAATTTCCATTAATATAATTGAATGGAAATCACAAGGTTCATGATCAAGTATGTAATTTCAAGCAGTGAACCATACTTACTAAAATTAGCATAACTCAACCAAATAAATTCAAAATCAAGCAAACTAAATTTCTTTTATTTGCCAATTTGATTTATAGAAGAACCCAAGTGAACAAACACACATTTCTAACATTTTAAATATGTAATTAACCTTTAATTATGTCAAGATTTGCCATCCTTGAAACATTAGATACATGTTAACTAAAATGATTATAACTTGAGCAAACAGATTCCCAATCACTCAAAAGAAGTTCCACAATTTCCTTATTTAAATAAGAACGTAGTACAAGTAAAATCACGTTTTAGTTCATTTAAATAGGGCGAAAAAATGCACTAAATAGTGTTGCATGAATGAAATGCGGTGAAATTTCACACAACATAAAAATGCCCGTGTCATTTTAGTTTTATGGATCATATCCAAAACCTCCGACCTATGGCTCTGATACCACTTGAAGGATATTAGAAAATCCTTAAGCACATCGTGGAAGCATGGAGATCGCATCATATGCCATCAGGAGCGACTAGTCGCACTAGTTGCTTAGGGTAGAGGAATTAAAAAAATTTAAATGATGAAACCACATGATTCAATAACATTTCTTGATCGTTTCATCTAAGCCACACAAGTATTAGGTTTACCTATTGAACGTGGTTGTGATCGAGTCTCTAAATGAAGAGACATCTTGTCTCAAGTTTGATCTGACGGAGGAGACGCTTGCAAGCGCATTGATGAAACATGTGCTCCTTGCAATTCGTATTGATGATCCAAACAACGAATCTCTTGTTCTTGTCTTACGAGATCCAACATCTTCTTCAAGTGCGACATGCACTGAATGATACAAAGATCCACGAGTAGTCGAAGTGGGGGCACAACGATGTAGTGACGATGTCGACGATCTCTCTCTAGGGCATCAAGGTGGACGGTCACAATGTGAGAGAAAGAGAGACTTGGTGTGTAGAGAGAGAGGGAGAGAGAATATAATGTTGTGTATTCGAGAAGAGCCAGGGTTGCCTCTTATTTTATAGTATTTTGGGAGCCCATGGATTCCAATCCATGTGAAACACAAAATCAGTGGTTGAGATTGATTTATGTTTCTATTCATTGGCCAAGATTTTATTGTAAAAAATACAACAACAAATAATTTAGTTTAAATTAAATATATATTGAATAACCAATATAATTTAATTTTGAACTAAATTAATTGACTTTGAAGGATAATGAGGGAAGCCACCAACCCTACTAAAAGGAGGGGGGACGACCACCCTTATGACCAAGCCAAAGGGTGGCCGTCCACCATCAATTAAATGGATGGTGTCAGCTCCTTTAATCCATCGTATAAAGTTACAACAACTTTTTATTGTAACTTAATTCACAAAAAATAATTCCAAATTAATTTTGTGAATATTGCAATCATGCCATTAAATAATTGTAAATTATATTCACAACCCAAAATAAAATGTAAATTATATTTCCAATTAATTTCCAATGTAATCCAATTCACATAAACAATTAATTTGAAGATACTATTTACAACAAGCTCTTTGTAATATATTATAAATCACATTATAATATATACAAATAATATAGACAATGTTATCCGCATTATTCATATCCTTGATAATTAAATCATATTTAATCGTCTGGGAAATCTTATTCTCATTTGCCCAAATAACATGAATCACACTCACATTATTCTCATCTTTGATATTTAACTCACATTTAATTATCTTAGATAACTCTCCTTATATGTTCAGATAATATGAATCAAATCAATATTATTTATGATAATTATATCGCATGTAATTATCCATTTCTCAATGCTCGGATACATTATTAACAATGAAATTATTCCTTAACTCTATCAAGAACAATGTACTTTCTCTGCGGATACTTGGAGGAAAGGATAGGGAGATTGTATGTTCCACGTATAGTGACTTTGATATTGAGATCACATGTCAAATACAGATCTTCGAGACCTCCCATATATGTTTGATTAAATCAAAGCCGTATATATAATCTTCTAATTGTATCTGAATCACATTCAGATCAATGTCCAACATTTGGACTAAGATAAGTTCACTTCTCTATGAGAGGAATAACTAAAATCCAGACCGGTTTCATCACTCCCTCGAAATGGAAGCATCATGGTTATACAATCTTTTATGATCACATCTCCCTCAGGTATTCCTAATACATGTCCATCCTATATACTGGAAAACCTAGAATAAACGTGAAGTTTTAGATCTATTTAGACGGTCTCCTTCAGGGTTTTGTCATTAAGTTTCTGAATTGATAATTGGGAATCGATATTGATTATATACTTTCCAGAATCATATATCATACCTAGGTATTGATCATATACTTTCAAAAAGTATATAACAAACTTACAAATTTAGTCAAGCTTCTAATGCGAGACGACTGTACATGGAATTTGATTCTTAATATCTCATGAGTGACCTCATGTCTTCCGGTTCAGTAAATGAACATGTGTGATCCCTTTGAGAGATTGTAGTACTCATATGCCCTTGTATGCACACCAGCGCACAAGTGTATAGACCTTGACTAGGCCATCAACCTATCGGCCTGCCAAATGTACATACTCATACATATAGTAACACATCTGATTCCGATCAGAGGATGTGTGCCAATATTGTGATAGCATACGACATAGGTCTTTGGTTATCTCGATCTCATTAAGTTAACTCTTTGACCTAACTAATCTGACACCTCTGAATCTCTATTCCTATCTAGAGGACCTGCATCAAGAGATTAGTTAGATATTAGCCAAAAGAGAAAGGGATTGCCATCTCCTACTCAGGTTGGAGATCATGTCTTAATAATCATTTGATGGTGCAAGTCCTATGATCCAAATGTTGGGCCATAGGAATATAGATTTGGAGGTGTCGGGCGAGTTCGGTCAAAAAATTGACATAAACGAGATCGATATGACTAAGACCTGAATCACATACTGTCGTGATACATGCACACATCCTCTGATTGGAGAAAGATGTGTTACTATATGTCTAAGTCTGTACAATTTTTAGAATAATAGGTTGATGATCTAATCAAGGTCTATACACCGACACACTAGTAGGTTGATGATCTAATCAAGGTCTATGCACACATCCTCTAATTGGAGAAAGATGTATTACTATATCTCTCAAGGTATCATACATGTTCACTACTAAATCGGAAGACATGAGTTTGCTAATAAGATATTCGGGTAAAACAAATTTCAACGTTGTCGTCTTGATTTGGAAATGAGACAAGATTGAAGGTATGATATATTTTTTTGGAAAGCATGTGATTGATACCAACTATAAATGATCGAATGAGAAACTTAATGATAAAACCCTGAAGGAGACGGTTCAAATGAGAGATTTAAACGAGGACTTCAAGTATGCAGGATGTACATGTATTACAAATACTTGAGGGTGATGCAATCTTAATAGATTGTACACTATAACATTTCCATTCTGAGGGAGTGATGAAACAAGTTTGAATATTAGTGACCCCATTTAATAGATTGGTTATCCAATCTTGGTCCGAATGTTGGACATTTATATGAATAGAATTCAGATGTAATGAGAAGATTGGATATACAGTTTGATATGATCAGACATCTCTAAGAGGTCTTCTAGATCTGAGTGTGAGATTAGATCTTAATATCCAAGTCACTATAAATGGGGTGACTTTATCTCCAAGTACCTACAAAGAAGGTACACAATCCTCAACAAAGTTCAAGAATCATCCCCATAGAGAAAATATTCGAATATTGAAAAATAAAGAGAAATAATGATAATTAACTTAGATTTAACAATCAAGAACGATCAGAAAATGATTTTTGCTATCTGGACATGTGTAGAGAGACATCTAAGATAATTAAATTGTATTCAATTATCCTGGATTTGATTAAATTGGATTCATAAAAATTTAAATAATGTTGATGGGATCCATATTATCATAGAGGCACTTAATTGTGAATAAGATTCACAATATCAAATTAATGTGAATTGGATTCACATTATGCAATTAAATGTAAATATGATCTACATGTAGTTTTGGATGGATGGATATGATTCATAACTATCAATGATCTATTTGCAATTGTCATAAATAATTTGCAATTACTTGGTGAAAGTTTATGATAAATTAATTCTATTAATAAAGATTTGATTGTAATAAGATTACATCAATTTGGATAATTGAAGAGAGACAACTCGACTTCTAAAAGGAGTGAACATCGATGGTGGAGTCCAACATGGTGGATGTCTACCCCTTTATGGAAGGAGGATCTCTCCTTTTCACTTTATTCATGAGAGAATATTTCATGTAATCTTGGGATGACATTCAATCTTGGATATTGCTTGTAATCTTGGAGATTACATTGGAATTGGAGTTGATAATTTATTTATCATCTCCTAGTATTGATTATGGTTATAGCCACATAAAATCATGATCATTGATTATTATTAAGACTACATCCTAACCCTCCATTATGATATATAAAAGACAGAGAAAACCTACGATTCTCATGCTGCACAATAAGAGCAAAGTTGATGTCTTTATCCCTTTTTATCTACACAAACATGTCCACCTTTTCTGCTCTAACCTTGTGGTTGTCCTAACGCCTTGGGTTTGTGGAGTCCAAGATAGTCGTCATGTTGTAATCATGTTTCGAGATGGATCTCTCATGGTTGTTTGTTTTCTTCGATGTATCATGTTGTCAAAGAAGATGATGGATTTCGTATGACGAAATTAGGAGGTTCTCAACTTAGATCATCACTTAGTATTGTGAGAAGCACGCATCTCCTCCATGTTCTCGCGAGTGATGTTTTCTTTAGATCAAACTTGAGAAAGGAGCTCTTTTTGCTTAGAGACTAAAAGATTGTTATTACACTTCAAGAGGTAGCCCTTTTACTCATGTGTTCTTAATGAAATAAATTGAGAAGTGTTCATAATCCATGTGGTTTCATAAAAAAAATTAAATTTATGTTGCTACATCGACTAGTAGAACTAGCCTGCTTACATTAGATATGATCTGATATCTATGCTTCCATGATGCATGAGGTATAATCGCTTCCCTTCATCGTGGTATTAACATTCATGACACATACATGCATGTTTAATTCATAGAGTCAACCATCAGTAGAGAATCACCTGATATAAAACTACTATAATGATTTATGATGAGTTTATTACAGAAAAGGAAAGTACATCCATGTCTAACTAGCTTAGATATAGATTGTAAGTTCCATCTAACATCGAGCACATTGAGACACTCTTTAATAATTAAAACTCTCTCCCCATATAATAATAGTCTACAAGTTCAAGTGGAGATCTCTGCAACAGCTTCATCAGATCCCATTTTAATGATTATTTTCAATTCATCAAAATTTTTGATTCCCTAGAGTACATTAATCAAATTTCATACATGAACAGAAGCACCGAAATCAACAATCAACTTCCTTCTTGTCCTACGAGTAAGTTGGTTTCAATGATGGAAGTGTATGAGATACCTCCCGTAGTTATACCTTTGCCTACCTTAAGGGTCTTCAAGTATTCTGGTCAGTTGATCTTCTACTGTCTTACTTATAGCAATGACGGCATACATCTATCTCCTTGGATGCAAGATGTATCGAATCATTAGAAGACTAATCGACAATTTAACCTTTCTTCTTGTCTTGGATCAGACCCTTCCGAGATCCATGCTTCCTATCGCGCTTCCCATTAACCTTTGCAACCATTGCAATGCAAAAGGGATTCTCTTTCTTCAAAATGTTTGCAGTGGACCTTAATATAGAAAGAGTGCAGTTTACATCTTCATACATCTCTTTTGTATTCAAGAGGATATCCTGAATGGATGCAATGTCTATAAGTTGCTGTTGAAGCACACAAGACAATTATCCAAGAATGTTGCCACAAACGCTCAAATGATCCTTATTTCACTTCTTGATGAACCTCTTTCTGAGGGTTGTCGTACTTCATATACAGGAAAATATATGTTATGCACTCTGTCTCAAGTACGAGTTCCAAATTATGGATTCAATCCATGTAGTTTGGATCGATCAATTGATTGACCTCGAGCAACTTATTGAGTGGGTTGGGGATTTCATCTGAAATTAAAGACAAAACTTTATTAAGATGAGAATTATTTCTAAATCAATATTCTCTCTTGGTTTTGTACTTTTAAAGTACTTCCCTTAATAACTACCGAAGCATGAGGTACGCTTAACCAACTATCTCAAGCAAGATGTCCATCCCCTTTTATTGCACCTCAATAATATGAGAAAATGCGAATACTATTAAAGAAGCTAGAATTTTTTCCATCTTGTAAGTGCAACTTGCATTCCTAGTTCAGTCTTCAACACCAATGCCCCCCGCATATGTAGAATCAACATGTTGTCGATTAAACTAACCATCAAGTAGTAAAAATGAATACTACACTATGCATAATCCAATACCACCTTAATAATATGGGGAGTAGTATTGGGGTCACTAAACATACGACCCATCTCTTTTGAGAAATGAAGAATCTGATCCATGTGAATTTTTATTCCAAAGTCATGACTACAAATGAGCATCTCCAAAATACAACCCTTTGCGATAGGGTTATTTTCAATGAAAGGAGGCTATGGACCTTATCATGTGACTTTCCATATAATGTTTAAATTTATGATTAAATCATTTCGAATCATATTCTTATTATTAATTTTTTATGGGAAATTTAAGCATAGATTGTTGAATATTATTTTGGATGAATAAAATTAAAACTAAGATAATAAATCAAGCAATCTAAGCAACAGGTAATTGTATCACCATACAATTAATTTATTCACACTATGATAATCTTATTTTTCATATTAGATTTTAATTCCACTTACTCATATTTAATTTTTTTCAATATCTCTTCAGCAAGTTCATGTAGAATGAAGGGTGGGATCATTTACTTAACTTGTAAAGATTTAATTAGTTAACATCTACAACGAGCCAAACCTAGACACCAAATCTATCTCGATTTCCACTTAATATGCAAGGATTTAATTGTAATAGATTATTTTGATTAACAATTACTAATTGATTCATAATTATTCAAGTGCATGAACAATAATCAAAATATGTCATTCTAATTCATTTCGTACATTCAAACAAAGTATCATGATTTTGGATTTCAAAATTACAAGCCGTGGCCATCAAGCTTCCAATTTGGAAGGCATCGTCTAACTTGTATTTAAATTCATTTAGTCCCTAAATATTTCCATAATATTAGGTGCAACTTATGATAGGAATAAACAAAATATATTCCCATCCATTTTGAGTCTAAAAATTGGGGGAAAAAGTCATCATAATAACCGAGTCCTATTCCAACTCTCCCAATAGAGAAATCCAATTTCTCATGGATGCATAGTCGGAATTGCTCAAACAATTTTTGCATTGTAGGGGACTTAATTATTTACTTATTAATCAGGATTTTATGATATTATATTACTCAAAAATAGTAGCAAAAAAATCCATAATTTATCTCTATGATCTTTGATTGAAATCGGAGTCTGTGGTACTTTCGGCATTGAAATCGTCTCTCGATCACCACCAAAATTTTGAGGGTCTTTTGGATATGAGTTCATACCATAGTGGAGAACAACGTCAATATCATACATAGTCAAATCATTTGAAATATGATAACAATTGTAAAAACAATGTAGTTGGTGATCGAGAAAATACATGTGATCATTCATCGGACCTGGACACAATCTAAATCCTTTTAATGATGAATCTGAAATCAATTGAAGGGAGTTTATAACTCATACATCACAGAAATGCAGAAATTGAATGATATGGTAAGATCCTTAAGCGCATCATGGAAGCATGAGGATCGCATCTTATGTGATCGGGAGCGAGTAGGTGCACTAGTTGCTCAATGCAGTGGAATTTAGAAATTTTCATGAGATGAAACCACATGATCCAAGAACACTTCTTAGACCATTTCATCTAAACAACAATCAAGCATTAGGGTTGCCTCTTGATGCGTGGTTGCAATCAAGTCTCTAAACGAAGAGACCTCTTGTCTCAAGTCCAATCTGACGGAGGAGACGCTTGCGACCGCATTGATGAAACACGTGTTCCTCGCAATCCATGTTGATGATTCAAGCAATGAATCTCCTATTCTCTTTATACAATATACTACATCTTTTTCATGAGCGAGGCGCACCGAAGGAGATGGAGATCCACGAGCAAACAATCTAGCAGCATAATGACGACGCTGTGGCGATGGAGAATTTCTCAATGGCTCCATGGAGAACGACCACAATGAGAGAGAGAGAGGGAGTGTAGAGAATGAGAGAGAGAGAGTTGTTATTCACAACTTTTGTGTGTGTGTGTAAAGAAGAGCAAAGGGGGTGCCTCTCCTTTTATAATATTCTTGGATCCATGGAGCTTAATCCATGGACAACACAAATCCAATGGCTCACATTGATTTGTGTTTCTTTTAGTGGCCAAGATTTTGTTGTAAAAATACAAAAATAATTAATTTAATTTATATTAAATATATATTGAAAAATCAATACAAATTAATCCCACAATAAATCAATCAAGCATGTAGATTATGGAATGAAGATTGCCTCCTTCCAAAATATGGGAGTTGGTGGCAATCTCATGTAATCTCATGAGATTACATTATTCCATGGAAATCTCCAAGACTTACAATAACACTTGTTGTAAATTATTATACAAAAATAATTCATAATTATTTTGTGAATATTGCAATCTTGCCATTGGAAAATTGTGAATCACATTCACAATCCAAAATGAAATGTAAATTCCATTTTCAATTAATTGACCCATGTAAATCCAATTCATATAAACATTTAATTAATAATGTAAGTTACAAATAGCTCTCTCTTATATATTATAAATCACATTTATAATATATATGATTAATATGGATAGTGCTATCCACATTATTCAATATCCACGATAATTAAATTACATTTATTCATCTTAGATCTCTATTCTCATGTGCCTAAATGATCTGAATCACATTCACATTATTTACATCTTTGATAATCAAATCACATTTAATTATCTTAGATAACTCTACATATAATATGAATCAAATTCATATTATTCAAGATAATTGAATCACATTTAATTATCCATTTTCTCAATGCTAGGATACATATATCAACAATGAAATTATCCTGAACTCTTTCAAGGATAATGTGCTTTCTCTGCGAATACTTGGAGATAAGGACAGGGCGATTGTATTGATCTACCTATAGTGACTTGGATATTGTGATCACATCTCAAATCTAGATCTTGCGGACCTCCCAAAGATGCTTGCTTAAATCAAGACTGCAAGTCTAATATTCTCATTGCATCTGAATCACATTCACATCAATGTCCAAGATTTGGACCAAGATCAGATTACTTCTCTACTAAGAGGAGTCACTAAAATCTGGACCCGTTTCATCACTCCCTAGGAATGGAAGCGTCATGGTTATACAATCGTTTATGATCACATCACCCTCAGGTATTCCTAATACCTGTACATCCTGCATACTGGAAGACCCAAATTAAGCCCGAAGTTTTAGATCAATTTTACATTGTCTACTTCATGGTTTTATCATTAAGTTTCTCAATTGACTATTGGGAGTTGGTATCGATCATATACTTTCCAAAAGCATATATCATACCCAGATGTTGATCATATACTTTCCAAAAGCATATATCAAACCTACAAATTTACTCTAGCTTCCAAAGTGAGATGACTGTGTATGAAATGTGATTCTTCCCAATATCTCATGAGTGAGCTCATGTCTTCCAGTAAAGTAATGAACATTTATGATCCCTTTGAGAGATTGTATTACTCATATGCCCTTGCATGCACATCAGCGCGTCAATTTATAGACCTTGATTAGGTCATCAACCTATTGATCTGGTAAATGTACATACTCAAACATTTAGTAACATATCTGTCTCCGGTAAGAGGATGTGAGCCTATATCATGACACCATACGTCATAGAACTTTGGTTATCTCAATCTTGTTAAGTCAACTCTTTTATCTAACTAATCCAGCACCTCTGAATCTCTATTCCTATGTAGAGTACTGATGAATCTCAGATTCATCACTCTAAATCTCATTAATTAAGCTCAAATCCCTCAAATTCATTAGCATATCTTTATTTATTTATCATAATTATCATTCATGCATATTTTGATAAGAATTGCATTTTATCACTTATTTCTGCACAAAAAATAAGAAGCCAAAAATCCTAGCAAAATTGACCTGTAAAAAGCCTAACTTCCCTGTTTTTTAACTAATTCATGCTAACTCCGAATGACCCCAAACTACCTTCACTGTGTACATATTACTCACAAGAATAAATGAAAAATACAAAAAAATCACTAACCCAAATAAGTGGACCAAAAACCCAAACCCTAGATCTAGGATTCCCGGACTAAAACATTCATATCTTCCCCATCCAGTGTCTGTTTTGATCCTACTCACTTTTGAACTAATCTACATTCAAATACCTTCAAAACAAGACCAAGTTCAAGTGAATTGGAGCTCATATGTGAAAGTTGGGTTTTGGGCCTCTTTTGTACCTTTTGTATTTTAGCTAATTTTGACCTAGAATTTTATGTACATAATTAATCTATTTTATTTTATTTCTTTTTTATGTGTCTTCTTTGATAAAAGTTTTAAAATGCACAAAAATCCAAATCCAAACTGAGCTTAAAATCAAAGAAACAAATTAAGTACAAGTCTTCACTAACTATCTGTACAAAATTAGTCTTTTTCGTATTTTATTTTATTTCTTCTTTTTCTTAATTAATAAAAACCCAAAAATTATATTAATGTGTAAATATTCATCTTTTTTTTACCATATTTTTTCTGGATTTTTATCTGGTTTAAAAATGATAAAATAATTAGAAAACCCAAAAATCAAGGTATTTTATGTACATGGGATACCCCAAAAAAATCACTTTGTGTAATCGATCGATTATGATTTTGATGTCTTCATGAAAGTTGTAGATCTCATCGAGAAGAGCAATTTTTGTGAAGAAACCTTTTCGATCCGAGTTCATTTGCTACTTCTTTTGTATTTTACAAAGTATTTATTTTTCTGAATTTTGTGGTGCAGACACGTGGCAGCTCCTGGAGCCACCACATGTCAGCTGTTTTTGGGTTTTTATATATACAGTTTTATAAAAAAATAATAAATAAATAAATAATAAATTATACGCACGTACAGGGCACGTGCCTCCCTCGCATGTGCTCAGCACATGCCGTGCCTCTACCCCCTGTTCACCACGTGTCGCCTGCCTGGCCATCTGATCTCCGCCGATCGGATGACCCAGCGCCTTTGTCTAGCTCTGCCTTCCCCGGTATTAAACCGCCGCCACAATCCCCTTCCCTGCATATTGCGAAATCTCCGTCGGCCGCCTTCATCATTGAACCTCCTCCAACCCCTAATCAGATCTTCCAAATTGAAACCCCAGTCGAATCCTCTTCAGAATCATCGTATCTCCATCACATCTCTCCAGACAAATCCCCTTCCGCGATCTTCGGCGAACCCTAAATCAAATCACTCGACCATGACTTTCCTTCTCTAGACAAACCCCTTCACCCTATAAAACTCTCGCCACCCCAACCTACAAGCCCATCCGCCGGTTACGCATCAAGTCTAAGCCCAAGGCAGTGACAGCGCCGTGGTGCCATCTTTCCTGACGAGGTCCGAGGGTTCTCCTCCCCTCGTCGCAGCACCGCAAGGCCCTCTGCTCCAGCTCCGGTAGCTTTGCCATCGAGCCCCTCTGACCTTCATCTTCGAGCCACCGCTATCAACGGCGCTATGCCACCGACACGTCATCTTCAAACCTCCAACATCTTCAACACTCCGCCGACACAGCTCCAGAGCTCCGACGTCATCTTCAGCAGCTTCTGCTACGGTCAAGCTTCCAGGTGCTACGATCTTCATCGCTACGTCGTTCACCGACAACAACGTTCAACGCCGCATCTTCTTAGAGCATCGGCATCCATTAGACGCTTCGTCAATGGCATCTGCTCCTTCGATCGATCTTCCTTGTCTCCTCTGAAGACACCAGAGCACAGGAGCAACGTAGCCCCCCCCCCCCCCCCCCGCCTGCCCTTACTGCCTCGCCAAGGGCATCCGACCCACTCTGCCCTTCCTCCAACGCCGCTGCCGGGCCGGGCTCAGGTCTCGAGGCCCTCCCCGCGTGCGAGGCACGTGCCGGGAGGGAACATTGCAAAGAAGCCCCGAGCATTCTGTGATTCACACGTGACTCCAACCTAGAGGTCACGTGCACAACACATGACCTATTGGGAATTTTTCAAAGACACCCTCGAGGATCAGTTGATTTGTGCTTCAACCAAGCAGACCAAAGGGCACGTGCTGCCCATGTGCCCCTATGGATATTTTGTGCATTAGACCTAGGATTATTGATAATTACGTAATAACCCCCTTGTGCATTTTATTTTAATTTTAAATTATTATAATTTACATAAATACCCATGTATTCTCCCTCAGTTTTGGACCTATTCTTTTTATCATTTTATTTATAAAAATTTAGCATTTTGTTTCACATTTAATTCTCTACATTTTGACATATTGTGGGCATTTTTGTGATTGATGGGTAATTAATAACTAATTGTTTTGTAGAAAGTTACGTATTTTGCCCATTTTGTGCTCTAAATTTGCCATTGATTAACAGTTGCTTTAAAAATTCCCAGAAAATCATTGATTGTAGAAGTAATTGTGCTTGACATTGTGCCCAAAAAGAATCACATTTGCATGCATAATTTGTCCTGTAAAAAACATTTTGCATATTTCTGTGTTTGATTTTTAATAGATATTAAATCTTGTATTTTTGAGGTTTAGGATTTTTCTGAGATCCATCATCAAATGTTAGATCTTGGATAATTTTATCCCATGAAAATATTTAGGTTTAATATTTATTATAATTAAAAATTGAAATTAATTTTGTTTGCATTTAAAAATTCATAAAAAAATCATCTTGCATCCAAAAACTCCAAAAAATTTACAGTCATTCATTTCATCATATTTTGCATCATGGCCATGTTTTCTATTTTTTCGGACATCGTTTGAGCATAATGTACATTTTTGTCCCTAAAATAGGCCGAATTTGCATTCTGCATCCTTTATTGCATTAAAAATTATAAAAAAAAGATCGCCTCAAAAACCATGCACGAAATCTGATAGACATATATCTAGATTGTTCCTTTGCCTCCTTGTGTTCGACCTTGGGACTTGTCCAAGTAAAATAAACATAAAACCACAAGATTAAAAATTGACAAAATAATTATGGTTATTTTCTTGACCGATTCCGACTGCCGCCTATAACGAAACGACAAATTATATTTTTTTTCCACACAACCAAATACATATCTTTAACAAGCGCAATCTCGGACTCGTCAGATGGCGATGTTGCCAGGGAGGCAAACAATTTAGTTTTTTGTCTAAAAATTTTTTGTTCAGTTTTCCGCATTCGGGTAGTCTAACCCCCGAATTTTTCACTGTAAATTCCATTTTATTTTTTCCAGCATTTATTTTTCTTATTTTTGATTTATTTTTGAGTCACTCTCTTACACCATCTCTCTCATTTTTCTTACGAGCACCATCTCTCTCATTTTTCTTACGAGGTACCCAGCGTACATGGAGCGGTTTTTCAAGAACCGACGCATCTTCACCAACTTCCGAAAAAGTTGCAATAAATTTAAGATCAAGTCGAGTCGTGAGAGAGCGTAGAGTCTAGGATTTTAATTTCTGCCACTTTTTAATTTCAGTAATTAATTGCTCATTTACAGCGGTGTTTGTTTGGACTCTCACGTGTGTAAAAAGACCTTGAACTATTATTCTGGTGTGTCGTGGCCTATTTCACTCTTCGATGAGGGTGGGGCCCGACTTGAGTGGTGATTAGGATAGACCTGCACATACGGTTCTAAGAGCATTTTAATTTGTGATTGTGCTCGTAAGAATTAGGCCACACTTCATTATTAATTAAGACGCACATAGATCGTTCAACTTAGCCAAATTCAATTCAATTCTTCCCCGCTAATAGAACTTTCTGCTAGGTACGATTTTTCATCAGCTTGCATTCATCTAGATTAAATTTTCAATTTCTGTATTGCATCCCACATGGAGATTGTGAGGATTCACTATAAGTCTTCTAACTGAGCATACATCATAATTTTTGGCGTGCAACGACTTTTCCCAAACTTCTCCTTCTTGTTTTGTCACATAAATTTTCAAGGAAATAGGGACTGGACGGTAGACGTGAATTTGTGCTCATTAAATTCTTCAGTGATCACCTAATTAAAATTAGGACTGCTAAATATAGCCGACTTGAAATCACTCATAAAATCAAGAATTTTTGCGGGAGAGTAACCCCGACCTTGGATTGTTTATTTTTCTGAGTGAGAGAGAGATGACACTTAAGGCTAGAGCCCAAATCCGGATTTTCATATTAACTACTGATTCTACCAGAAATGATTAGCTACATCTCAATGAGGATCTAACGGGTAACCAGTAAACAGTACAGATTTCCTTAGCAGAGTGTGTGGTTTAGAGGACACTGCATAAGGCTCCGTCCTCAAGTAACAAGTAGTCGTTTTACGGTCCGTACCTACTCCCATACTTGCTGAAAGTAGGTGCAACTAGTCATAAGAATTTGTGCCAGTCATTAAGAAATTTCTGGCACCTAACAGCTTGCTAATTTCTTTCGAAGATTGTCTTATCACCAACTAAAATTGAAAAGATAATAGCTGAACTCTTAAATCTTTATTGTGTGAGTTGGTGAACCTAGGGTTTGATTTGTGTTTACATTGGTGTGCGTAAACCGATATCAAAAGCTGCACATTTGATAAAATTTCTTTTGACAATCCCATGCAATCATCTCTCTCCTTTCACGATTGAAACCTTATCATGGAATTGTTGTCCAAAAGCTCTCTGCATCTAGATCATGAAAATCATTGCAAACCCAAACCATCATTCCTTTCAACTCTTTCAAAAATGGCTGAACATTTATCTAAAAATCCATCAAAGCTATACTATGAAAATGAATTTGTCTCGGTTAGGCTCAAATCAACTAAATCATCTTCTTTAAATAATCCTCCAACATTTGTGGGAGACTTTCACCTGCGGATGAATTCGGCCCCCTCATTAAATTCCTACTCGAATCATCTGCCCGCACATGACCACCTACCATCTTGGACTGAACCATCTTATTCTCATGAACCATTTCAAGTTCAAAATACCTTTGAGTCTCATGATTGGCCGAGAAACCAAACCCAGATGGAAAGACCCGCACATAATGATCATCAACGTTGGATTGACCGCAACGATCAAATCCCTATTGAGCTATCCGAATATCAGTCATTTGATCAACCTACTCATACAGAGGACTGGATTGACAACATAGACACAAATAACCCCAGTATGTTGACTCCACAATATCAAGATCCGACCAATTATGATCAAAGGATTGAACCCTACTTAAACCAACTCCACATGCATGGATCACATGAGTAGCCTCCTTCCATAATTTTTGAGGAGAAATTTTCAGAAAATAACGGTCATATATTGGACATTTCAAGAGACTCTTCTGCTACCACATACAGGAAAATGGAAGAGAAAATTATTGAATCAAAAAAACACACCCGATTGCTCCCATGATTGATCATGAATAGAATTTTGAGGATAAATAAGAGATTCGAATCAATGGAGGAGAGATTTCAAAAATTTGTCGACTGGTTAATTTCACTATGTGGGAGCTCAGACATAAAAATGAATAAGGAAATGATTGGATCTCATGCTAAAAATTTTGAGGATATTCAAAAACCTAGGGACAATTCCGACATCGACACCTCTACATATTACTCCCCTAGGAGTGACTATGCCTCTGACATTTACTCTGAACATCAAAGCCCCTGCTCATCTGAGGAATACACCACATCACCACACCACATAGAAAATACCAAAAAATTTGGAATATTCAAATACACCCAAAAAATCGAAAATCTCGAAAAAATACATAAAAATTGAGACTGAAGAAGATATGAAAATTTTGGATCCTGCTTTACGGGAAGCAATGGAAAAAAATTGATATTTGTACTTCCCTTTATACACGCCATTGAACACTTTCCCAACCTTAAAGGATTTGTAATGAATAAATTAATGATAAAAAAGTTGGGCAGGATAAGGACAAAGACTGAAAGACTAATCTTGTCATTTGCCTCCTCCTTGGTGTTGAGGAGAAAAACCATGAGTCGCATAGTGAAGCGGTTGCCTAGATTTGACTGTATAATCAAAGACATAATTTTCACCCATGCTCAAATTGATGACGATTCACCGATCAATATCCTCCTGACCTCTATATTTCATGAACTCAAACTCAGACCAATCAAGAAGATATGAGAGATTGTTCAATTGGCTGACAGATCGATAAAGTGGTAGAGAGGAACCATTTATGTCATCATGACTTTCCAAGGTGTTCCGCTCAGAGTGGAATTCATGATCATTGCTATTGAGCATCAAGGAGAATTCACCCAGTCTCCAATTATTCTCGGAAAGTCATTCTTAGCATTGGCTAAGGCAATTATTGATTGTGAGACTCGGGAAATCAATTTCACAGCATTGGAAGCACTTCGATCTGACCTAGTCTTTGAGGAATCACGATTTTCTGGGGCAACCCATGAAGTCCCCAACAACCGTAACCATGAAGCAGTAGAAGAGCCCTACCCCGCTGCTACATCTGAGATGACGGTTGTTGATGAGACTATTAGTTTAGAGAATCTCCCCCCTGCTCCAGTCCCCTCTGCTCTCACCATGGAGAATCAAGTATATGAATCATATGATCTGGAGACTTATGCATGGGCACACCCTGAGTCAACCTATTCTGACTACATGGATCACATCAACTTGACACAGGAATGCTCCAAGTCAAATCAATTAAGCACGAACATCTAGAGACTCTTCCCAGTATTTCAATTCTTGCGGATCTCAAAATAGATGAATGTTTCTTATACGATCCTGAGACATATGCATGGTCGCACCCTGGAGCAACCTTATCTGAATACCTTGACCAGATCATCCCAAATCAAGAGTGCGCCAGCATTAAGAAGACTAAGAACAAAAGCGCAGGCTGAACACCGACCAAAGAGAAGAATTCCAATGGTTATTCATCTAGATACTCAAGTGGACTGACACCTTCATGAAACAAGAAAAATAAAGTCACCTTTGACCTTCCGGAAGAGGAATAAGTTGACGATCCCTCATCAGGTTCGGAAAAGGTAATCTACATGAGTGAGGTCTGCTCTGTAGTTCTAAAACCATATCTTCGCAAGGATTCAAACTTCACTTCCCGTTGGACAACTCCCATTCCTCAGTATTATTCATCCAAAGCTGATGCTCCTGCCCTCTTCAAATACACTGGAAATATCTCTTATGAGCTGAATGAGACCAGTGCTTCTGAATATTCATCTGAGTACAAACCGCTTGACCCCAAGAAGGAACGAATTCTGAGGAAACAACTGAAGAAACAAAAAGACCAAAACATTTAGAGTGTGTCCACTTTTAAATACTATTTCTCTGAGGATAACTCTGATGATGGATACCTTTCATCTGACTCAAATGCTTCATCTACTATCCATCATGATTTTTCTGAGGATGACATTGGTTATAGTTGGGAACCATATGCTTCATCTCCATCTCGTCATTACGATCTCCCATCGTAGGCTCACAAAAAGATCAGAGGAAAACTGCCTTAATCATCGGCTACCCACCCTCCCTCCTAACCACATCAGTCTCCTTGTACAACTTCTTCCTCTACTTAGGCCAAGGCCTAAGTATAGGGGGGTCGATGCCACCTGTGTATACCATTTCCCCCATCACAATCCTCCTCATGATCGCTCCATTTCCACCCTTCTCCTATACTTAGGCTGACCAGAGCCTAAGTATAGGGGGAACCGATGCCCATTTGTATATACTCTCCTCATTTACATACCCTGACCACCTCATTCTTTCGCTCTTCTTCTATACTTATACTATTCATAGCCTAAGTATAGGGGGTGGACAGGTGTATCTTGTTCTTTTTCTTTTTCTTTCTTCACTCTCTCACGCTTAGCCCGAGCTATGTCTTCTATACACTTCTTGTGCTCTGAGGACACAACACTCGCTAAGTATAGGGGGGTCTATATATATACTTTGTATATATTTTACACATATCTCGTACTTTCACATAAATCTATATGTATTTATGGGGTGGGTATTTAATTTGAAAAAAAAAACAACAAAAACAAAAACAAAAAGAAGAAGAGTTTTTCTACTAACACTGACTATGTCCAACCCAAATTTTTTGAAAAAAAAGGCTTCTTATTTCATTCCCTTGCATAAAAAATAAAAAAACAATCTTCAAAAAATCACAAAAAGAAAAGAATGTGTCTGCATTGCACACACCTGCACTTCATCCAGAATTTATTTGCATCTGTGAAAAGTCTTTGGGTTCTTAACTGAGTTATGAGAAGAAATCGAGAGTGATCTGGACTTGACCTTAATCCACCTAATTTTCAGAGGAATGTCATCGAGAAATAGAATTTTAGAAGCTTCAGGTCTTTAACTTAATTCTTTTAGTTCCACATGATAATGTGCAGCGTTTGACTCTTAGTGTCTAACCTGGTCTCTTCATTCTGGGTACAACTCTGGAATAGGGAATTAATTTGTACTCCCGCACTATGCACTTAGCTCAACTCAGACGGGATGTTGGAAGACGGTGTGAGTTTCTTTTCTGGTAGCGTGGAAATCTAAAGACTGGAGTACGGGTTGAAATAAAGCTTCGCAAAAGGGATGGACGACTAGGCACAATTTTTTCTAAGACCCCAAAACATATATGGAAAAAAATGATATTATATCCGTAGAGGCACGACAAGATCCAAGTAGAATCACCAAAAATCCAAGTACAAAGAAGCCAATACCAAATAAATATCTGACCAAAAAGGTCTAAGCTTCAAGAAAACATGCAGATCTTGGTGGAGACTCGGCTACACTGGCCAGCTTCACAAGGAGAGGTGACTACACTGGCCACCCTCCAGTTCTTTTCTCCTTCTTCTAACTTCTCCCCCCAATCCGATTGTGAACACAGCGCGACGAACCTTAGAAGGAAATACCTGACTCCCCGAGGACGAGTTACCAGAGAGGAGGTTTGCATGGTAGTCCGACATTCTAGATGGGAAGAGATAAAGCCTTTCATACACATGAGTCGATTGTTCAATGTTCATAGGGTATGCTTTGGGAAGAGGATTGATCTAAGATGACTTCTGAGCCGAAACTGTGACAATGATGTGTAGAACTTGAAGGTTGTTGATTTTAAAATTCTAAGTCTCACAGAAGTTCAGCCACATTAATAACCCAAAGGTAGAGTCTAGTTTCATTTTCACCTTCAGCTCATGTTCTTGATATGGAACCCAATCTCATTTCACCTCATGGCATTTCTTTTTGATGCTCAGGGACGAACATGGTCTAAGTATACGAGGATGTTGAGTGTCAGATTCATCACTCTAAATCTCATTAATTAAGCTCAAATCCCTAAAAATCATTAGCATGTCTTCATTTATTTAGCATAATTAGCATTCATGCATGTTTTGATAAGAATTGCATTTTATCACTTATTTCTGTACAAAATAAGAAGTCGAAAATCCCAGCCAAAATTGACCTGTAAATAGCCTAACTTCCTTGATTTTTATCTAATTCATTCTAACCCTGAATGACCCAAAACTACCTCCAATGTGTACATATTACTCATAAGAATAAATGAAAAATACAAAAAATCACTAACCCAAATAAGTGGACCAAAAACCCAAACCCTAGTTATAGGATTCCTGGACTAAAACCTTCATATCTTCCCCATCCAGTGTTTGTTTTGATCCTACTCAATCTACATTCAAATACCTTCAAAGCAAGACCAAGTCTAGTGAATGGGACCTCATATGTGAAAGATGGGTTTTGGGCTTCTTTTTGTACATTTTGTATTTTAGCTTATTTTGACCTAGTATTTCATGTACAAAATTAATCTATTTTATTTTAATTTTTCATTTGTCTTCATTGATAAAAGTTTTTTTAAAATAAGCAAAAATCCAAATCCAAACTGATATTGAAATCAAAGAAAAAAATTGAGTAGAAGTCTTCACTAACTGGTTGTACAAAATTAGTCTTTTTCGTATTTTATTTTATTTCTTCTTTTTCTTAATTAATAAAAACAAAAAAAAATTGATTAATGTGTAAATATTTATCTTTTATTTTACCATATTTTTCGGATTTTTATCTAGTTTAAAAAGGACAAAATATTTAGAAAACCCATAAATCAAGGTATTCTATGTACATGGGATACCCCAAAAATATCACTTTATGCAATTGATCGATTTTGGTTGTGTTGTCTTCATGAATGTTTAGATCTCATTGAGACGAGAAATTTTCGTAAAGAAACTTTTTTGATCAGAGTCAGTTTGCTATTTCTTTTGTATTTTACAAAGTATTGATTTTTCTAAATTTTGTGGTGCTGACACGTGGCAGCTCCTGGAGCCGTCACGTGTCAGCCAGTTTTGGGATTTTTATATATTCATTTTTATAAAAATAAATAAAAAAGTTAGACGCACGTGTGGGGCATGTGCCTCCCTCGAACGCGCCTAGCACGTGTCACGCCTCTACCCCCTTCTCGTTGCGTGTCGCCGGCCTGGTCGTCCGCTCGGCCGATCGAACGGCCCAGCGCCTTCGTCTAGCTTTGCCTTCCCCAGGATACCATCGATGTCGCTATTCCCTTCCCCACGTATCGTGAAATCTCTGCCAGACGCCTTCATCGTCGAATCTCCTCCAACCCCTAATTAGATCTTCCGAATCGAAACCCCAGTCGAATCCTCATCAGAATCGTCGCATCTCCATCGCATCTCTCCAGACAAAACCCCTTCCGTGATCACAGGTGAACCCCAAATCAAATAACCCGACCGTGACTTCCCTTCTCCGGCCAAACCCCTTCACCCTATAAAACTCTCGCCGCCCCAACCTACAAGCCCATCCGCCAGTTACGCATCAAGTCTAAGCCCAAGGTGGGGACAATGTCGTGGTGCCATCTTTCCCGGCGAGGTCCAAGGGTCCTCCACCCCTCGTCGCAGCGCCGCAAGGCCCTCTGCTCTAGCTCTGGTAGCTTTGCCGTCGAGCCCCTCCGACCTTCATCTTCGAGCCACCGCTATAAACGACGCTATGCCACCGACACGTCATCTTCAAACCTCCACCATCGTCAACACTCCGCCGACATAGCTCCAGAGCTCCGACGTCATCTTAAACAACTTCTGCTCTAGTCAAGCTTCCAGGTGCTACGATCTTCATCGCTACGTCCTTCACGGATAACAACGTTCAACGCCGCATGTTCTTTGAACATCAACATCCATTAGATGGTTCGTCAACGACGTCTGCTCCTTCAACTAATCTTCCTCGTCTCCTCCGAAGATGCCAGAGCACAGGAGCAATGCCCCCCCCTTACTGCCCCGCCAGGGGGCATCCGACCCACTCTGCCCTTCCATCAACGCTGTTGCCGGGCTGGGCTCAGGTCCCGAGGCCCTCCCCGCGTGCGAGGCACGTGTCAGGAGGGAACATTGCAAAGAAACCCTGAGTGTTCCCTGATTCACACGTGACTCCAACTCAATGGTCACGTGCACAACACATGACCTGCTGGTAATTTTTCAAAGACACCCTTGGGGATTAGTTGATTTGCGCTTCAGCCCAGCAGACCGGAGGGCACGTGCTGTGCACGTGCCCCTCTGGATATCTTATGCATTACACCCAGGATTATTTGTAATTACAGAATAACCCCCCTGTGCATTTTATTTTATTTTAAAATTATTATAATTTGCATAAATACCCTTGTATTTTCCCTCAGTTTTGGACCTCTTCTTTGCATCATTTTATTTATCAAAAATTGGCATTTTGTTCCACATTTAATTCTCTACATTTTGACATATTGTGGACATTTTTTGTGATCGATGGTTAATTAATAATTAATTGTTTTGTTGAAAATTACATATTTTCCCATTTTGTGCTCTTAAATTTGCCATTGATTAATAGTTGCTCTAAAAATTCCCAAAAAATCACGGATTGTAGAAGTAATTGTGCTTGACATTGTGGCCAAAAAGAATCACATTTGAATGCATAAATTGTCTTGTCAAAATCATTTGGCATATTATAGTGTTCAATTTTTAATAGGTATTAGATCTTGTATTTTCGAGGTTTAGGATTTTTTTGAGATCCACCACCTAGTGTTAGATCTTGGATAATTTTATCCATTAAAAATATTTTGTTTTAATATTTATTATAAAAAATTGAAATTCACTTTGTTTGCATTTAAAAATTCATAAAAAAATCTTCTTGATCTAAAAACTCCGAAAATATTATAGTGCATTCATTTCATCATGTTTTGCATCATTGCCAAGTTTCGTATTTTTCAGACCTCGTTTGAGCATAATGTACATTTTTGTCCCTAAAATAGACCGAATTTGCATTCTACATCCATTATTGCATTACAAATTACAAAAAAAGACCGCCTCGAAATCTGTGTACGAAATCTGATAGACATTATTCTAGGTTGTTCCTTTGCCTCCTTGTGTTCGACCTTGGGACTTGTCCAAATAAAAGTAACATAAAACCACACGATTAAAAATTAACGAATTAATTGTGGTTATTTTCTTGATCGATTCCAATGAAACGATAAATTATATTTTTTCCTCACGATCAAATACATATTTTTAACACACGCAATTTCGGACTCGTCAAGTACCTGCATCAAGAGGTTGATCAGATATCAACCTTTAAAGAAAGGATTGACATCTCCTTCTCAGGATGGAGATCCTCTTTTAATAATCATTTGATGGTGCATGATGAGTCCTCAATCTAACTCTTTAGATATTCATTCAGGCACTAGCCTCTATGATTCAATAATTGAATCAACAAATTTTTGACCATTGAGATGGCCATGGTACATAACCCTTGTTGTACTAAGGGACCTATTATGCAAATAAGTTATTGTTCATTTGATATCAAGGAATGGTATTTGCAATAAGAGTTATTGCATAATGGCTCGTTGTGGGCTCGCATGTCCAACAGAAATAGAAAATCAAGTTTACATAAAAGGGTGTTCATCGTATGAACATCGATACGGTGCATAGAAAAATATTTTTTGGGGTATAGAAAACAATTTCCAAACCATTTCTCAAAACCAAGAGAGTATTAGGGTAATCTTTTTAGCCTGAGTATCTAAAGTAAGAGACCTCCTGAATCAAGTATGATCCTTCATAGCTTCTCAAGGAACGATGATGACTCACGTTGTCTCCCTTGAATATTGATGTTAGCGTCCAAGGGGTCTCAAAGAGAAGGGACAACAAAGTAGAGAGTATTATACTCTCTATCTCTCTCTCTCTCAAGGCAGTTTGGCTCTCTTTGAATTGAAGAAAAAAATTCATTTAAGGGAGAGGCCAAACCTTCTCTTATATAGCATAGTGTGGACATTTGTGAGGAGTCCTACTCGTCATTGTTGATGTCCACATCATGCCTTTCTCTATCTCTATCTTCTCTAGAATGACATGTAGGGGTCCAATCCTGCAAGACGATGGCTAACTGAAATAACTTGAGAATAATCCCTATTGTGGTCCATACAAAGCAGGATCAACAGTCATTTTGTCGACCACTCTTGAAGACCAATTGTCTAAATCAACAATCAAGGAATGTATAAGCAGAGGTGTGAATAAAAATTTATTATACCCTACAAATAATTGTATAGTGGACAAGCAAGTAGCGGTCGAACTCAAGGAACACACATTGTAAAATGGGTATTTTATTTATAAATGAATAAAATAGGTATATATGTATCTGAATCACATTTAGATCAAGGTCCATCATTTTGACCAAGATAAGATCTCTTCTCAATGAGAGAAGTCACTAAAACCCAAACCTATTTCATCACTCCCTCGGAATGGAAGTGTCATGGATATACAACCATCTATGATCACATTACCCTCATGTATTCCTAATACCAGTACATCCTCCATACTGGAAGACCTAGAATAAATCTGAAGTTTTAGATGTATTTAGACTACATCCTTCAGGGTTTTATCATTAAGTTTCTCATTCGATCATTGGGAGTCGGTATCGATCATATACTTTCCAAAATAATATATCATACCAAGGTATTTATCCTATACTTTTCCAAAAATATATATCAAACCTATAAATTCAGTCATGCTTCTAAAGAGAGATGACTATGCACAGAATTTGATTCCCAATATCTCATCAGTAAGCTCAAGCCTTCCATTTTAATAAATGAACATGTATGATCCCTTTGAAGGATCATATTACTCAAATGCCCTTATATGAACACCCGCGCATCGGTGTATAGACCTTCATTAGGCCATCAACATATCGATCTGCCAAATGTACATACTCATACATATAGTAACACATTTGTCTTCAATCAGAGGATGTGTGCCTATATCGTGATAGCACACGACATAGGTCTTTGGTTATGTTGGTCTCATTAAGTCAACTCTTTGACCTAACTAATCTGACACCTCCGAATCTCTATTCCTATGCACATGACCTGCATCAAGTGGTCGGTCAGATATTAGCCAAAAGAGGAAGGGATTTCCATCTCCTACTCAGGCTCCTAATAGTCACTTGATGGTACTTATTGAGTCCTCAATCTAACTCTTTAGATATTCATCCAAGCACCAGCCTCTATGATTCAACAATTGAATCAACAGTTGTATGATCATTAAGATGGCCATGGTACATAAACCTAATTATACTAAGGGTTATGCAAATTTTTTATTCTTTATTTCAGATTAGGGAATGATATTTGCAATAACATTTATTGCATAATGGCTCGTCGTGAGCTCGCAAGTCCAACAATCTCCCACTAGCCCGAAGAGCCATTAATGGGTTAATATTTAAACCCACACTAATGTGACAATCATAGGCTATTTAGAAAAATATATACGAAAGCTGATCAATCAATATGTTCCCGAGAGACTATGCCAAGTCCTTTTACGACACTTGCATATCTGCTAGTAATAGTACTCGCATCCAATGCGAATGTTGCATCTTGTGCAACCAATACTCAATCTTGTTAAAGTAGTTCTCGTGTATATGACACTACAACTCAATAATCATTATTACCAATAGGTAATTTCTATTATCCTTATCAGAATATCCTTATTCTCGGAGATCTCTATCTCCTAAGGTTTCTGCAGTTAGGACCTTTTAGATCACTATGAATATAAGTTTCTAAATATAAGACTTAGAGATCACTATCTTGAAAGTCTTGTCCTCTTTGAATATATTGTTATCACTGCAATCAAGTGTTTTATCTCTATAGTAGGATTAGTAACAGTTTACTATTCCCACTACATGGCAGACATCTGACTTTTGTACATATCTAGCATACATAGATCTTTCCATAGCTAATGAATGGGGGATGTAGCTTTGGTATTCATATCATCAACTCTTTTAGGTGTTATCGCTTTAGATACATTAGTACCATATATTAAGGGAAAGAAGACTTTCTTAGAATTTTCCAGAAAATGGAACATGTCCAAGGTGCACAACTAAAGTGACGGTACAAATACCCTCTTCTCTTTGTTTCTGAACAACTTCATAACTAAGATATGAGAGGGATCCTTGAGATCATATCTCAAGGTATGGAATAGCCAAACAATAAAACACTTATTTTCATCCTTATATCATTCTAAATGATTAGGATATCATCAACATTTAGCATGATGAACACAATGGCACTCCCACTAAGCTTCACAGGGTTCGTCAATATTCTATCTAAAATCATAACCTTTATATTTTCATCAAATATTATGTTCCAACTACAAGAAGTTTATTTGAATCCATAGATGGAGTTATTCAACTTGCACACCTTACTTTCCTCAACTGTGAAACCTAGGTGCCACTTCATATGAATATCCTTGATGAGAAATTCATAGGAGGAATCCAATCTTGACTTCCATCCTGAAGATGTCATAGTCAAGTAGTGTAGGTATAGTTAGCAATAATATGATGATTTTAACCACGGTCACTAGAAAGAAAGTCTCATCACAAGCGATGTCTTCTTTCTGTGTGTATCTTGAGGACACGAGCCGTGCTTCGAAGGAACCTACCTTTTCATCAGGTTCCCTCTTTCTCTGGAAGATCCATTTACACCTTAATGGGTCTTACCCAAATAGGTGGATCCACGAGGGTCCATACACAACATTTGTATATGAAGTCTACTTTAGAATTTGTTGCTGACATCCATCTCTCCATGTCATGATCCTCAGAAGCTTCATCATATGAAGCAAGATCATTGTCAGACTTAACTCACACAAATCTTTACTCAAAGCAATCTGAAGAGGTGTGAGTGTTTCACCTTTAATTATCCTTTTAGTTTCCGATTTCAGGAGCCTCATTATCTTCTCAAGATTAAATGAGTTCATTCACTTTATTTTCATCTTGATTCTCAAGAAAGTCATCCTCTAAGAATCACATTCTTAGATATGTGATCTTTTATGAATAAGAAGGTCATAAAGTAGGTATCCAATACCATACTTTATATTCCTAATGAAGTAGCACTCTCCGGTGCTAGATTCTAGCTTACTTGCATCCATGACAAAGTTATGGACCAAACAACCCTAAATCCTCAAGCGTCCAACACTAGGTTGGGTTCCAAACCACAGCTTCTGAAGATGTCCGAGTTTAGATTTGCATGGAATATTATTAAGGATATATATATATATATATATATATATATATATATATTATTCTCTACTACATATATGCCTGGAAACTAAGAGGTAATTATGCTAAAATTCATCATTGATTAAATCATGTCACAAATGATCCAATTGTATCTCCCTATAACCCTGTTGAGTTTAGGGATATTAGGAGGAGTGAGACAGGAATGATATTAATTTCTACGAAGGTATTCCTTGAATTCATCTAATAGGTACTTGCTACCTAGGTTAGATGAAATTCATTTCATCTTCCTTCAAACTTTGATTCTAAATCAAAATTGTGAAATCTTTGAACATTTTAAAGATTTCAAAGGTGAAGAGAAGAAGTCCCATATCAGAAATAATCATCAATGGATATCGTGTATCATTGATGTTCATTATGATATAGATGATCCACATATCAATATGTATGAGATATTGAATACATTGGCATCTAACGCCATTCCCAAATAAGGGCGCATTGGACATTTTTACTTTGAATACAATATTCACAAGTATGTAATATTTTAAATTTCAGACATTCTAAAGTTTCATCTCTTACTAGTCTATTGATCTCATTAATAGACTTATGTCCAAGGTTTGATGCCAGGTCATTGTCAAATGATCTTCATCCCCCTAATAATCATTAAAGGTTTAGTTTTCAGTATTAGAAATGTTATTGAACCATTCATTAATTTTCTAATTTAATAGAGTCCTCCATAGATTACTATTTGAAATATATCTGTCATAACTCTTTATAATAAGTTTAATCCAGAATTCATATTTATTTCCAACATATAGAAATAAACAATGAGTGTATTCTAATATCTAGATCATAGAGACATTCTATAAGACTAAGGGCTCTCCCACTGAAAATATGAAGTCTATCTATCCAATAGAGATTGTTGCAACAATTGCATCAATCTCAATATGGATGACTATTAAACCTTATGATCAAATTTTCTAGTCTTCTAAACATATGCAACCAATTGCAAGTGTTATTAGAAAAATGAGATACAATTATTAGACCTTGATCTTATGATTATATGCAGATTATTATGATGCACTATCCGAGTCTTTCATCTAAGGATTTTAGATAGCCTAGATAGTCATACTATCAATACCTCAGCTTGTTGTAATATTGGTATTCATCCAAGTCTTTGGTTGTCATATGTATCGAAGTCACAGAACTATAGTCAACTCTTTGACTTTCCTTCTTACATGGGACATACCAATGCTTCAACTGTGCTTCCTTCTTATATAAGCAACCATTGCTTAAGACAAAGGATCTTTTATGGTGAACTCAAAAGATTCAATATGAGTATTTCAACCTTTATACATGCTTCATTCTATTCATAAAATAATAAAATTATGAAGCTTCTCGAATGACTTGAGTGTAAATAGTAGAATGATGACACCCATCATATCTACATACATCATAACTCTTAAGGACTTTTATTCAGGTAGGTACTCAAACATTTTTGAATACATCATCTCTTATAGAGCCACCATTCTACATGATGTAGTGAGCCATGTCATTCATGATTAAATGTCGAGAGCACATATATTTGCCAGAACATCTTCTTGGATTTTTATAAGGATTATTTGACAATTACGATCATCATCGGCATGTCACTTTGATGAATATGTGATTCATCACTCTTAAAGTTGAAAATAGAGACTTGTCCCCGAGTAATTAGGAGCATATTTCCATCAATATTGCATAAGTAGCATTCATGCATGCATAAATAACATCTGCATTTTAGCATTTACATCTGTACTAAATAAGAAGCAAAATCAACTTGTAAAAATCACTTATCTATATATATATATATTTTACACTAACCCTACAACCAATAATTCTACTCTATATTGTATATATTACTAACAGTAATACAAGAAAAATAACAGAAAAATGCCAACCTATAAAATTCACAAATAAAACCCCAAACCAAGTTGGAGACCATGGACCTTAGAATGCACATATCTCTCTCATATATTCTCCGATTTAGGTCTACTAATTTTAAATTTATACACATTCAGAGACCTTCAAAATGCGACCAATTTCATTTAAATCGGAGCTTGTATGCAAAACTTGGGTTTTGGGCCCCCCATTGTATACTATATGCATGTATATTTGTACCCTTGTATTTCATTACTTGATTCGACCTCAACATGAAACTTGTAGATCTCATCGATATCTACAACATTCATGTTTTAAGTTTCTCCAAATTCGGCCATTTTGTCCCTCTTATTTCACATTCTTCTTCAGCCATTCAGATTGGGCAACGTTGCACCCTCTGGTTACACCATGCGGCCCATTCAAAACGCGCCACACGCCCCTCTTTCCCCATCGTCTGATGGCGCCTTCTCCCTTGAAATCCCCGCCATCCATTCTGCACCAAATCTCGACCAACCAATCAAGGCCCAGACCGCATCTGGGCCGCACACCAGCACCCTCATCTCATTGTGCCACGTCGCATACTCCACAGCCACCCGATGACCTCCCCTTCTTCAGATCCAAGCCGCTCATCCCCACCTCAATTCTAACCCTTGGATCTTCATCCGAGATCTCATCCACGCCGTTGGTATCTGCCTTATTCTCATCCCTCCATGTGGCCACATCTTCACCGCTAGATCGTTCCCAAGATGCCCCCATCTCAGCCATTCATCTCTGCTGAGATGCCAGCCGTTCGATCCTTGCTTCAGAGTCAATGCCCATCGCCCTTCAGCGCCGCGTTCCCATTCCGCCACATGACTCCACTACCGCCCTTCGATTGCATCACCATTATCTAATCCTGACCCTTCTCCCGTACCCTTCTTCTTGCCATTGGATCACGAGATCCATCGGTCCAGAGGTCGTTGTCTACCTTCGAAAGAGCCTCGCCCACGTCACCCCACCTCGCGATGCCTCCGCCACCTTCCTATTTTTGGCACCACTACAGCCACCTTCTCCACCCATCGACACCTCCACGACGTAACCCTGACCACTACCTTCCTCGTCGGAATCCATGATCCCCACGATGCCCTCTCCTTCGCTCCACAAACTCCACGCCGACCACCCTCTCCATCACCTGCACGCCCCATCTCCTTCCTACAAATACCCCATCTCCGGCAAGCTTTCAACCCATCCGCCATAGCAAGAGGTGTCCAAGATCTTCGAGCTACCCATTGGTGACAGCAATTGAGTGTGAAATTGAGCGACGACAGGTCTTCACCTCCGGTAAGATCCACGATGTATCCCCGTCGTGTCGCAGCTCCTCCGACGTGCTGCTTGAGCTTAGGCCCTCTACCGTCCCTCGAGCGACGACCGAGAGCATCCTTCGAGCTTACAATCCCCAGGTAGATACATCCATTCTTCCTCCGATCTTCTTCTTCTTTCCCTATGTTTTTCTCTTAATTTTTCCGCCTGCTCCGATCGATCCCGCCCTCACCCAACTATCCACCGAGTTTCGCCTTGAAGCTCTGGTCTTCACGCATCCCTTCGGTTGCCCTGACGACGCACCACACCACCTCCGACCAAAGCTCCACCATCACGGCAGAGGAAGACCACTGACGCTCTTCTCCTCAAGCCACATGCCTCACAGCACATCCCTTGCACTTCACGAGCATGAGCCCCTATTTTTTTGGCAAGAACTAACACTACAGGAGACGCTTCTTTACTGGTCGGAAGCATCGCCGGAGCTCCTTCGAGCTTCACCATCTACAACCAACGGACCACCTACATCTCCCTAAGACACGCTGGCGACTCCCCGACGCTCCCACGACCCCTTCTAGCTATCTAGGAGTCTCCTTTGAGCTTCACCGGCCACGGGGGAGGGCAGCGGAGCTAGAACCACCTCGTTGGAGCCCTGTCAAGTCTGCCGCAGGAGGCGATGGACCGGAGAAGACGACGCATAGTTGCCATTGGATCACCTTGATCCAACGATCATCTTCACGACATGTCGCCCCGCGCCAGCCATCGTTAGATCAGGAGGATCTAACGGTCCTCACACATCCACGTTGCCATCTGCTTCATGCTCAAGATACCGTTGGATCTATCTCGATCCAACGGCCAGTATCGCTCCACGTCGCCTCACCCCACGTCCGTCACCATTGGATCTTCCTGATCTGATGGATCCTAGGCACACCACGTCCCATCACCCTCAGCCGTTGGATCATTCTTGATCTTACGGTCCAACACGTGCCACATACGCCCTCCGAGCCTCTTCCCCGACCCTAGGCTCGGAGCAACCGAAGCAGACCCGATGCAAAGTCCAAGCCTCTTGAGCCATTGTTTAAGCCATTTATGCCTCTCGAGCCTAGCTCCCCACTTGTCCCTCACATGCTGGCTGGGAAAATATCACCGATGTCCCTGTAACTTTCAGAAATTTCAAATCAGTCCCTATCTGTAGCATCACGTGAGGAGCATGTGTTCTATTACGAATTTTGCATTCAAACCCCCAGCATTATAGGTATTTGCACTTTAGCCCCTGTATGCATGTTTTATTTTAAGAAATTTAAATTTTTGTCTTGCAATTTGGTCCCTGTGTTGCAATTTTAGGTTTCCATTTCTTATCATTTTTTAATTACAAAAATTGCATGTTGTAGTTTAACTTGTTCTTTATCTTTTGTGACACGTGTCAAATTTTTGTAAGCATCAAGGAATTAAATAATTTTACTCTTGTGGAATTTGACATATTATGCTTATTGTGTACTTTCAATTTTTATTAAATTATTTATTTCTACAAAAATCACCATAAAATCACATTATACTTAGTTTAAGTTGCTCTACATTGTACCCAAAAATCAATAATTTTGCATGCATCACAAGGCAATAATAAATCAAATAGTATTTTGCCTAATTGATTTTTAATAGGTCCAATTTACATCATTCTTTAGGTCTATTAATTTTCTTGGATTCCACTCATCTAGGATAATTTTTATATCTGAAAATAATGTGTTTTTGTATTTTTAAAAATTGATTTTGTAAAAACTACCCTGCATTCATATTAGATTCATATTTAATTCAATTAGAGTCGAAAAATTCCAATATAATTACAGTAACTTAGTTTCATAGCATTCCATATTCTGGCCAAGTTTCATTAATTTTGAACTTAATCTAACTATCATTTGTAATTTAATCTTAAAATTTAGCTAGAAATTGCATTGTGTTTTCCTTAATTGCATAAATATTTCTAAAAAAACCAAAATATTCTTCTGAAAATCTGACAACGGAATTAACTAAAAATTTACCTAAGGAGACAATTGCCTCCCTGAGTTCGACCTTGGGGCTTTCCCAAGTAAAATAAATTTGCTGCTTGAGTTTAATCGAACATTAAATCTGAGTGGTTTTTGACGAAGTCTCGATTACCCGACTGCAACGAACGACAAACCTAATTCGATTGATAACTCAGTTGAATTAATAAGGGTAGATGAGGGCTCATCAGAATGGCGCCGTTGCCGGGGAGGCACGGCTTAGGTTAATTTTTAGAAAATTTCGATTTTTTATTTTCCAAAACCGAGTAGTATAATTCCCGACTTTTCTTGTGAATACTTTTCTGTCATTTATTTCTGTTTATTTTGTGTCATCCTTTATCTGACCTCCATTTATTTTCGTGCAAGGAAAACGAGGAGTCGAAGGCGCTTCGCTAGGCGAACCGAGGAACTTGCATTTAAATAATTTGAGAGCTTTTGTGAGGACTTGTATTTTTTCTTTTATTTTTTCATTTTTTTCCAGCGGTTCCCGTTTGGGTTCTCGCGTGTGTAACTCATAGTGAAAACGTGTCCCCATGTGTTATGTGGATTGCTTTGCGTAGAATAGGACCTGCACTTGTGGTTCTTAGAGCTAATTTAGGACCTGTTTGTGCTTGTAAAATTCTAGGACTACACTTCACACTTGAAAGAAGTACTTAGAGCACAGATCTTAGCCAAATTCAATTTGTTCTTCACTCGCTAATAGAACTTCATGTCTAGGAGCGGTTTTTATCGCTTTCATTTCATGTAATTTAAAATTTTGAATTTTTTTTGCATCCTTCATAAAAGCAAAAGGATCAATGAAAGTCCTCTCTACTTGGCATTCATCATTGTTTTCTCGTGCATCAGCTTTTCTCGACTCCTTCCCCTTAGTTTTTCAAACTTAGGTCTAAAGGAAATTGGGACTAGATGATAGGAATGCTTTGTGGTGGGACTAATCAAGTGATCACGTAACTTAAAACTGGGGCTGCTAAACAAAATTGACCAAAAAATCAATAAAATCGAAAATTCTATTAGCGGGAGATTAACCCTGTCATTATTTTCAGGCCGAGTGAGGGTACTAGAGTGTGTGTGCACACCCTAAGACAGAGCCAAAAATCCCCACCTTCCATATCGCGTACCTCGATCCGAGCAAATATCCCAGGCTGAACTAAACTACAGGTTCAACTGACCAGCGCCAAGTAGCTTCTACCTACTCCGGTAGGTAGATAGGGGCGAAATTGTGGTGCACCGCGACAAGTTGCTAGTAGCCTCTGCCTGCTCCGTCAGGTAGATAGTGGTGCAGTTACAGCCTTGTCAGCCTCCGCCTACTCCGTAGGTAGATAGGGGCAGGTCCTTGAACTTTCGGGTGGTGATATGAGCAGAGAAAGGAAGGGCGTTAGTATCTTAGGCGACAGGTTAAACAAGGGAGATGCATCTGGCTTTTTAGCCGACTCCCCTATAGGTCGAGTAACCTTTTCTACTTGCCTGAAAATTCACACTTAAAATCAACTAGACTAATGGGACTCAGTTTCATGACCTTCACCGTGTTGAGTGTGAAAAAACAAGGTTTGGATTCATTTGCTTGCTTCAAGTAGAAGTAAATCCTATCGTACACTTAAACTCCAGATTCTTCTTCTCACCTTCCAAGATGACTGGTTGGGGGATATCTATTCCCGCTTCATAAGTCTTTCTTTGAGCCCCTCACAAAGTTCGTCTTCACCGGCCCAAGTGCAACGTGGGCCAACCTGAGCTCATGACCCTCTTGAGTTCAGGATCCATCAACCCCAGGGTGTTTACCCTCAAACCAACCCTTTTCTCTCCTCTGATCTCACCGAGGAAGACCATCGCCTTGGTGAGAATCTCTTCCTTGATATGTCCTCTAACCTAGAACATCTTCTTTACCCAGGAGAAGAGGACAAAATGCTGAAGAAAAACCCAAATGACCATTAGCAGAAGTATCAGCATGGCCAGCAAGGCCCTCCACCACCTTCCCATCAGCAAAAGTATCGGCATGGCCAGCAAGGATAATATAGAAACTTGTCCTCTAGTCACCAGCAGCAAGCCCCGCCCACAAACAAATTGGAGTCCCTCAAATTTGCGATCCAGATCCTGATTGATAGGGTCCAGCAGATTCAGAAGGACTACCTGGATATGAGAACGGATTTGAATCATGTTTCTTGTACCCAAGACCAACAGATGGCGCCAAAGATCCCAATTCCTGCCCAGGTTTAGGCTAATCGAAATATCCTGAATCAAGGCCAGAACCGACCACGAGATCAGGTATACTGTTCAGATAACTCTCTATCTGAACATGAGATCCTGAGTACTTGGAGGCACGGGAACACGATAATGTTAATCATATGTCCCTCAGGAGTGGAAGGACCGTGATCGTACCTGATTAGGCACGGGCACATGAGGAAGATGCTGCCAAGTCTCTACCTGAGTACTTGGAGGCAGAGGAACAAAACCACCACCACCATCGATAGAAGAAGAGGACTTCCAAGTCCTGGAAGAAGAAGGAGAACGGCACCAGCAGTGAGTCTAGCTAGACCGATGAAGAGCTCGCACCTCCATTTGAGGAGAATATCACAGCAGTCGCGGAAGACACATCACCGGTTTTGCAGCAGAAATTTCTTTTTAGTCAGAGTTAGAGTCAGTATCAGTGTTAGAGTCCTGTAAAGAACTATGTTTCTCATTTCAATAAAGATCTTTCATTTTTAGAATTTGAGTTAGCATCAATAATCCCTTTCCCCCAAGCTCTTAAGGGTGGAAAGAAAACTAAAAAAATCGAAAAAGATGACCCTGAGATGGATGAATTCTGTAACAAGTACATCAAGGTCACAATCCCTTTCGATAAGTATGTGGACATGACACCTGCATTCCAGAAGTCCCTTAAGCTAAGATGCACACCTACTAGGGTCAGAAGGAAGACCAAAAGCCATGTTGAGAAGCATGTTCTGTTAGTAGCCACTACTTGCACAATAAAGAATGTGTTTCCAAGGAAAATATGAGACATGGGTGCACATTATGTGGTGAGTCATGATGATGACACTGCATTTGCACGCACTCTCCTTGACAACAGATCCTCATTTAACTTAATGCCTACAACCCTCTTTGAGCGGCTTAATCTAGGACCTCTTAGGAAATCCAGAGCACTACTTCAGTTTGCAGATAAATCAACCAAGAGGTCCCACGGAGAATTGAGGAATGTTATCATTAAAGTCGAGGGTCAAGAGTACATGGTCGACTTCACAGTCCTTGATATGGAGACCCCTCGAAATTGGAGAGATTCCCAGATCATCCTAGGAAGGCCCTTCCTCAGAACAAAATGGCCTTATTTGATTACAAGATCGGGAAGATCCAGTTCTAAACTCCTGGCGGAGATGAGGAACTTGAAATGAAGCAGACCAGGTGGCAGAGGCCCGATTCTGAATCCAGCACTGAGTACTCTTCCTCAGAAGCAGATTGCAATCATATAGACACAGTTGGGCCATGGAGGTAGAACTCAGCTAGCACTAATGAGTCCCTCTCCTCCGGAGAAGATCTTGTGCATGAGACAGTCTGTGAGAGCCTTAGGAAAGAATATAGCGCAGAAATTGCATCCCCCTACATCTTCGATGACGTAGAGGCCCAGCTAGGCCTGTCAGTCCTTCCCTCTTTAGGACAATCATAAGATGAGGATGATGAGTCGGACGTGGCTTTTGCTGATTGCTTGGAAACCTTTGACGATCTGACTCCAGAGCTAAATGAGTTGGTGGCAGCAATTTCAAAGACAGATCCAGCCACTACCACCACAGAACCAGATTCGATTGAATCATACTTCCTTGATGATCACACCTTACCTGAGCTCAAACCTTTACCCACAACACTGAAATACACCTTCCCTGCAGGACAAGAGAAGAAGTATCCGGTCATCATCAGCTCGCGATTGACCGAGGAGAAGGAATCTCGCTTGCTAGAGATCCTAGAGAAAAAGCGCAAGGCGATAGGCTGGAGCATCTCCGATCTCTACGGGATAAATCCTGCTCTGTGTTCGCACCATATCTACTTAGAGAATGAAGCTAAACGCTGTCATGAATTCCAATGTAGGTTGAATCCAAATTTATGAGAGGTCGTGAAGAAGGAGATAGAGAAATGGTGTGATGCGGGTTTCATTTATCCCATTTCTGATTCCAAATGGGTGGCACCAATACATGTTGTCTCGAAAAAGTCGGGAATTTAGACGACCACCAATGAGGACAGAGAGAAGATTGTGACACGAGTACCCACGTCGAGGCGCATCTGTGTGCATTACAGATGCCTGAATGTTGCGACAAAGAAGGATCATTTCCCCCTATCGTTCATTGATCATATCTTAAAGATATTAGAGGGGAAAGATTTCTTCTACTTCTTAGACGGGTTCTCAAGTTACAATCAAGTAGACATTGCTCCTGTAGACCAGGAGAAAACCACGTTCACATGCCCCTCTGGTACCTATTCTTTCATGCGCATGCCCTTTGGGTTATGCAATGCTACCAGTACATTTCAAAGGTGCATGATTGATGTATTCACCGAAATGGTCGGCGAATTCCGGGAAGTCTTCATGGATGACATCTCAGTCCACGACGATTCCTGTCGTAGGAATCTTGACCAAGTCCACAAGCTGTGTTGCGAGGTTAATCTGGTGCTCTCCTAGGAGAAAAGTCACTTCATGGTGACAGAGAGCATTGTGTTGGGGCATGCCATCTCCAAGAGAGGAATGGAGGTTGACCCTACCAAGGTGGACATGATCAGACCACTCCATCCATCAACCAATGTGAAACAGTTACGGTCATTCCTCAGGCATGTTGGATTTTATCGGAGATTTATCAAGGATTTTTGGAATATTTCTCGACCGCTAATTGAGTTTTTAGGCAATGACATGAAGTTTATTGTTGATCATAAATGTCTTGAGGCCTTTAAGAAATTACAAGGGATGATCATGAATGCCCCGATCCTACAAGCCCCTGATTGGTCTCTTCCTTTTGAGATCATGACGGATGCCTCGGATTTTATTGTTGGAGCTGTGTTAGGACAAAGGAGGGATGGCATCCCATTCGCCATACACTATGCAAGCAAGGTGCTTGATACTGCTCAATGTAACTACACAATTACCGAAAAGGAGATGCTTGCGGTAGTGTTTGCCTTGGATTAGTTCAGATCTCGTTTAATTGGATCCAAGGTGATTGTGTTCACATACCATACAACACTACGATATTCAATGGAAAAGAAGGACATGAAGGCGTGTATTCTTAGGTAGATTCTACTTGTCTAGGAATTTAATTTGGACATTAGAGATAAACCTGGAAAGAAGAACGTAGTAGATGATCACCTCTCCCGTTCGAGGATCTTGATACTTCTGATGATACGCCTATTCGAGACTCCTTCCATGAAGAGTCAATTTTTGTTGTCGACTCACTTTCATGGTATGCCAATATCGTGAATTATCTTGTCTCTATGAAAGTTCTCGAAGATTGGCCTAAGAGCCCCATAGACCGACTTATGTCGGATTCAAGATATTATCATTGGGAGGATCTGATCCTTTTCTTTGAAGGACCGGATTGTGTCTAGAGATGGTGTATTCTTCAGGAGGAATATCAAAGTGTCCTTACTTTATGCCACAATCTGGAGGTAGGAGGACACCACTCTGGGAAGAGGACCGCATGGAAGGTACTTCAATGTGGCTTATACTGGCCGACTCTGTTTCGCGATGCACTCACCTTTGCGAGGTGGTGCCCAGTATGCCAGCGAATGGGAGGAACCGTTGGTTCCAATGATGAGATGTCGATGCAGCCTGTCATCATTTGTGATGTCTTTGACGCATGGGTGATGAATCTCAGATTCACCATTCTAAGTCTCATTAATTAAAGCTCAAGTCCCTAAAAATCAACTGCATTTCTGCATTTATTATGCATAATTAGCATTCATGCATGATTTCATAAGAATTGCATTTTAGCATTAATTTCTGCATAAAATAAGAAGCCAAAAATCCAAGCCAAAAATGACCTGTAAATATCCTAACTTCCCCTATTTTTAACTCCTTCATACTAACTCCGATTGCCACAAACTCACTTCCACTGTGTACACATCACTAACAAGAATAAATAAAAAATACAAAAAAATCACTAACCCTGGCAAGTGGACCAAAAACCCAAACCCTAGTTATAGGATTTTCGGACTAAAAGCCACATATCTTCCCCATCCAGTGTCCGATTTGATCCTACTCACTTTTGAACTAATGCACATTCAATTACCTTCAAAACAAGACCAAGTTCAAGTGAATCGAAGCTCGTATGTGAAAGTTGGGTTTTGGGCCTCTTTTGTACATTGTATTTTCGCGGCTTTTTGACCTGTATTTTATGCATTTATTTTCTTTATTAATAAAAATCCAAAAAAATTAGATTAAGGTTTCTTTTATTTATCTTTGAGTTTTCCTTATTTTTCTGGATTTTTATCGTGTTTAAAAATAACAAAAAAATTAGAAAACCCAAAAATCAAGGTATTCTATGTACATGGGATACCTCAAAAATTCACTTTTCACATTTGACCGAATTTGGTTTTGATGTCTTCATGAAAGTTGTAGATCTCGTCGAGACGAGCAATTATTGTGAAGGAACTTTTTCGATCCGGGGTCATTTGCTATTTTTTATCTATTTTAAAAGAGGTTTTATTTTCGATTTTTCTGGTGCTGACACGTGGCAGCCCCAGAGGCCGCCACGTGTCAGCGTTTTTTGTGGTTTTTATTATCTCGTTTTTATAAAAAAAAATTATAAAACGACGCACGTGCGTCGCACGTGCCTCCCAGGCACGTGCTCCGCACGTGCCTCGCCCCTTCTCCCCTCCGAAACCGTCGTCCCCAACCTCGCCCCCTCCGCCGCCTCGTTGACCTCCCAACGGCCTCCGCTTCCTTCGCCTCGCCAACGACCTCCTCCGCAACTCCCTCGCACCCGCTCGCTCTCTCTCCTATTTAAAGGCGCGCCGCCCTCGACGCCAACGGATCCGCCGATTGCACGTGGAGAAGCTTCGCGGCGGTGACAGCACCGCGTCGCCTCCCCGGCGAGATCCGAGCACCCAACGCTCGTCGCAGCGCCGCCTTCGCGCTTGCCCCGCTCCGGCTAGCCGTCGAGCCCACGCCACCGACTCCATCGACAACTGCTCCGCCTTCAACCATCGTCTTCCCCAACCGACTTCGACAACCTCTAGAAGCTCCTCTCCGCTCAGAGCTACAACAGCATCTCCAACTCCGATCAAGACCTGCTCCGCAACCTCCAGATCGTCTACGACCATCGCCCCTCCCCCGCAGAGCAAGAGGCCAGCCAACGTTGTTCTTCATCAACCTACGTCGTAGAAGCTTCATCTTCGCCGCCAGATTTCATCTTCATCGAGCTTCTTCGTCAAACCACCGCTAGAAGCTCCATCGACTTCAGCCGTCTCCGCGCCTTCATCGACTCGCCCACGCAACCGGGTCCTCTTCGTCGCCTCCGCTCCACCGGGAGGGGCTCGGCTTCGCCTCCTGGCCTCCGCCTCCACACCGCCACGGCCGAACTCCGCCAGGAGGGGCTGGGCCTGCTCCTCTGCCGAGCGCCGACCCTCCCACCTCCGCTCCACATCGCCGGGCCGGGCTCGAAGCCCGAGACCCTCCTCACGTGCGTCGCACGTGAGCGAGGGGACGTCAGCAGCCGTATCACCCCCCGGTCACGTGCTACGCACGTGACCTCGGGGTCAATTGCAAGAACACCCCAGGTGCTCCCCTGAATTGCGCTACAGTCCACTAGCCAGAGGCCACGTGCGTCGCACGTGACTCTCTGGCGAAATTGCAAAATTCCCACCCGAGTTATAGGTAATTTCAAATAGGTCCCTGTTCTGCATTTTTAATTTTATCTATTTACTTAAATTGCATATGTACCCTTGTGTTCCCCAATCATTTTGGATCATTTTATTATTTAAAAATAGCATTTTGTTCATCATATAATTCTCTACATTTTGACATGCTGTGGATATTTTTGGGATTTATGGTTGATTAATAAATAATTGTTTTGTGAAAATTAGAATATTTTGCCTAATCTGTGCTCGGAAATTCATAGTTAATTAACCGTAGTCTAAAAATTCCCCAAAAATCAAATGTTGTAGAGATTACTTTGATTAACATTGTGCCCAAAAATCTTTGCATTTTCATGCATCATTTGCCCTGTAAAAATCATTTTGTGCATTTCAATGTTTGATTTTTAATAGGTATTGGACCTCACATTTTTTAGGTCTAGGATTTTTCTAAGATCTATTACCTAGTGATAGATCTTAGATAATTTTAGTTCTCGGAAATAAGTAGGTTTAATATTTATTAAAATTAAATATTGAAAATCATTCTGTTTTCAATTAAAAATTCGTAAAAAATTCATATTGCATCTAAAAATTCCAAAAAAATTACAGTGCACTCATTTCATCACGTTTTACATTGTGGCCAACTTTCGTATTTTTCGGACATTGTTTGACTGAAATTTACATTTTAGTCCCTTAAATAGGCCGAATTTGCATTTTGCATCTCATCTTGCATTGAAAAATTCCAAAAAAATACCGCCTTGAAAACCGAACTAAAAATTGGATAGATATTAATCTAGGTTGTTCCTTTGCCTCCTTGTGATCGACCTTGGGACTTGCCCAAGTAAAATAAACATACACCACGAGATTGAATTTGAATCATTATTTTGTGGTTATTTCTTGACTGTTCCGATTGCCGCCTACAACGAACGGCATTCATTAATTTCACGCACGAACGATAAAAACGATTTCTTATCGCGGCTTTTCCGGACCCGTCAATGGGGCATCGACTTCAGGGGCCCATTCCTGGTTAGTCCTGGATTCGAATCCATCCTTCTTGCGGTAGATTATCTGTCAAGGTGGGTGGAGGCTATCCCAACCCGAGCCGCAGACAGCAGGACAATCTGTAAATTCATTAGAGATCCCATCATCTCTAGGTTTGGGATCCCCAAAGTATTGATATCCGATGGGGGTAGCCATATCGTGAATAGAGATGTGAAGAAACTCTTAAAGGATTACGACATTGAACATCGTGTCACTAGTCCTTACCACCCACAGACCAATGGCATGGGTGAGGTGTCGAATAGGGAGGTGAAAACCATATTGCAAAAGCTTGTCTACCCAGAAAGGAAGGATTGGTCCCAGATCTTGGATCAAGTCATGTGGGCTTATAGGACATCTTACAAGACACCATTAGGAACCTCCCCATTCAGGATGTTATTTAGAAAGTCATGCCACTTGTCCACTGAATTAGTGCACAAATCTGAATGGGCAATCAAGAAGGTCAACTGGAACACACACTTAGGGCAGAAACAAAGAGAGATGGATCTGAACGAGCTTGTAGAAGTCAGAAACCGAGCATACGACAACAGTTTGGTGTACAAGGACAAAGCAAAGCGTTGGCATGATAGATATATCAGACGAAAGACCTTTGTTCCTGGACAGAAGGTATGGTTGTTCAATGCGAGGCTGAAGATTTTCTAGGGCAAGCTGAAATCCAAGTGGACGGGTCCATTCATAGTCTGTGTTGTGCTTGATAGTGGATGTGTTAACATCTCAGATCTCACAGATGGAGCACAGACATCCCTAGTCAATGGACAACTACTGAAGCACTTTGTCGAACCCAATGAACAATTAGTCTATATTGAGGAGATTGTATTCATGCGCGAGAGCAACATCTAAAAGATTCAGATCGCGATCCTTGTACATACCCGCCATTCTTATATATTTTTTCCCTCTCTCCCGCAACTCTAATCACTCGCCTCGGCTTCATATATTTTCATTCTATGACTATACTTAGGATGACCAGATCCTAAGTATAGGAGGGAGAGTATCTCGAGTCCATACACTTCAATGTACATCCTCCAGATCCCATCGCTCCTCATACTCACTCCTGTCCTATACTTAGGCTGACCTGAGCCTATGTATAGGGGGGACCAATGCCCATCATTTGTATATACTCATCCACTTCCCCCCTTGACCTCGTCCGCCCAATTTTTGATCTTCTTCTACACTTAAGCTGCCAAGAGCGTAAGTATAGGGGAGCTGGACGACTTCTATACATTTTTATTCTTTTTGCTCTCTTACGCTTAGCACAAGCTATGTCTTCTTCCTCTCTTTTCATGCTCTGAGGACATAGCATATGCTAAGTATAAGGGGGTGTGTATATATTACATATATACTTTACCCATAGCTCGTACTTTCGCGTATTTTTGTTATGGGGTGGGTAAAAATTGAGAATTATTTTTGTAAAATATGTGTATATTTGTAATACTCCTGTATATTGTGGAAAAAAACATTAATCAAAATCAAAGGCTTCTTATTTACTCTTGCATATCTACATCTAAAAAGAAAGAAAAAGAGTCTTGCATTTCATTCATCTGCATAGCATGTCATCTACATCTCTTCTGTATATCCAGCATATGCAAAATGAAAAGTTATTGGGTTCTGAACCAAGTTATGAATAGATGTTGAGGAGGGGCTTAATTTGACCTTAATCCACCTAATTTCAGAGGAACCTTATAGGAACTAGAGCTAAGATTTTTTAGGTCAAGTGACTTAATTCTTTGAGTTCGCAAGTCTAAGTTCACATGTCATCTTAATTAGTCTAAGTAGAATATCTCGTAGACATGCATGATTCTTTTAGATAGTGACCTAACTTGGACAAGCACAATGCATGTAGCTCTTCATTGATGAGGTGGTGAGGAGGTAGAATCATTTCGCTTGGAGTAGCACACAGGTGGAAACATCTGTCCTCCTCTAGGGAGGGTAGTGGATCTCAACTGAGTCTGGTGGTGTTGATGTCTAAAGACGGGATGTTGTGGGTTGCAATAATGCTTCAAAAGAGGGAAAGTCTACTAGCTCAAGAGGAAAAACTCTTGATGTACATGTTGCACCTTGTATATAGTTTAAAAAATAATAAACTCCAATAAAATAAGACAGGCCTGAGTAAAAATAAAATACCTGTCGGAGTATGTATATTAAAAAGAAGTCTGCAGCTGGGCGACTTGGCTATACTGGTCAGGCATCTTAGCATTGGTTGCTACACTGGCTACCGTCCATTCTTTTCTCCATTCCCTCCTTTTGAGGTGGTCGCACTTGAACTTAGAAGGGAGTACCCCGATCCTCGAGGAAAGAGTTACTGGACTGGAGAATTAAAGTTACCTTGTTAGAGGAGACTGGTTTTTAGCCATTTCTAATGTCGAGAGCTATTTTACACTTACACAGTACAAGTAAGAATCATAGTCATCAGAAATTTGCGTTTGAGGATTTGTTCTGACCTGACTATTAAGACGTCTTGAATAGAAGACTTGTGGAACTTGAAGTCTATTAGGTCTTAAGTTCAGATCCCAATAAGGTTCCACCATGCAATTAATCCAAAGGCCGAGTCAAGCTCCATTTTCAACTTTTGTTCATGACCTTGGTATGGAACCCAAAATCATTTCATTTTTGCATTTCATTTTAGTTGCTCGGGGACGAGCAAGGTTTAAGTATAGGGGGTTGATGAATCTGTGATTCATCACTCTTAAAGTTGAAAATAGAGCCTTGTCCTTGAGTAATTTGGAGCATATTTCCACCAATATTGCATAATTAGCATTCATGCATGAATAAATAACATCTGCATTTTAGCTTTTACAGATGCACTAAATAGGAAGCAAAATCAACTTGTAAAAAATCACCTATCTGTATATATTTTACACTAACCCTACAACCCATAATTTTACTCTATATTGTATATATTACGAACAATAATACAAGAAAAATAACAGAAAAATGCCAACCTATAAAATTGACAAATAAAACCCCAAACCAAGTTGGAGACCATGGACCTTAGAATGCACATATCTCTCTCATACAGCCTCCGATTTAGGTCTACTAATTTTAAATTAATACACATTCATAGACCTTAAAAATGCGACCAATTTCATTTAAATCGGAGCTTGTATGGAAAACTTGGGTTTTGGGCCTCCCCATTATATACTATATGCATGTATATTTGTACCCTTGTATTTCATTACTTTATTCAACCTCAACATGAAACTTGTAGATCTCATCGAGATCTACAACTTCAATGTTTTGAGTTTCTCAAAATTCGGCCATTTTTCCCTCTTATTTCATATTCTTCTTCAGCCATTCAGATTGGGCCATGTGGCGCCCTCTGGTTGCGCCACGCGACCCGTCCATAACGCACCATGCGCCCCTCTTTCCCCACCGTCCGATGGTGCCTTCTCCCTCCGAATTCCCACCATCCATTTTGTATCTATTCTTGATAACCTGATCGAGGCCCAGACTGCATCTGGGATGCTCACCAGTGCCCTCATCTCATTGCGCCACGTCGTGCACTCCACAACCACCCGATGACCTCCCCTTCTTCAGATCCAAGCCGCTCATCCCCGCCTCAATTCCAACCCTTGGATCTTCATCCGAGATCTCATCCACGTCGTTGGTATACACCTCATTCTCAGCCCTCCACGTAGCCACATCTTCACTGCTGGATCAATCCCAAGGTGTCCCCATCTCAGCCATTCATCTCTATTGAGATGCCAGCCGTTCGATCCCCGCTTCAGATTCAATCCCCATCGTCCTTCAGCGTTGCGTTCCCATTCTGCCACGTGGCTCCACTGCTGCCCTTCGATTGCATCACCAGGATCTAATCCTGACCCTTCTCTCATGCCCTTCTTCTGACCGTTTGATCACAAGATCCAATGGTCCAGAGGTCGTCGTTTATCTCCAAAAGATCCTCGCCTACATCGCCCTACTTCACGACGCCTCCACCCCCTTCCTATTTTTAATGCTACTACATCCACCTTATCCGCCCATAGACACTTCCACGATGTAACCCTGACCTCAACCTTCCTCACTGGCATCCATGGTCCCATGATGCCCTCTCCTTCGCTCCACAAAGTCCACGCCGACCACCCTCTCCATCACCTGCACCCCCCATATCCTTCCTATAAATACCCCATCTCTGGCAAACTTTCAACCCATCTGCCATAGCAAGAGGTGTCCTATAGATCTGAAATACCCATTGTTGACAGCAATTGAGTGTGAAATCGAGCGACGACTGGTCTTCACCTCTAGCGAGATTCACGGCGTATCCCTATCATGCCGCAATTCCTCCCACGAGCTGCTTGAGCTTGGTCCGTCTACCGTCCCTCGAGCGATGATCAAGAGCATCCTTCGAGATTCCAATCCCCAGGTAGATACCTCCATTCTTCCTCTGATCTTCTTCTTTCCCTTTGTTTTTCTCTTAATTTTCCCACCTCCTTCAATCAATCCCGTTCTCACCCAACTATCCATCGAGCTTTGCATTGAAGCTTTGGTCTTCGTGCATCCCTTCATTCACCCGGACGACGCACTGCACCTCCTCCGACCAAAGCTCTGCCATCACGACGGAGGAAGACCACCGATGCTCTTTGCCTCACGCCACAAGCCTCACAACACATCCATTGCACTCCATGGGCACGAGCCCCTATTTTTTTGGCAAGAACTTACACTGCAAGAGATGCTTCTTCACGGGTCGGAAGCATCGCCGGAGCTCCTTCGAGCTTCACCATCTTCGACCTATGGACCACCTCTGTCTCCCTCAGACACGCTGGTGACTCCCCGACGATCCCACGACCCCTTCCAGCTATCCAAGAGTCTCCTTCGAGCTTCATCGGCCACGGGGGAGGGAGGAGGAGCCAGAACCACCTTGTCGGAGCCCCGCCAAGTCCGTCGCAGGAGGCGGCAGATCGGAGAAGACGACGCACAGCTGCCATTGGATCACCTTGATCCAACTCCTCTTCATGACACATCACCCTGTGCCTGCCACTTTTGGATAAGGAGGATCTAACAGTCCTCACACAACCACGTTGCCATCTGCTTCGAGCTCCAGATACCGTTGGATCTATCTTGATCCAACGGTTAGTATTGCACCACGTCGCCTCGCCTCGCGTCTGCCGCCGTTTGATTTTCTTGATCTGACGAATCCTAGGCGTGCCACGTCCCATCACCCTCAGCCATTGGATCTTCATGATCTTACGGTCCAGCACACGTCACGTACGCCCTCCGAGCCTCTTCCCTAACCCTAGGCTCGGAGCAACCAAAGCAGACCCGAAGCAATGTTTGAGCCTCTAGATCCTCTCGAGCCTTCGTTCGAGCCTCCTATGCCTCCAGAGCCTAGCTCCTCACGTTTCCCTCACATGGTTGGGTAAATTTCATCGAGGCCCTTGTAACTTTCAGAAATTGCAAATCAGCCGCTGCTAGGTGCGTCGCGTGAGGAGCACGTGTTCCAGTCGGAATTTTGCATCCATACCCCCAAAATTATAGGTATTTGCACATTAGTCCCTTTATGCACGTTTTATTTTAAACAATTTAAATTTTTGTCTTGCAATTTGGTCCCTATGTTTGCACGTATATTTAGGTGTCCATTTCTCATCATTTTTAAATTCCAAAAATTACATGTTGTAGTTCAACTTGTTCTTTATCTTTTGTGACATGTGTCATATTTTTGTGAGCATCAAGGAATTAAATAATTTTATTCTTGTGGAATTTGACATATTTTGCCCACTGTGTACTTTAAATTTATTATTAAATTATTTATTGCTCCAAAAAATCACAATAAAATCACATTGGACTTACTTTAAGTCACTCTACAATATGTCAAAAATCATTGCATTTGCATGCATCACGAGGTCTGAATAAATCAAATAGTATTTTGCCTAATTGATTTTTAATAGGTTAATTTACATCATTGTTTAGGTCTATTAATTTTCTTGGATTTCTCTCATATAGATACATCTAGGATAAATTTTATATCTGAAAAAATGTGCTTTGTATTTTTTAAAATTGATTTTGTAAAAACTACCGTGCATTCATATTAAATTCATATTTTATTCAATTAGAGTCGAAAAAATCCAAAAAAGTTATAGTAACTTAGTTTCATAGCATTCCATATTCTGGCCAAGTTTCATTAATTTTGGACTTTTTTACCATCATTTATAAAGTAACCTTAACTTTAACTAGAAATTACATTGTGTTTTTCTTAGTTGCATAAATATATCTAAAAATGAAAAATATTCTTCTGAAAATCTAACATCGGAATTAACTGAAAATTTACCTTAGGAGATAGCTGCCTCCCGGAGTTCGACCTTGGGCTTGCCCTAGTAAAATAAATTTGCCGCTTGAGTTTAATAGAACATTAAATCTGAGTGGTTTTTGACGAAGTCTCGATTACCCGACTACAACAAACAACAAACCTAATTCGATTGATAACTCGATTGAATTAACAAGGGTAGATGAGGGCTCGTCACACTTCCAAAGCACACTCGATGAGAGATCAAGACTATAGAGACACATAAACCCTAGGTTATTTTCCTATTGTCTATTTAATTGTCATTCCTCATTATTATGAGGAAACATGCACATTGCATCCACATGCATTATGTGTCCAACTGCAAGTACAATATCTTGATCACGGATCCAATCGTTGATATTTTATTGGTTGTTTCTGAGTATAGTATTGAGTGAGTTTAGTGAGGATTATCTGAAATAAGATATTTGCATAAATATACATATTACTTTGATTTAGAAATTTATACATCAAAGTTGTCTTTCCTTGACAACACTGAAAGTTCATTCGCTTAATCACTTTCAATGTATGAGATATACTTATGATTATATCTCAAGCAAGATCTTGGATATCCTTTCTTATCTTTATAACATCCCAATAATATGAGAACTTGCAATTCAGATAAAAAGCAGCGGGAACTCATTCTGCCTTGCAAGTCCAACTTGAATTTCCAATTCGATCTTTAACACCCAGGCCCACAACCCTAAGGTGATGTTTACCCATCGTTAATTGAACCAACCGTCAACTGGATTAGAACTTGCTATGTGCAATCCAATATCGCCCTAATAATATGTGAACTCGATATTGGGGTCACTACGTATAGGACCTTACTCTTTTGAGAAACAAAGAGCCCGATCCAGATGCACTTATATGTAGGAGATGTCACATCGAACAGGCTTCTCCTACATATAATACTTGGGGATGGAACCCTTTATCTTGATGGAAGACCATAGATGTCACTTATGTGATCCTCCATATCATGTTCAAATTTTAATTTATTTTTATGATTCATATTCGTAAAATTAATTCTTTCAAGGTAACTGCAACTCTATTATTAATTGATTGTATAATTGGATATATTTCATTTAATCATATTAAATCAATTATTAATCCAATAAATAAACCAACAAATAATTTTGATTATTACTTGAAGGATGGTATAATCTCAAAATACGTATTATTCATATTTTATTAATTAGAAAAATACATCATGATCACTTCAAGCATTTTACTTTCCTTACCCGTTGTCATGGCTACTACTGACGGGAGTGGGATAGACCACTCATGGAGCAAGCTGCTACCCCAACGCTCCCCGACTAGACATCATATCCGCCTCAGGTCAGGATAATATGATTTGATCATTTTGTATTTGAGATGATAATCGATCTTTCAACCAAAGTTATACCATATAATATTTATAAAAATTATTTTGATTAATATTACAAGGGTATTTTATAAATAAATCCCCAATCCTATTCAAAAAACTATGTTAATTGGTATTGATGTAACCAATTGTGATCTAGATCATATCTAATCAATTTTGGTTAAGGTAATGTCATTTAATGAAATAATCAACACAAATATTTCACATATATTCATCAATAATTATTCCAAGGAATTAATCATTAATTTCCAGTAATTGATTAAATGACAATCACAAGGTTCTTGATTGGGAAAGTAATTTTTAGTACTAAACCATACTTACTAAAATAACATATCTCAATCAATTTAAATCCAAATCACATAAAATCAGTTTCTAATGTTTGCAAATTTGATTCATAACAAAACCCAAGTTATATTCACGCATTTCTTGGCATTTTAAAACCATAATTAACTCTTTAATTACGTCAAGATTTGACATCCCCGAAACAGTGGATGCATGTTCACTGAAATGATCGTAACTTGAGCAATCGGATTCCAAATCACGCAAACTCAAATCCCACAACTTACTTATTTAATGAGAAACAATATACATGTGATAATTTCGTGTTTAAACACTTTTTACCAGAGCATAAAAATTGCACAAAATAGGGTTGTGTGAATAAAATGCGACGAAACTTCGCACAACTTAAATTGCCCAAGTCATCTTTGGTTTATGGGTCATATCCAAAGCCTATGACTATGGATCTGATACCATGTGAAGGATACGTGATGATCCTTAAGTGCATCATGAAAGCGTGAGAATCACATCGTATGCGATCGGGAGCGTCTAGTCGTACTAGTCGCTCGGTGAAACAAAATAAAAAAAATGATGAAACCACATGATCCAAGAACACTTCTCAGATCATTTCATTTAAACCATCATTAGGTATTAAGGTTACCTCTTGAAACATGGTTGCGATCGATACTCTAAAGGAAGAGACCTCCTGATGACATGCTAGGCAACTCGGGTTAACTGCACAAATAATCAAGGGTCGTTACGACTCGTATCACCGAGCTAAACCAATCAAGAAGAATAAAACCACTCAATCAAATAAAACAATCAAGCACACAAAAAGTAAGCGGGTTCGCTATTTATTTTTACTTGGTATAGCAAAAGGGTCGAACATAAGGAGCACGAGTAAACCTATGAGGTAGTCAAATCTCATGAATAAAAAGACATTTTTTTAGTGGTTTTCAATTTTTTTTCAAATTTTTAGGGTTTTTGAATAAGAGGACAAAATAAAGCAATTAAGAAAACAAGGTACATAGATATCTTTTTATATTTTTAGTTAAATCTAGAAATTCTCAAAAAATTAATATAAAAATATTTTTGGATTTTAATGTTTTAAAACGTTTTTGGCAATTTTCTGGTGTTTTGCAAATGTTTTTAGAATTTTGTACAAATCAAACAGTGCCTACAATCTTAAATAGTGCATAGCCATGATTAAATTGCACGTAAAAAATATAAAAATTGCCTAAAATCCTAGAGAGCAATATTATGAAAAACTACAAATAAAAACCTACAAACAACAATTGAAATGAGAATTCTTTGATTTTTTGGAATTTTTATGATTTTTAAAAATTTTAGTTTTTTTTGCAAATTTTAGGGTTTTTATATGACACTTTTTAAACAAAGTTGCTACAGGAGGTAAAACATATAAAAACACAATAACATTAATTTTTGTAGAAATTTTAAGACCATTTTCAAATTTTTATGGATTTTCAAAAATAGATAGAAACATTTTAGGGGTTTTTTATTTTCAAAAATACAAAATGCAATGAAATGAAGCCACACAAAATTACCATAAATACTACATGTCTACCGGAGTGAACAATAAATTTTAGGGAATTTTTAGGATTAATCTACTATTTGTTAAATTAAATAAGAGACATGTAATTGACATGGACCTACGTGCAGTTAAAATAATGTTTTGGGCCAAACAATAACACAGATGGAAATCACAGGGCCTCAACTGTAAAAATCCAAGCAGTCACGTGCATGACACGTGAACCAGACTCAAAGGGGCATCGATGCAAATATCAAACTTTATCATTCATTCCCTGACAACATAGAAGTTCGGACTACTTTCTACAAATAACCCAAATAGCACATATCGGAGCACGTGAGTTCACACAGGCTGTACTAAAATGCAAATCTCAAAAAACTAAGAGGTGTAAACTGTAAATTGTCTATACTACAATTTTTATCTACTATATTAAATACCAAAGCATAAAAGTGTGAGGGTAGAAGAGAAATACACCCTTAGGGAACGTGCAAAACGTGTGGGGACTCAAGCAGCTCTGATTATCCCTTGAAAAAGATCTGATGGTTCTGACGCAGTCGGGGACATGCAGCGTAGATTCACTGCTACAATACGGATCTGACGGTTCTGGCAGTCGCATGGACATACCGCACAGATCATCCCCAGGTCATGATCAACCATTATGAATAGGGCGTAGATGTACGGCATGGATCAAAAGTGGGGGCGGAGCTCCTGATCAACGGTCGAAAGGGGTCCTGGATAAACTCACCGAGATCAAACTTCAACTGAGCGAGGATGGAGATCCAACATTCCGATGAAAGCTCTAAGGAGTCCAGCAAGGTTGTGGACTTGCTCCGCATCTAGTGGAGTGCTCCGATGAAGGAGTCAGCAGTCAGATGAGTTGTGGCTCCACCTGCATCTCCTCCACTCGAACAGTTGGGTCTCTAGATGGATCTCCCCATGCGTACGCGTACCTGCAAAGGGTAGGGCGATCTGGTGGGGTCTCTCCGATCAAGTTATTTCTTGGCGAGACACGGAGAAGCGCAGGGGAATGGCACTTGACCTCTGGTGAACGTGGAGAGAGGAGATCTCGACCTTAATCTCGACCTGAAGATCGAGTCTAAGGGGGGACAAGCTGCGTAGGAGGGTGGCCCGTGAGGCGTAGCTTCCATCAAAGCGGAGGGACACGCGAGATGGGGCTCCAATCGGAAGGTCGGAGCCAGGCAACCATGGCAGAGGCAGAAACAAAAGATGTAAACAAACTGGAAAATGCTGTGGATATAGGCGATACCTGAGGATACTATCATGCTCAACAAGGTGAGGAAGAGATGGAAAGTCGGTCTTGGCCTCGACCACGCTACAGCAGGCGGGGAGGCTACATACGGTAGAGAGGTCCGGCCACGTCGAGCTACGATCCTCCAGGCAACTCCCGGAAGATCCTAAGTCAGTCTTCCGATGGTTGTCACTTCAACGAAGATGGCTAGGGAAGAAATGGGGTGCGATGGATGAGTTGGGTTGCTTGGAGGCCTAAGAGAAGGATTTATACACCAAGTGAGGGTCTAGAAAGATCGATGCGCTCTAAGGAGATCCGGATCATCCCAGGGATCCGCGAGGATCACAGAGATGCGAGGAATCATGGGTCCAAGAATCAAGGTGAGTGGTGATCGGAGTCAGGCTGGGTAATTAGGAGAAAAGGCTCCGGCGAAGAGATTTCGACCCGACCTGAGTAAGGAGGGGGCGTTGATTGGAGTCAACAAACCCTCCTAGACTAATCAGAAAATTCAACTGTATAAAATAATTAAAAATTCAATAAAAATTAACAAATAAATTTAAAATAAAAAGTGTATAAAATAAAAAATGTTTATTATTTTCAAGGTATTTTTCTGTGATTTTTAGTCATTTTAATAAAAAAAAGTTAAATTGTTGTATATATACTATACAGTGTTATGTACAAGTATAATATATATATGTATTATGTACAAGTATTTTTATTATTTTATTTTTATATAAATACCCTTATTTTATATTATATTTATTTATAACATAATTTTAGAAGTGTAAAATAATTTTTATTTTATTTTTACATATTATTTAAATATATATAATAAATATGAATGTGATATATACAAGTGTATTTGATGCAATGTATGGATGATTTTATTTTTATTTTTATTTAATTTTTCTGATTTTTATTTTATTTTTATGTTATTTTTTTGAAGTATATCCAAGAGAGTAAAAATAATAATTTGCTTTTATTTTGTCAAAAGTAGGTATGTACCAATATAGGTAGTAAGCAAAACACAAAGTGAACCCTATCTCACTCTACTTGTTTTATTTTGCGATCAGGTCAAGGCTTGACCTTCTATTGGGGTTCGGATCACTTTGTATTTATTCTAAATATATCATTCTTTTTCTTTTCATTTATTCTTTTAATTTTTTCCAAGAATGCATGCCAAATATGCAATATTAATTCAGGCATACAGATTGCTAAATTATTGTATTTATAGATGTTTACAAGATATTTTGACAAGAAAAATAGCTAAAATAAAAGAATAAAGAGTGAGAATCAAGGATTCATCACCCCCCTATACTTTACCATTGCTAGTCCCTTCGCAAACACTTATTTCAAAAAGAAGTGAAAAGAAGAAAAAAAGAAAAAGGAAGAGAATCAAAGTTGATTGTTAAACTTATCTTCATTAAATTGAAGTATGGAGCTCAGTCAGACCTTTGGATTATTAGTTTATCGGAACCTTATTGGGAAATAGGTTTAAGACTCAACAACCTCTAAGTTCCACCATTCTATGGTCAAGACTCCTTAATAAATCAGGTCATAGCAAGTCTACATATGTGTTGACCAGCCTGATCACTCAGGTAAAAGGTCGTCAATGGTCGTTGCGACCCAAGCAATCAGACTCGATCAATCCAGAAAAAGAGACCACCAAATATGATAAAAATCACTCAAACATTCAAGAGCAGTCTTGCTATTTTATTAACCTGGTATAGCGACCAGGGTCGAACACAAGGAGCACGGGATGGCCTCGTGGCCTACGAAGTAGTCTCAAAAAGAATAAAAATGCAAGAAATGTATTTTTGGTGGATTTTTAATTTTTATAATTTTTTTTGGATTTTTAATTAATTAAGAAAATAAGGAAAACAAGAAAACAATCAACTTCAAGCAATTATTTAATGCATCAAAAATCAGTCAAAAATTGCAATAAAAATGTTTTTGTGTATTTTATAATTTTTACTATTTTTAATGAATTTTTGGGATTTTTCTTATTTTTATTTAATTTTATAAAAATCAAATAAGTTAAGAAACTGAAGGTACTGTCCAGTCAGGAGAAAAGGCCAATTTAAAATGCAAAAGGGCATGTTTAGCTCCTGGAGGTATTTTCCTATAAACTAGAAAGTTTAAGGAAAATTTGGGCACTGGATTTATGATTTTTGGATTTTAAATTATTTATTAGAATTTTATAAGTTTTTAGGTGTTTTGTAATTTTTATGAGTTTTATAAAATGAAAAATGGCCAAATTGGCCAGAAACTCAAACACTACAATCTAAACAGTAGCTAATTTTTTGTAATTTTAGATAGGTTTTAATATTTTTGTGAATTTTTAAAATAAACAGTAACAAAAATGGCTATTTTTTATTTTTTAAAAATATCAATTCAAAACAAAAATGTCTCCAAAAATTATAGAAATTTTTACAACATGGCAAGAGCCATGTATCCAATTTTCATCGAATTTGGAGTAGGTTTGATATTTTATTCAAAAATGAAACTTAGGTACTGTGCATAGGGACCTGAATGCAAATACCCAAAGCTCTGGGAGGTCCGGTCCAAAATTCCCAAGGAATCACACGCGTAGCGTGTGCCTGGGGCACTCAGGGACCTAAATGTAAACAAAACTAAGTTCTGGGACTATTTGGTAACATGTACCAAAAGTCCGAGGACTTGTTTGTAATTTACCCATAAATAAACGCACATGCACAATTAATTCACGCACAGGAGTATAAATGCAATTATCTAAAAGTATTCATTCATTTCATAACAGTGCAGAACTACAGAGCTAAATATGCAAAATACCCAACAAAACACGTGTCGATGCACGTGTTACACCATACACAGGGGCATATATGCGAATAAAATAAAACTCAGGGCCAAAGTGCAAATGTACCAAAAATAGAACAACTATCTAATGTATTTACAGGACTAAACGCTAAACAAAATAAAGAGCAGGGCCTAAGGGTAAATTACCCTTTATTAAGTCGACCGACGGATGGGCGCCACGTGGGTAGATGGACGGCTGGGAATGGGTGGCGCCCAAAGCTGCTATCCCTCGGGCGGATCGAGTGGTTCAGGCGTCGCCACGTGGAGATCAAACGGTGGAGAAGTGTGGTGGCTAAGCCTTGGCCATCAGACGGTCTGGATCAGTCATCCTGAAGATCGTGTGGTAGCTGCTGCTCCTGGAATGGATGGCTCAGATCGAAACTGGAGCGCTGAGGCTGATCGGACGGCGGAGAAGGATGATGGACGAACTGGGCACTGGCGAACTTCACCGGGCTCGTGACGGCGCTGGTCTCCTCCTGGAAGCTCGCTAAAGATCGGAGAAGGAAGCTGCGGGCCCTCCGCGTTTGATGGAGGCCTCCGATGACTCAATGGAGCTCCGAGGAGCTCTAGAGAGTCAGGCGGAGGTGGAGCTGCTGGACCTGATGGTCCAAGCCCTCAGATGGGCTCGGATGTACCTACAAAGCGCATCAGCAAACTCGCGGGTCGAGGGCAAACTGCCTCGACCCCGTTAGGCGGAGTGAAAGTGGACGGTGAGGCGTAGTGGTCGAGCTCCGGCGAGGGGGTGGACGGAGGAGCTCGAATCCCCAGCTCCTATGCGAGTTAGGTTGAGTGGAAGTGCAGAGAAGGTGCGCGAGGGAAGGGCGAATGCGACGATGGATTCTGATGATCGAGTGGAAGGATGAGATGGTCGGAATAGGCGATAGTCGGCGACGGCGAAAATAGGGGCAAATGCGAAATTAGAGAACTAGGGAAGAAATCTTAGCTACCTCGGTGGATGGGTCGACTGGGGATGAGCTTGGGCAGCTCTGGGTCATTGCCTCGAGGACCGTCATCGTCCGAGGCTCTGGCTCTTGCTCTGGGCGGAGCACGGCGGAGCAAACTTCGTCGGATCAGTGGTCTCTTGCTCCCTCCTCGCTGCGACACCTACTGGAGCAAGCTGTCACTCTTGCCAAGCCGGTGGAGGTCCCTGGGTGGTGAACAAGTGAGCCAAAAGATGAGCAATAGGGTGGTGGAGCTCGATATTTATATGGGTGCAGGTCTGGCTAGAAGTGATCGGGTAGGGTAATGTGGAGCGCGGACCCCGAGGCGGGTGTGCCGGCGAGGGTGCCGGATGTGACGTGATCAAAATGGACCCGGGGTTTCGGGTGATGGTGATCGGGTTTGGACACGAAAAAGAGGAGAAGTCGGGTCGGGTGTCCAAAACCCGTGGGAGGTGGTCCATAGGGGGGAGTTGACCAGGCGGTCAACAACCCCCGTAGACCAATGGAAATCAACCATGTGTAAAACATTTAGAAATTAAATTAAAAATCACAAATGGCCGGATTATTAAAAATTCAAAACATGAAATATTTTTGTTTTAATTTTTTCTATTTTTTAGTGATTTTTAATTAATTTTTCAAAATAAAATGAGGTATTTACACTATATAGCTATATATAGGTATATTTGCAATATGTCTTTTTGATTTTTTTGATTTTTAATGTATTATTTTTATACATTTTTACTCCCATTTTATATTTTATTTATTTATATCATAAAATTAGGAATAAAAAGATATTTTTATTTTATTTTTATTATTTATATACATAGGTGAAATAAGTACATATGTACATATATATACATGGTATATTTACAATATATTCTTGGTTTTTAATTTTGTTATTTTTATTTTGCTTTTGTTTTTGTTGTTTTTATTTTATTTATTCACACCATAAAAAGTAGAATATATACAAATTTTAAAAAAAATAATTTTATTTATTTATAAGGTGAAATAAATCTAAGTGTGGTTGTATGTATAAGGTGGATATATACAAGTGATCCATTTTTGTTTTCTTTTTGATTTTTCTATTTTTATCTTGATTTTATTTTTATAAATATATAGATATATTTACAAGCCTATTTTATTCTATTTTTAGAGGAAAATATTTTTATTTTATTTACAACTATATTTACACACATGAGCCCCTATCTCCCTCTACTTTGGCTTTTATGCGGTCAGGCCCATGCTGAGCCCTCCCTTGGGTTCGGTTGCTCAATATTTATTCTAAATATTTCTCTATTTTTCTTTTTGATCTTTATTCTTTTATTTTTACACACAACATGCTAATTATTACTATTTACACCATGCTTGCTTTTGGTAATTATTTATATTTACAAATATATACATGCATTTGCAAAGGTTTTTGTAGCTAAAATATAAGAATAAAGAGTGATGAATGAGTATTCATCACCCCCCTATACTTAACTTTGCTAGTACCTTAGCAAACACTTATTTGCAAAAGAAGTGAAAAAGAAGAAAGAAAAAGAAAAAGAGAAGAATGTACATGGATCAAGGTTGATTATTAAACTTGCCTTCATTAAATTGAGGTATGGAGCTCGATCAGATCTTTGGATTATTAATGTGTCGGAACCTTATTTGGACTTAAGCCTAAAACTCAACAGCCTCTAAGTTCCACTAATCTCTAATCAAGACTCCTCAATGCTCCAGATCAGAACAAGTCATCAATCACAAACCCTGAAGACCATGAATCTTTCCTTGTCCTGTGAATGTGAGGTATAAGCTCTCCACCTCTGAAATGGCAACTTGACAACCCTCCACAACAAGGTAACTCTATGACCTCAATCTGGCCACTCTTTCCTCGAGGAGCGGGGTATTCCCTTCTAAGTTCAAGTTCAACCGGCTCAAGAAGAGGAGGAAGAAGAGAATGGACCATGGCCAGTGTAGCCATGTATCCTTAGGAGCTTGACCAGTGTAGCCAAGTCTCCCTGCTGCAAGCTACATAAGGTAGGGCATGAAACTCAATCTTTGCTTATTGCACTCTATATACATACTCCGGTGGTATTATCATTTTCTCTCAGACCCACCACTTTTTTGGAGTTATTTTCTTTTTGCATTTTTTTTCAAGTGCATCTATACAACATATACATGTGCAGCATATATACAAGGAGTTTTTCCTCTTGAGCCAGTAGACTATCCCTCTTTTGAAGCTTTATTGCAACCCACAACTCCCGTCGTTAGACCTCATGGCAACCAGACCAAGTTGAGACGCACTTCCTTCACTAAAAGAAGAAGAGAGGTTCCGCCTAGAAGTACTACCCTCATATGCTACCCCAAGTCAAGGAAGACTGCCTCCTCACCACCTCATCCGTAGAGAGCTCGGTGCAAAGTGCTGGTGTCCAAGTAAAGACATTGTCTATATGAGTCATGTGTTGTTGTTAAGTGCTCTACTTAGGCTCATTGAGATGACATGTGATCATAGCCTAGTGGACTCAAAGAATTAAGTCACCATGGACCTGAAAAGCCTTAAACCTAAGCCCTATAAGGTTCCTCTTATAAATTAGGTGGATTAAGATCTTAATCAAGCTCCATTTCTCAATTTGATTCCAGGCTAGTTTAAATGTGAACTATCATCTAGAAGAACTATATACATATGTACACAAGATGCTATTTACACAATTTTTTCAAACATGCAAAATTTTTGAAAAATGTTTTGAAATCATGAATGGATGATGCATGAAGTGCAAGTTTTGCAAAAGGTATTTACACACATTTACACAAGATTTTTGCAAACTATTGATTTTCAAAACATTTTGGAAAAATTTTGTACTATATACATAATTTTGATACAAAAATATTTACACAAGCTTTACACAAAAGGTTTTTGAAAACATTTTTACAAAAATAATTTGTACACTAGTTATTTATGTGCAAATAAAAGAAGGTTTATGTACATGAAATTTTTTTATTTTTGTGGTTTTTAAGTTTTTTAGCCATTTTATTTATTTACACACTCACACAAAGTACGAGTTATGGCTAAAGTATATATGAAATATATACACCCCCCCCTATACTTAGCTCGAACGATGTCCTCAGAGTCAAGAGCGATGAAGAAGACATAACTCATGCTAGGTATAGGGAAGTGAAAAGGAAGGCTATATACAAAGACGAATGAATAGAATAGAAAGTCAAAAGACTCTCGGCTTTTCCCCCTATACTTAGGATCAAGTAATCCGAAGTATAGCAGGTTGTACACAAAGGGAAAATCGAGTGGAGAATGTACAAGGTCTACCTCCCCTATACTTAGGGTAAAGTATCCCTAAGTATAGGCAACAAAAACAGGGATAGACAGAAACAAAAGAAATACTCAAAGGTCCTACATCCCCCTTATACTTAGGGTAAGTACACCCTGAGTATAGCATAATCAAAGGATGAATAAAGGGATGTGGGACTAAAGAATGTGATGATATGGACATCTGGATCTATACAGGTCGGAAGATCAGTGAAAATCAGGCGTGAGATGCAATAGATGTGAGACTAAAGACCACATCTCACGCAAAATGAATCGAGGCAACATCAACGACCCGCGGCTCATGATCTAGAAATGGCTTGAGCCGCTGGCCGTTTACTCGAAAGGTACTCTCAGAAGACAACTCGGATATATCAATGCTACCGTTGTCGTGTACCTATCTCACCAAGTAGGGTCCCTTCCACTTGCTCTGTAGCTTCCCTGGAAATAAACGAAGCCTCGCATCAAACAACCATACTCTCTGTCCAGGCTCAAAATGCTTGTGGCTGATGTGAGAATCATGCCACTCCTTCACTCTCTCCGTATAATGTATGTTTTTTGAAAAGGCGGTGTCTCTCAACTCTTCCAGGGCTGCTAACTCTGCCCTCTTCTGGTCTCCTACACCATCTGGATCCATAAGTATCTCAGTGACTGCCCAAAGTGACCTGTGCCTCAGCTCAACAGGTAAATGGCATGGCCTTCCATATACAAGGTGAAAGGGAGATGTGCCCAATGGTGTCTTGAAAGACGTCCTATATGCCCACAAGACCGAATCCAAAAGCTGTGACCAATCCTTTCGGTCAGGGCGGATGACTTTCTGCAATATATTCTTGATCTCCTTGTTCGACACCTCGGCTACACCATTCGTCTGTGGATGGTAAGGTGTAGCAACGCGATGGTCTATGCCGAACTCACTAGCAAGGGCCTTCACCTGGTCGTTGATGAAATGAGACCCCCCCATTGAAATCAATACTCGAGGTACCCCGAACCGCGTGATGATGTGCTTCCTCAAAAATCTGCAAACTGTCCTCGCATCAGCGGCTCGGGCGGGGATAGCCTCAACCCAACGACTAACATAGTCCACGGCTAACAGAATGTACTCAAATCCCTAACTCTTAGGGAATGGACCCATGAAATCGATGCCCCATGCGTCAAAAACCTCACAGAAGTGAATGGGCTGCATCGGCATCATATCACGCTGTCCACAAGTGCCAATCCTCTGACAGTCAGTACACCTCTTCACGAACTCATCAGAGTCCTTGAAGAGGGTAGGCCAGCACAAGCTGGATTGGAGCACTTTCTGTGCCGTTCTCCTCCCAGAATGATGTCCTCCTTCCTCAAGCTTGTGGCAGTAAGTGAGGACGCTATGGTGCTCCTCCTGAGGAATGCACCTACGCCAGACGCTATCCCCTCCTTCGTGGTAAAGGATGGGATCCTCCCAGTGGTAGGACTTGGCCTTCGCAAGGAAGGTCTCAAGCCTCTGCCTGGGCCAATCTTGTGGGACTTTCCCAGCAACGAGAAAGTTCACAATATCGGCATACCATGGGAGTGAGGCGATAGCAAGGATCACCTCATCTGGGAAGGTCTCACAAATGGGATCAATATGCTCAGACTCCTCAGGCTGCTCTAAACGGGAGAGATGATCCGCCACCACATTCTTGACTCCGGGCTTATCCTTGATCTCAATGTCGAACTCCTGGAGTAGAGGGATCCATCTAGTCAGTCTGGCCTTGGCATCCTTCTTTGCCATGAGGTATCGGATGGCGGTGTGATCAGTGTACAAGGTCACTCTATATCCAATGATATAAGATCTGAACTTATCTAGGGCGAACACTACGGCTAGCATCTCCTTCTCTGTGATCGTATAATTCCGCTGGGCAGAATCCAATGTGCGGCTAGTGTAGTGGATAGCAAAGGGGACTCCATCCCTCCTCTGTCCCAGCATGGCCCCCACGGCAAAATCGGAGGCATCCGTCATGATCTCGAATGGGAGAGACAAATCAGGCGGCTGGAGAACAGGAGCCTCAATAACACACTGCTTGAGAGTCTCAAAGGACGAAAGACACTTGTCATCGACAAGGAACTAGGTGTCTTTCGTCAAGAGGTCAGTCAACGACCGGGCAATCCTGTTGAAATCATGAATAAATCGTCGGTAGAAACCGATGTGCCCTAGGAATGAACTGCCTCAGATTGGATGGCGGTGCGAGTTTTCTAATGACATCTACCTTGGCCGGATCAACCTCCATGCCCCTGTTGGAGATGATGTGGCCAAGCACCATCCCTTGAGTCACCATGAAGTGACTCCTCTCCCAAGAAAGCACCAAGTTAACCTCTATACATCGCTGGAGTACTCGGTCTAGGCAGTTAAGACAGGAGTCGAATCCGTCACCGTAAACCAAGAAATCGTCCATGAAGACCTCCAAACACTCCCCTACCATGTCCGAAAAGATCGACAACATGCATCTCTGAAAAGTCGCAGGGGCATTGCATAGCCCAAATGGCATGCGTCGGAAGGCGTATGTGCCGAAGGGACAGGTAAAGGTGGTCTTCTCCTGATCCTCAGGAGCGATGGCCACCTGGTTGTAGCCCGAGTACCCATCCAGGAAACAGTAATGGCTCTTCCCTGCCAGTCTCTCAATGATCTGGTCAATAAAAGGCAGGGGGAAATGGTCCTTCTTGGTGGCCTGGTTGAGTCTCCTGTAGTCAACACAGACCCGCCAAGAGGTGGGTACTCGAGTAGCAATCTCCTCTCCCAACTCACTGATCACAGTCGTGATGCCCGTCTACTTGGGCACCACATACAAGGGGCTGACCCACTTGGAGTCGGAAATGGGATAAATGAAATCTGCGCTCCACCATTTTGAGATTTCCTTCATGACAACCTCTCTCAGATTGGGGTTCAACCGCCGCTGGAACTCACGCGACGGCTTCACCCCATCCTCGAGATAGATATGGTGGGAGCAACGTGATGGACTAATCCCATGGATATCTGCTACGCTCCATCCGATTGCCTTGCGGTTCTTTTCAAGAACCCCCATCAAATGGGATTCTTGCTCTCCAGTCAGATCGACGGAGATGATGACTGGGTACATCTTAAGCTCACTCGCAAGGAATCGATACTTCAGCGAAGTAGGGAGCGGCTTCAGCTCTGGACAGCTGGGTACTTGTGGGTCTGGCTTCGAAAGAAGATGCGTGTATGCTGCCAAATCTGCCTGGGAGAATGAGAACGTACTCTTGCAAACTGGATCTGAAGAAGGCTGCTCAACTAGACAATTTTATTAAAATCACCAGGTTTACACATTAATTCATAATTCATATAAATTATCCAAAAAAATATATAGCAGCATAATTTCATCATATTTTATATTTTGGCCAAGTTTAAG